>CM052960.1:1811498-2411498 GCA_028554685.1 Agrotis ipsilon | reverse complement strand
CGAGCCGGACTCGCGCACGATGGTTTCCGTCATCTTTCTGTCAACCGTCATCATTCTAGTTCCTACTAATATTATAAACGTAAACGTTTGTTTAGATGGATGGATGGATGTTTGTTACTCTTTCACGCAAAAACCACATAACGGATTTTTTTGAAATTCGGTACACTGATAGTTTATAACCTGTTTTAACTAGGGCCTGCAACCGGGAAATCCCGGTACCGAAAATACCGGGAAATCCCGGGAATTTTTTAAACAATCCGGTACCGGTTCTTCATCCCGTAGTCCCGGTAGTTTCGATACTTTCGGTACTTTTTTATTTTCCTTGTTTTTTCAATATAAAGCAACAAATCATATCCAATTAACTATTTTTTAACAGTATTATTAACATAAAACATTTTTAATTGATAATAATGAGAATTTTATTAATAAAAATGTTGATGAAACTAATCAAAAATCTACTTGAAAGACAATTACTTTTATTATGCTTAAATTTTGTGTATTTTATAATTATTTGGCAAATTTATCTATAAAAAGCTTTTACTTTTTTTAATGATATTTCCTTTATTTTAAAGAAAATCGCGTTTTCTACATTCAACTTTTATTGAATTTTATATTTTTTTCACTTCTATAAAGCATTATACCTAGTTTTGTTTTGCTGTTTGCTTAATGATATTTATTTATAGTGGAAGGAACAAAGTGATTAAGTGACATAAAAGTTGTATAGAGGAAAAAACAAAGCAATCACGTGACAAAGATAGGCTTCTTTCTAATTCAAAATAGACTAGGAATTTAAGTTCTATTTGATATATTTTCATTATAAGATATAAAAAGGATTTAAAGGTTCCTTGAGATTGTGTACTGATGATTATTGTCACTAATAGATTTACGAATAAATCGAAGTTTTTTGAACTGCACCATCCCACTTTTGTAATGAGGACATTATTCAACCGATTTAGATAATTATATGTAGTGTGCACACACTCGTGCCTTTCATACAATATGTTAATAGCGATTTGTACGCGAGTACCGAAAGTACCGAAATTCCCGGGAAATCCCGGTTCCAACTCCAGTACCGAACATCCGGTACCGGGTCTTTAAAAAGTACCGGTTCTGCAGGCCCTAGTTTTAACACATAAGATAGTTTTTATCACGATTTCTATTATTTAAAGTCTGTTTTTTTGTAAAACACCCTAACATTTTAAATGTTTTTTTTTTCTTTTTTTTTAATTTATTCATTTGTATTTAAAGTGAGAAGAATATTCTGAATATTTCAAGCTATACCTGCAATATCGAGAAAATAATAGGTATTTCTATTGTCTAACTATCGTGGTTCGTGAGATACAGCACGGTTACAAACGGACACACAGAAATACAGATAACAATGTCTTAGTAATAGGGTCCCGTTAACCTTTAGGTTACGGAACCTTAAACAAAAATTGAAGGAATTATTTACATACAAACTAGTTGGTTTTCAGTCTAATTAGAATATAATACGTATCACGATGACTTCGTTTTTCTATTAAAAACAGGAACCAAAAACATTATTCATCAAACCAAAAATAACTACATTGCACTAAAAGGTACATTAAGGGTAATTTTCAGGCTAATTTGGATAGACATCACAGGTATACCTACCTAACAACTATGATATCATAAAACATTTTGTGTTTGTATATTGAATCTTTAACTTGCGTTGGAGGTTTAAAACCTTTACTTCACTTAGCTACGTCACGTGCATTCTGGTGGCACTTGTCTGTAAAAGTGACACACACCATGTCCCTCTTCGGCCAAAGTTCTCCATGACGGGGTTGCTGACTACGGCGATCAGACCGCACGATTCATCGAGCCTTAGGGACATTTTTTTTTATCGTGGTAAAATCATCAAATGAGTTCTTCCAACCCGGGCAGGGTGGGAGGGACTGTCAGACTTGTACTGACTAAAATCCACGGTGTCCTTCAATAGCCCTTTATGTTCCGGGGTCACGTTGATTGTTTAAGTCCCGCGACCGCGGCAGGCTTTAGCCCTCTGAGAGGGGGCCTTGTCATTATGCTGACGCTCTTTGACATGTTCCTGGGCATGGTCGGACAGCGAGTTGCCCTTTTCTCGCCGCCCGCGGGCCTTAGGGACTTAGGGCGGTCGGGCACTATCGATCGCCCGATTTAGGGATACTGTACTAACAGCCTAACAGCGATCATACCACCCAATCTATCGGACTTAGGGACTTAGGGCACGATGATTCATGCCGTCTGATCGATGCTAAAGATCTACAAATGGCAGCTAGGACCAACGGCTTTACATGCTTTCCGAGGCACGGAGGAAACTTGCTATGCCGGATAATCTCCCTCCCATATGTTGTAACATCACTATTTAGTATTATAGTAAGCATCCACACCACTATGGATTGTCTATGATATATATATCTAGTCGATGGTTCACTCCGTCACTTCACTGCCTACTGCTACGCGTCTGTGAGCCACTAACCACTGTCTGTAATTACTATTGTGTGTCTGCCTGAATAATAAACCTTGTACGTCAACAAGCATCTTTTATTTATAAAGAAACATAACACCATACACAGACTAACCTTAGCAAGTGTATAACCTTGAAAATCGGTGCAGCTGTTCTAATTTAGCCACGATCTCCTCAAAAACAACCGAATTGAAATTGTTTTTGAATCGAATAACCTAACAAAAGAATGCATGAATATTTTTCAGAGGCACTCAAAGAGATTGCTCTCGAACATAGAATGAATTTCGCGAACCTTTGACGATATGTATATCACAATAGACAATTGGAAATGTGCTTTAGTTGTCCGGTTGTCTCCCCCTACTCGATAGGTTCCTGTTAGAGGACAATACTTACAGTACAGTTACCCTTTTGTAAGATCATGCATCGTTTGGACTGTATTCCTTATTTTATTTATATATTTTATGCAGATAGTTTCAACTTTCCTGAATATCAAGGCAATCTTTGTAAATGTCAAGCATCAGTGCATTTTATAACCATGGATGGAATATGTGAAGGATGATGTAGTTATAAAGGGAGTGACTTCTTCACGAACCAAAATTTTTGACTCAAGAATCTTCTCTAGACTCTGATGAGAAATCACTCCACTAAGGCAAGAAGACTTATTATTAACATAATTGTATGTCGCGGGACAGTCATTATAGGTAACCGTGACCCTAGAACGTAAGGGGCAACTGAATAAACAGAGTGGATTTTAGTCGGTTAGAGTCTAAAAGTTCCTATCCGCTAATAATGTAGTGATGGATTCTAAGTTATTTAAACAAGGTAAGCAATTAAAATTAACATTTTAATTTGTAGCTTCAGTCCCTAGACATGAATAACAAAACAATGTTTAAGTGAAAGTCCCATTGTTTAACCTTTAAACGTTTACTATAATAGTTAACAATGGCCGTCAATGAAGCCACGTCTTTATTCTTGGAATTTTGGCATAGCCTGGGGGGTCAGAGTATCACAGAGTAGATAAGTTACAGAAGGTCGACCGTATACCAGCGAGACACGGTTTCTTGTTCCTCAAGTCTGACAGTCCCTCCCGCTCTGGGAGTAGAAATTTAATGATTATACCGTAATGAAAACAAACCTAGGACTTGAATTAAACCTGATGTTATGATTAAATAGAGGTTTTGATTATTATTTTTCTCACTGTTGTGAGCGACTTTGCTCACATTCGATTCAACTTTCATAATTATGTTCCCATGGGAGAAAAATTTTTGGGTTAAACAATATCCTAGGTGTTATTTCAAATTAATAACTATACTTAAGACATTTTGTTCTAGCTGCGTAATAAAAGATTTTTTCTATTCAGAACACTTCTGCAGTGCACAGAGACACAGTAATCAGTTTTTCGCCTTTTCTGAAAAAAGTGCTTTTTTGAGTTATACCTCTTTAGATCTAGATGTGCGATATTTCATCAAGATCTATTCTGCCTTTCTGACTAAATTGAGTAACAAATGCCCTTATTATTGTATATTGTGTGTTCCTATTGTATATTGTGTGTATGTGTATATATTGTATATCCGTGCAAATTATCAAGATATTCCACGAAGAGCACCCACTGACAATGGCACCTGAGCTACTTGCACCTTAACTATTCGACATAATTTTTCGCAGGTGCTCTTCGTGGATTACCCCAAATTTTCGCCTGTACAATTATATTTACAAGACAAATGTGGGCGAAGTCACAGGCTACAGCTAGTTATTAAATACTAGCTGTTCCCCGTAGTTTCCGACTTTTACTGGTCGTAGCGTGATGTTATATAGCCTATAGCTTTCCTCGAGAAATGGACTATCCATGACAAAAAAAAATCGATTCGAACCAGTACTTCTTGAGATTATCGCGTTCAAACAAACTCTTTAGCTTTATAATAATTTGAGTATAGATTTTAGATTTTTTTCTTTCAGCATGTCATGTAAATGTCATATCAAGCATTGGACGCTAATCTTAGAACTTCTAATAATCTAGGTACAAGAGTGGGCGTTGGCTAAGTCATATCTGAGATGAGTTACGACAATCAAATCGAAGTGCGAATTTACTGATGTCAGCAACGTTGTATATCTTTTATGGCCACCTTTTATAATATTAAACTTTCTCTCGTTTTTTGTTGTTTTTGTTATAGACTTTTAGGGTGAGGCCAAACGAGCGTAATTTTTGAGTCGTGAGTCGCAGAATTTCGGTAGCTTTCATAGAAAATTTTCGTCGCGTCTTTTGTTTTGTATGACCCCGAACGAAATTCAGCGACTCACAACTCAAAAATTATTGTTTGGCCTCGCCCTTACATTTTGGTGTTCTATAATATTGTTGCACGAAAATCCATAGGTACCTAGTTGATACATAGACAATTTTATGCTCAAATGCAGCTCTAAAAGACTGTAGACCGTTTGCTACAATTGACTTATTGTCAAATAAACCCCGTCGTTTCCATCATGCCAATGGATTTGTAACTATTACAATATTTTGACTTTATATCACGTTATTTAACGAGATAACTTGAAAGTTGAAATTGAAGGCCCATTTTTTATTTTAGTAAAATCATCAAAGACGAGTCCTCCCACCCCTTTACTGTCAGTCTTGGACTGACTAAAATCACGGTGATCCATCAATAGCCCTTTGCGATCCATGGTTACGGTTACCTGAACAGATAATACCGCGATCCCGGCAGGCTTTGGCCCTCTAAGGGAGGCCCCGTCGCCTTGCTGACAGCTCTTTGAGCCGCACGTGGAACACGACGCATCGTCGACTCGGGCATGATCCATGATCGGACAGCGAGTCACCTATTAGGTAATATTTATTTAGGTCGTAATACAAGCAATTTTATGAGGAAGAGGTTGAAAACCACTTGAACTGGTGTTTTGAGGAATGAACCACACAATCATGTTTAAGTATCATTTAGCTCGATTCATATATATGATTTTTTGTCTTTATTGTGAAAGTTCCACATCCATCTGCAGTCTGGGATTCCTATACAACCCTAATTTAAAGCCAAAACACGAGTTTATATGGCATTGCTCTGTTGGAGAATGAACTTTGTAAAATCGAAGCTGAATGCTTTTGATATTTCTTGAGGCATTCCGTTTTCGGGTACACCTCTATTTGCCAGAATACTTCAAAGGGAGGGTTTATATTTAAGACTGCTATTCAACGGTGTCTTAAAAGCATTGAAATGGTTTTCAAAAACGAATACTATCATATAAAAACAATAGTTACGAAATTGTATATAACCGTAATACATACCATTTTAGTATTGAATTTTACCAATCATCAGGAAATAAATATTATTTCGGATCGAGTGAATTATATTCTCTTATTAATTGTTACGTTACGCGTTGATGAAGCTGGCGCAGAATCATACATAATTATATGATAAACTAGCTTCTGCCCGCGACTTCGTACGCGGATCTTGTTGCTTATGCCAGCACACTGGGGTCGATGTGTCGGCAAAATCGAAGATCTGAAAAGTCTGATACCCAACTCCAAGAGCCCGGGTAAAAACTAAGACGTCATTCCTATACAGGTTGAATTTTTCATCTGGGCGTTGAGTTGAACAAAAATAAGCATGATTTCAAAGAAGAAAAGGTTTTTAACTTAAGTTTCGAATACAGTCATCGCCTTGAAGATTGATCAGTTTTTTTTTCAATTATACGTTTTTCTTAAGTTTGCCGTATATGATTACTTCCCAGAATTGTTGAAAGGAGTCTTCAACATTTTTCGATATTCCTCATAGTTTCGAAGATAGTCATCCACGCCCAGTTGAAAAAAATCATGTTATAGTGTGGCTGGGCTCTTTTTTTTCGTGGTAAATCATCAAATGAGTCCTCCCACCCCTGGCAGGGCAGGAGGGACTGTCAGACTTGTACTGACTAAAATCCACGGTGTCCTTCAATAGCCCGTTATGTTACGGGGTAACGATGATGGTATAAGACCCCGGCAGGCTTTAGCCCTCTGAGACCGGCCCCGTCATTATACTAACACGACGCGCCGTCCATGGTCGGACGGCGAGTTGCCCTTTACTCGCCACCCGGAGTTCCACATTAAGTGTTCTAGATCTTCAATTTTTATACGTCAACAGAGAGTGCTCATCACGCTGAACAACTCTTGCTAAGACGTCATTCCTGTATATGTTATAGTGTAGCTGGGCTCTTGGAGTTCCACATCAGGTGTTCCAGATCTTCAATTTTATATGTCCACAGAGAGTGCTCATCAGGCCGAACAACTTTGCTGAGACGTTATTTCTGTATATGTTATAGTGTAGCTGGGCTCTTGGAGTTCCACATCAGGTGTTCCAGATCTTCAAACTAATTCTCTCAGCAAAAAATGCTCATAACGTGGAACAATTTTTGCTATCACACCATTTTTGTATCTCTTATAGTTTAGCTGGTCTGTTGTGGTTCTCGCAGGAAAATTATTAGACTTCGCTCACGACCGCTGCGTTGGGAGCCGACTACGCGTCTGAGCTGCGCGGGTACCTTACTCATAGATCTAAACTCCCCTCCCGCACGCGCACCCCCGCCTTGGTGACGCTCACTTCGCAACGGGCCGTGCAGCAGAAATCGTGATATTTTAATTTCGCCATAACTTCGAAACTAAACATCCAATTTTAATCATTCAAAGACCAAATATCATCTACATTAACTGTACTTAATGATGAAATAAATTATTTTGATAAGGATTAATAGAATGAGTAAAATAAATGCGTTTAAATGTAGTCCAAAAAAATTCAAGATTTTTGATTTAAAAAATGGTTGTTGTGCCTCACTCGACATAGATAGGTATAGTGTGTCGCGGAGTTTTTTGTAGATATTTATAAGATCTACAACTAATTAGAACATTTCATAGTTCTATCTTTTATAGTTTAGGCAGCGTACGCAAAATAAGTAACTTTTCTGGTTGATTTTTTACACCTTGTGTCCGAAAAACCCAAATATATTACGGAACCCTATTTATTTCCAAAATAAAATTTAGTCTATGTTACTCGTGGATAATGTAGCTTTCGAATAGTGAAAGAATTTTTGAAATCGGTCCAGTAGTTTTTGAGCCTATTCATTACAACCAAACAAACAAACAAACAAACAAACAAAGTTTTCCTCTTTATAATATTAGTATAGATGAAAGATGGACTAATTGGGTGGCCACACATAAGGCCGGCGTTTTGTACCTTGACTACTCTGAGAAGAAACATCCGAAACAGACTCAGAGGTCACTGTCTCTTTGAAAGTCCAGACATTACGAGTATACTGTTAAAGCCTTACGAAGACCGTGCTGGTGTCGGAAGTGGTCTTATAAAGAAAGAACCACACAGATTTTAGTGGACCTGTCCAGTCAGTGCAAGCATTTGTCGATGATCGTGTAGCTCGACTCAGACCTCAAGGAGCTCAACGTAACGACGAATAATACCAAAGAAAGGACATTTGGGTAGGCCGCATAGAGAACTCAAATTGTCGCCTGCATTGTGCCCAAATGAGGTTTTGTACTTAACTTTTAGTTGATGATATCGAATTTTTCCAAAAAAACATATAATTTTTCAGTTATTTAATAGGTCAATTACTGCCTTTCAATTTAAACATGCTTTTTTTTAAATTACATAAGATATTTTTTTCTAAATTAATTTAATTTGGCCTGTTAGTATTTCTTTATTTTTTATCGTGGCGTTGTTCTTTACTAAATTCCTATCGATATCTTTTTCATCCCAAAACTAAGAAACACATTTTATTTTCCTTTTTTTACTTACTCAAAAATAATTCCCTTTATCTACTGGTGATAGGTATGGCCCACAAAAGGGCCGCCTGGCTTGCGTATCATCCTGTCAAACAGGATTGACGCCAATCAGTTTTATTATACATCGGTGCGCAGGAGTCCCACTTCTTTCTTAGCGAGCTCCATCTTAGCTCTGCTTCTGTTATTACAACAAAAAAGTAAGCCTAAATCGTTCGTATAACTAATTCGTTGTTATTTCGTGTTTCGTTCTTATTTATACCGTGTTACACTTTCCATTTTACTTAAAAGAGCATGACTGTAATGGCTGACTTACGTAACGTAGATAATATTTAAATAATTGTAAGTTGTTACTCTCATTTAAATACAATTGGCCTCTAACAGCGATATCATCATTAGCCTATAAGTGTTCCCACTGCTGGGACACAGGCCTCCTCTCTGTGAGAGGGATAGGGGTTATTCTCCATCACACGGACGCAGTGCGGGTTTGTAGATGTCACATGTGTTCGAATTTGTTGTTCTAGGACATGTAGGTTTCCTCACCGTTTTGAGAGCAGTGGTGCTGAAATAAATTACACAAAGTAATGCGTCTGGCTGGGTTAGAACTCACGACCTACAACTCGTAAGTCAGGGCCGATACAACTGGGCCACCACTGCTATTTATCAGAGCTAAAGATATAAGCAATGCTCGCTTAGCGAATGTGGCCAGTGTTCCAGCTGTGGAAAGCTGTTCTGGTGGACAATACAATGTAAATCAGCTAAGGAGGTTTGTCATACGGAAAAGTAAGCTTCCAGGTGTAATTGCTGTATTGTGGATTTGCAATTGAATTGCAGATGAAAATATTAAATTACTAGCTGTGCCCGCAACTTCGTTCGCGTGGATGTCGGAATTTATTTAACAACTAGCTGTGCCCGCGACTTCGTTCGCGTGGATGTCGGAATTGAACAATGTATTTTTTAGAACGAAGGGCTTAATTCAGGCCACCTTTTTCATACAAACCCTGTATTTAAAATTTTCTTAGATTTATCAAGAATATTTGACACTTCTATTCCAGGTTTATGTAGGACTATTTTTCCTAATGCCCGTTCTATGCACTCCATTCCACTCCCCTCCTCTCCGCTCCGCTCCAGTCCATTCCAGTCCATTCCAGTCCATTCCAGTCCATTCCAGTCCATTCCAGTCCATTCCAGTCCATTCCAGTCCATTCCAGTCCATTCCAGTCCATTCCAGTCCATTCCAGTCCATTCCAGTCCATTCCAGTCCATTCCAGTCCATTCCAGTCCATTCCAGTCCATTCCAGTCCATTCCAGTCCATTCCAGTCCATTCCAGTCCATTCCAGTCCATTCCAGTCCATTCCAGTCCATTCCAGTCCATTCCAGTCCATTCCAGTCCATTCCAGTCCATTCCAGTCCATTCCAGTCCATTCCAGTCCATTCCAGTCCATTCCAGTCCATTCCAGTCCATTCCAGTCCATTCCAGTCCATTCCAGTCCATTCCAGTCCATTCCAGTCCATTCCAGTCCATTCCAGTCCATTCCAGTCCATTCCAGTCCATTCCAGTCCATTCCAGTCCATTCCAGTCCATTCCAGTCCATTCCAGTCCATTCCAGTCCATTCCAGTCCATTCCAGTCCATTCCAGTCCATTCCAGTCCATTCCAGTCCATTCCAGTCCATTCCAGTCCATTCCAGTCCATTCCAGTCCATTCCAGTCCATTCCAGTCCATTCCAGTCCATTCCAGTCCATTCCAGTCCATTCCAGTCCATTCCAGTCCATTCCAGTCCATTCCAGTCCATTCCAGTCCATTCCAGTCCATTCCAGTCCATTCCAGTCCATTCCAGTCCATTCCAGTCCATTCCAGTCCATTCCAGTCCATTCCAGTCCATTCCAGTCCATCCCAGTCCATTCCAGTTATTAGTCATTTGAATAATGTAGTTTTTGTATTCGAAGTTAGATCGCGCGACTGACGTACGAAATCAATGTGTGAGACTGAGACCAAAGTGCACCCGTAATTTTACTTCTGAAACACTTTAAATTCAAATATCTTTTGATAGACTGAACCGATTCCGATAAAACAAAAACTAAATTCCTCTCCAAGTTACGCTTAATCGTTGTGTATAAAAGTTATCTACATTAATTTCGTACATTTTATGTGATACCTGGACAAATACACAGACAAACAGATAAACAGACAAACAGACAAAAATTCTAAAAATGCTAGAAATGGGTTCTATTGGTTGTCCTTTAATACCCTGGCTATATTTTTTGAGTTTTTTTTTAATGTACAAAAATAACTTTTCTACAGTTTTATTATATGTATAGATAGAAGATAGATGTATTTTTTAGTTGCAAGCGTTTAATTCAGGCCACGTTTTTCATATAAACCGTGTACTTAGAATTTTCTTAGATTAATCAAAAATATTTGACACTTGTATTCCACACCACACCACTCCACTCCACTCCACACCACACCACACCACATCACACCACACCATTCCATTCCATTCTGTTCTACTCTATGATTCCTTTAAATATTGCTTTAATTAATTTCTATTTCTTATATTATGTGAACCGATTACGATGAAACAAAATACATAGATAATGTTACTTCAATTTAAACACGTCTATTCCAGGTTTTCTTTTAACGCCATCTGCCGTGCGTTGTAGTTTTGCTATTCGAATTCGAAGTTAGATCGCGCGACTGACGTACGAAATCAAATTGTGAGACCAAAGTGCACCCATAATTTTACTTCTAAAACACTTTAAATTCAAATATCTTTTGATAGACTGAACCGATTCCAATGAAACAAAAACTAAATTCCTCTCCAAGTTACGCTTAATCGTTGTGTATAAAAGTTATCTACATTAATTTCGTAAATTTTACGTGATACCTGGACAAATAAACATACAAACAGACAAACAGATAAACAGACAAAAGTTCTAAAAATGCTAGAAATGGGTTCTATTGGTTGTCCTTTAATACCCTGGCTATATTTTTTTAGTTTTTTGTTAATGTACAAAAATAACTATTCTACAGTTTTATTATATGTATAGAATAGATAGATAGATAGATAGATAGATAGAAGATAGATTTAGATAGATAGATAGATTTTACCCATAAGGAAAAAATGTCTGGTTTATTTGAGAACATGACTTGAACAAAGTCTTCCTCGTTTAAATTACCTCACAATGTGTGTCTTTATTGTTTACTAAACAGTTATGTATATGCTACGTTAACTGAGAAAGTTACTACATCATTATGACAAAAGTCTAGCAAATGCATTGCTGCTTACTTATTAACTTACTTAATTTAAGGCCAGGAGTGGACCAACATCGCCTCATGCTTGACTTGCAAACTGGAATCGACCTTTTGCAAAGAATATGAAGTTGCTTTGTGAAAACATTTGCACGACTGCTGAAAACATCTGTAATACTGCATTAGATACTATGGGAATTCTCAGAAACCAACCTTCTTCTAAATTCTGTATTTTAGTTTAGTTTTAATTTGAGTAGGTATCTTGTTGTAAATATTTACTTTTAAATTTCTAGGTTGAGAAAGTTTTAAAATAAGTGAATTAGTCGTAATAGAAAAATAAAAGACTTAGATTTGACTAAATAAAAATCACCTTTTATTGTTTTTTTTCCTAAAATACTCATTACTCTCAGACTATACGGATGTATACCGTTCTTGTTCGTATTTGATTACCTTAGTTTGCAGAAATGGAGAAATCGTGGCTTGTGTTCAGGTGACGGACTTTCATAGTATGTCTACATATCAAGAATTAACATACAATAGAGAATAATTATGATTTCCTGAAAAAGCGTTTAAATTCAGCACTAACTTAGTTTTAATAGAAGAGGTCAGAAACTTGTATTTGTAACGACAAATCCCATTGTACTAAGAAATATTATGATTTGTTAGGAATAAATCTTCAATACTTAGTCTTCATAAAATGAAATGCGTAAGTTTCCAGCGGATGGTCCCATCTGTACGAAACTTTGATTGGAGATTCAGATAAATTACGATTTACTTTGAATTATGTTACAACTTGAATCAGTAGACTGTGGAGAAGATTTCACCATTTCATTGACTACGCTTGAAGAAATACAAGTTATTGATTGGTTCGATAGATTACAGTGACCTTTTGGGGTCATTTACATTTTGAATATCATCTCGACTTTGTAAGCATAAAACTTTTTATCCCTGGCTTTCGGACATGCGGGTGGCAAGGTGACTCGCTGTCCGACCATAGACGATGCCCGGGTCGACAGTGTTTTGTGTTCCACGCGCGCCTTAAGGAGTGTCAACATAATCGGAGGGCCAAAGCCTGGCGTCCTGGGTCGCAGGACTCACAAATTACCGTGACCCCGTAACGTAAAGGGCTATTGAAGGACACCGTGGATTTTAGTCAGTACGAGGGTGACAGTTCCTCAGCTTTGCCCTGGGTTGGAGGACTCATTTGATGATTTTACCACGATAAAAAATAAGTGTCCCTGACTTTAAAACAAATGTAGGAATCTACGTCGCATGTACAGTCAGCTTCAGAGAAAACTTGCCCCCTTTGAAAGCGAAATCACGAACAAAGGGGGTGATTTTTTTCTGAAGTTTGCCATACTAAGTATTAGTAGGCAAATAAGACATCCTGTCTTAAACCAATCTCTTTAAGAGTTGTCACTCAATCAAGAGATCATGTGACAACCAGATCCCTATTCCGGCGCGATGTATGACATGTTCAAGAATATAAAAAGAAAAGAATTGAAAATCTAATAATTTCACCATTTATCCTGAAGGGGATGTCATGACAGTTTAACAGACGACATAAAATCAATCTACCTGAATCTGTTTTTTTTTAATAGATTTTGTACCTTATCACAACAGTGGAAAGTTAACGTTCGATTGGTAAAACTTGATAGGTTTGAGTAGACCATCTGGCCTCTGTACTGATACTCTTATCGTTCGCAAGACTGGTTCAAAGATATAAATTGCACTTGTGTTACGAATGAAATAGTAACTAAGAATTAATTGTATTTTGTTCATTTAATTAAATACAAATTACTGTAAATGGCTTAATTATTCGTAACTTAAATCACCAAAGCTTAATAAACTTTCTTTTTATAATTACCATTTACTTTACTGTGTTTTTTAATCAATACAAATTACGACTTTTGCGTAAATAAATTGGTTGTTGCGCCCTTTAACGTAAATGGGTTTTGCCAAAAAATATTAAGTATTCTGTTTTAAAAAGTACTGACATAACACAAAAACAGAATCGAATAAAGGTATCTTTTAATTTTTCTTAAGTATTTGAATCCAGAACAACTTCCTGTAGATAAAAAAAAAACTTACTCCTTGCGGGAATGTAACACGCGACACGCAGTGCAGCCACTGCCCGTCTCACCAATCGCTAATTCACTGCACCAACTGTGCACTGAAACGATTACAGTTAACTGTTAATGAAATGCTATCATATCTGAATGATTCCCAATAGTCCCCTCTATCCCTATCCTCCGGATTGACAGCTGGGAATTGATTTCCCTGTTGTCACCGGGGTGACAAATTGTGCCGAAAGTTCCCTTTGAAAACTGACTAGAAGGGACAAATGGGAAGTTTGTTTCTTAGTTGTCACCGAGGAGGTGGGGAGGGAGGTGACATTTGCTACGATTTCATTATCTAGAAAACAAATATTGCTTATCCACGAAATAGTTATTAACCACACATTTTTGGGATAAGCAAATACGAATTAATGTAAATTATAATTTCGCTGATTCGACTCTTTTTAAAGAATGTTTATATTTGCTCATATAATACAAATATTATGATCACTATTTACACTATTCGATTTAAAATTCAGATTTAGCTTATTGTTTACCCAACACTGTTATGTAATGCTTATGTTTAACAAGAAAATCTATTCTGATTCTGTTTATGATTATTTAATAAGTTTTTAACCTAAACCTTGAAAGTATCGTTGATGATGAATTGTTCTTTGGAATTTTGCTGACTTAAAACTTTACGAAGTGAATTTAATCAATTGAAGTCTTTTTCATTAAAAACTGTTTAACTTAAATTCAATCTTATTTATTTTAATAATGGTATCGCTTAAGCTAGGCAATCATTTTCGAAAATGAAACAAAAGTCTTATAAAGCCATCTTGATCTTAAACTTTTTTTTGCAAATGAAAGACGATAAGAACTTTATTGTTTTGTTGCACAAAGAAATGTTATCTAAAGGTTAATGACCGCTATTGTCTTTTACAACTGTAGGTAGGTATTGAAACCGGGTGATTACACTAACATAATGGTTTCCTAATAATTAAGGTGTGTCCAAATATCGAGCGGCAATCGAGCGCGGCTGCCGCGCGCGGCCCGCCGCGCTTTGATTGGACGACTGCCGCGCGCGGCAGCCACGAGCTACTTGCCGCGCAAGCACCCTGCCGCGAACGGTGTTAGTGTTGGTTCGACAATAGTTGTGTGTGGACGGACGTATTTTATCAAGTAAAATGGATAAAGAAACAGCAATTCGTCTTATTGAAATATATGGCTCCCATGGTCCATTATGGGATACTAGACGTAAAGAATATCGCAATAAGAATGTGAGAGAAGATATACAGGATGAATTTTTCAACTGGGCGTGGATGGCTATCTTCGAAACTATGAGGAATATCGAAAAACGCTGAAAAGAGTCTCGAGGCCGATTTTGACGAAAACTAAAACTGCATCATTGGATTTTAGAAAAATTAATAATCCTGGCTAGGAATCGAACCCGCTGATTTTGGAAAAAAAATCACAACCTGTATTATTACACCATTCGATACTGTCGCTAATAAGGATCAAATTCTGGGAAGTAATCATATACGGCAAACTTAAGGAAAACGTACAATTACAAAAAAAACTGAATTATCTTCAAGGCGAAGACTGTATTTGAAACATAAGTTACCTTTTCTTCTTTAAAATACAGCTATTTTTAGTTCAACTAAATAATGTCGTATTGCTAAGTACAGTCGGATTGATCAAACGTCAAATCCAGTGAGACATTGAAAACAATGAAATTTTGGGAAGTCATCATATACGAAAAACATAAGGAAACAGCATATTTTCAGGAATTTGTTATTTTTCTACGTTAGTTTGTTCTACTGCGCCATAATTTATTCGAAATTATAAAATTTCATTGTTTTCAATAATTCACTGGATTTGACGAGTCTACAATTCCACTTTATTCAGCAATACGAAATAATTGAGTTGAACAAAAATATGCATTTTTTCAAAGAGAAGGTTAACTTATGTTTCGAATAAAGTCATCGCCTTGAAGATTGTTTTTTTTTTCCAATTATACGTTTTTGTTAAGTTTGCCGTATATGATTACTTCCTAGAATTTGATCCATATTACCAACACTATCGAATGGTGTAATAATAAAGAGTGTGTTTTTTTTCCATAATCAGCGAGTTTGATTCCTGGTCAGGATTATTATTTTCTCTGAAATCCAATAATGCAGTTTTAGTTTTCATCAAAATCGGCCTCGAGACTCCTTTCAACATTTTTCGATATTCCTCATAGATTCGAAGATAGCCATCCACGCCCAGTTGAAAAATTCACCCTGTATATAATGGGATGAAGTAGCAAAACCAAAACGGACAACCAAAAGCTGCTTTAAAATTGAAATTGAAAAGTCTTTTGAGTTCTTACAGAAGGGAGAGAAACAGAGAAAAAACATGACATTTTATAACAGTAGGTACTTATTGTTAATTTTCTGCCTTATTATATTTCCACTATACTAATTCTTAATTATCTCTTAAAGGCATGAACCGATTCACATGATTCAAACTGATGAAATGGTTGGTGGTTTTAGACCTAGACCTTTCATTTGACACCATAATCGTTAAGATATCTGAACAAATAAAAATCAAATTTTCAAGTTGCTCTCGTAATTATCCAACATGTATGAAACGCGTAATTCAATTCTTTTAAAAACTATCTTATCAATCATTAAATTATTTTAAACTGGGTCTAATTCAATCAAAAAGGAATCAAATTTTATTTGCGAACAACACGAAATATAATAGATAACACGCGCGAGCTCTGCGACAACAGTGGTTGTCGCACCGCACGCGTGTCTCGGACATGCCGCGCAGCACTGCCGCGCAAAAGGTCTAAACTAGACGCGCGGCAAATTTGTATCCCGCGAATGCCGCGCGTAGCTGCCGCGCACCTTGCATGCCGTGTTTGGATACACCTTTAGACAAATAGTGTAGTATACCATGGTTCTTTTGGCAATAGACTTCTGAGCTGCGTGTTACAGTTTCGATTCTCGCACTGTACAAATATTTGTACTAGTATTTTTTCCAGGTCTGGGTATATATCAGGACCATCACGCTTATAATATTCCCACTGCTGGGACATAGGTCTTCACTCTGTGAGAGAAAGTGGGCCACAATTTATCAAGCGGGCCCATTGCGTGCTGCTATATGTTACACGTCTTTGAGGTTTTGGTTCTAGTATATGCCGTTTTACTTACGATGTTTTCCTTTGCAGTTTTGAGAGCAGTGACAATGAAATAAATAATACAAATTAATGCGTCTGACTGGGTTCGAAACCACGACCTGCAAGTCGTAAAGGCCTATACCACTAGACCACTGAGGTATGTGAGTTTAAATGTTTGTGAACGTACCCAAGATACGGGAGAACTTCCTAGTGTGGAGTAACGTTTAAAAATAAAACAAGCAGCGAATTCTGCCAGTCAAGTTAATCTCCAAAATCAAAATCAAAAACAAAATATTTTATTTTACATGGGCCTCAATGGGCACTTATAAAACGTTAAGAAAACAAAAAAAATTGGCACGGTTCGGGTTGGTCGTTTCCATGGAGAAGAACCGGCAAGAAACTCCATGGTTACTCTTTTAAAATAATAATTTCCTCCGGTTGTCTTAAAAAAAAAGAACAAAGAAAAACTTAAAAGCCAGCATTTTAAGGCACAAGTCTCTCCGGAACAAACATGACTGCATAACGCCAAGAGCTGAACGTTGTGTACCAAATACATACATCCGAAGACCTTCGCGATGTTTGTAAAATGTAGCGTTTACCTTCCGCAATTTCTACTGAAGAAAAGTAAAATTAATACTTAGGTGTTTCTCTGTACACACAGCTACACATTAAGCTACACAAAACCAGTTTATCGTGGTCTCGCTTTGTATGATCTTTCCGTGCATTCAACGACTAACTTATACTGATTTTGTATAGCTTGATATGTAACCGCGTGTACGTGGTAAAATAATGACTCGTTCCACTCAGGGCAGTACGGGAGAGATTGTCAGACTTGTATCTACTAAAACCACACTTCTGTCCTTCGAGCTCTCTATGTTCCGGGGTCACGGTTACTTAATAAGATAGTTCCGCGACCCAGGCAGGCTTTGGCTTTTATGCCCCCATATTATATTTACATAACAGTTGCCAAAAATAACATGTTTCAATTAATTTTGCTGATTAATAAATCTGCAAACAGGCTTTACATAACTTTATAGAAAATATTGCTATCTTTAAGATTTATTCTATTTCAAGTGTAATAAATCAAGTGTCCGTTCAAAATCTATACGTGATTGATTTATTTTGCTAAGACTTAGCAAAGTATATGCATTTGATATAAGAGAAGCCTGAATTCAATACATTTATAAAGTTTTTAAATCGTTGTTATCAATCTTCAAAAAACCATATTTGATTAAAAAAATCCTTGTTTATGGATGCCCAATATTATCCAAACATCATCATCATCACAATCCCATAATGTTCCCACTGCTGGGACTCAGGCCTCCTTTCTGTGAGAGGAGAGTGCACTAAACCAGTACACGGGCCCAGCACATGTTGGTGGATGCCTTAATTGTGTCTTCGAATTTTTGGTTGCAGGACATGCCATATTTTTGGATCCAAGTTTGCTTGTGTTATGGAACAGTGATGATCAAATAAATTACAAGCCACCCACAGCCTACAATTTGTAATTAGATACCGTTTCTACTGGGAGACCACTGCTCTACATAGTTTAGCAAATGCTATAGGATATTATGATATCGACGCAAACCGAGACGCAGGCAGAAGCTATTGTAGGATTTAATGACTCAAGATAGCACTCGAACTTTCTGAGAAAGTAACAAACAAATACAAACAATATCACAAATACTGGAGTCTAGCAACAAAGCTAATCTAGGAGGAATAAAGTACTTTAAATCACCAATAAATAAGTAGAATTGTTAGCCAATAAAAATTAAAAAGGTGTTGTAATAATTTGGTAACATTAAATAAACCAAGTAATATTGTTTATTGTCCCTACTCTATGGATGTGTCTATGTGTTTCCTTCTGTTGTCTATGCGTGCCTCAATAAAAGGTTTACTGTGCGTCATCTTCCTTTGAACGAAACGGTTGTTTCATTTCTTCCTCATCTCATTAAAAGGAATAAACGTTTTTGAGCTCAATTTTTTTTTTGCCTTCTTCGCAGATTTGTGTTCTGGATTTGTAAATTACTAGGATCGAATTTAGCTTTAGCTACGCAATTATAGTCATTAAAGTCGAAAAAAACTAACGACGCGCATTTTCGACTACTAAATTACTATAGTATCTATGGTACCTGTACCACGACTATAGTCGTGTCTTACATATGGCTCCTCTTGAGCCTTGTCTTGCATTTATGACCTCCAACTTTCCACAAACCCTCTAAAATTACCTTTAATGTGAATGAAAGCTCCACTAAGCTTAACAAACGTCAAATACGCGGCAAAGTATCACAGCGTCACGTTCGTCCCATAAAAAAAAAACAACTTCTATCGCACTCACGTAATATACGCAACGTAAAAACCTGCATCGGACCATTCTGCGTGCTAATTATCTTACATAACAATAATCACGGTGGAAATTGTACGCATAACAAAAAGACCCACCCTTCGTCACGTGAAGGTAAGTTGTCGGAAGTTGTCGTTAAAGTTTCGGCGGTGCTCGTTCGCGCAGTCGCATTTGGCAAGCGCGGCGCATCGGCTGCGCGGGAGTCGGGAGTGACAGTGTTGCGAAAGTACTTCCGTGAAGTTTTCAGTTTTTGAAATAATACTATTTTATTTTGGTGTAGGAATTTTTAGGTGAGTTTCTTATTTAGATTTTATTTTATTTAAAATAATAGAAATAGTTTCTTCTTTAGATTATTTTATTTAAAATAAACTCAAAATTTTATATTGTTATATTTTCACGTATCTATTTAGAATTTCCATTAAGATTACTGACTACATAGTAAAAATCATATAGTAGATAGTTGATTATCATAAACATTTCTCGTGCAAACTAGTTTGCATAAAATTATGCGAAATGTATGCAAATCTACTACCATCGGAAGCTGCGAACTTGGACTAGAAACATTTCATTTACTAAAAAAACGGTGATAAATTACTATCGGTGATGCAAATTTGATGTTTGTTATGCAAATTAAATTGGCAATTTTCAAATAAACAGATAATAAAATTTTAGATAAATTGAATAATTGTTGTGAAGGAATTGATTGATGACTTAATCGAAAGATTAAATTGTTAACTATTAGTCGGAAAGACAAATTAATTTGATTTATGAAAAATGAGTCTCGGCAGTATAACAGATTCTTCCCAAGATTAACTGACAAATTCTGTAATAATTTTCAGTCTCCTGGAAAATTAAATCACATTTCAGCCTTATAATTCTGAGCTAGGTTCGTAGATAAATGTTGTTAATTTGTTTCAATTTATTTTCTTTTCCTTTAGTAACTTTACCTTCTATTTCAGGGCGCATTAACATTTTTTTTATAATGCTTAATTTTATCGTGGTTTTCTTGGCACGGTTAAAGTAATGAGCGATTGCCTGTTGCACTGCGTGTCTCGGATTCGATTTCCGTACGGAACAAATACGTATTTTAATGACCCACGGGTACTGAGTAGTTGCCCCGAGATAGACTATTTCTAAGTTTAAATCTTAATAAACGTAGCAGGAGTAATTCCTAGTTTGAAAAAACTTTAATTTTTAAATTAAATCGTGAACGTTTTTTTAACGTCAAGGAATATCATACTTTTAAGCCTTCTCTTAACCATATTATTTACTTCAATTAAAGTAAGGATTGTACATATATTGTACTTGTAAACTCTCAGAATACCTACTAAGTATCAGTGAATGTGAAGGTTTGATCATTAAATTATCTTTTAAACAATAGACAAATTATCTAACGTTAATTATCTGACAACCCATACAATTGCAATAACTGATTTTACTGTCATTTTCACAGATTATCATTAATTGCCTATACTTAATATGTACTTTAACATGGGGTTAAGGTGAATTATTAATTTAAGTATCTGTGTCCATTAAAATGGCAATAATAGAAAATAGAAATTGGAAAAAAATCTTTATCAGAAAATAGAAAGTTCAAGCAATTACAGCCGCACAGGCGATCTGCCTAGTTAAGCCGCGCTTGGCGAAGTTGGTCTATGGATGGGTGACCTTCTGTCATAGCGAGTTTCCCCATGCCTCCGAAAGCAAGTAAAGCCGTTGGTCCCGGCTGTCATTTGTAAAACTTTGGCACTCGTTACTATATTTTACTCCGAACTATAACTTTTCTCTGAGCCTTCAGCCAATATGTCGTGATAGAGAAAGAAACATTTATCCATTCATTCAAATATCCATTTACAATACAGAAGTACCTACTTACGCCTGCGAAAGTAGCTTTAAGCACCAACTATTACTACTACCAGGTATTTAAATAATAATTGCCGATTTTTTTAACAATAACACCCATCACCAAGCAATAAAAGACAACTTCTGTGTTTCCGAACGCATACAACCCTAATCTCTTCAAAGTTAGAGTGAACAGGCGTCTTCTGGGTAAGCTCGCTCCATCGTCGACCTTTTCTTAGACATTCCTGACCTAGACTAAGGTCAAAAGCAAACCCATCTCACATAAAAAACACTTTAAGGTGCTGATAGATTTGACCATTAATTTGTGAAACATCATACATTCGTTTTTAATTTTTCGAACAGAACAACGAACAGAGACAAGCATAGAGCTAAACATCACTACGAACATTTTCATGATCTTTGAAGCGAACGCTCTATCTAACATCATCATCTTCCTGCCACTATCCCATTTTACTTAGGGGCGGTGCAACACGTTTTCTTCTTCCATTCTCCCCAATCAGACGTCACAGCATCGTTTACTCCTTTTTCATTCATATCATTCTTTAGACAATCCATCCATCTTTTCTTTGGTCTTCCTCTGCATCTCCATCCGTCAACATTCATACTCATCACTCTTTTGAGTATGAACGCTTTTTCTAACGGTGATCATAAAAATAATTTTCTTCATAAAGATTTTAGACTTGCCTGACTTGCCAAGATTTCGGCTCTGCCAAAGTTTGGCAGAAGCTCGTGGTCTTATTTAAAAAAATACATAATTTAAAATCTGTTTCTATGGAAAAAATAATGCACGCCCTTAAGTCTGAAAAATTCAGTAATATTTTAAAGGGGTTATTGAACTTTAGATATCAGTTTTGAATAAATCTTACTGAATTCAAAGGAGTGAACGGTAATAAGTTTCTAAGGCGTATTTGGATAGGATAAAAAGGATCTATGACTGCTCTGCAGAGCTAAACGCTTCGTGATTGGAATTTTTCTAGTAGTTAACAGGATCAGTCTACATAAAGGAGGTGACTGCCCCGTTGGTGTCGTGGTCGCAAGCACGTCTACTGAGCATCGGTCCTGCAAAAAGTGCTATTGGATTTTTCTAAAAGAATTTCTCAGTAGCTGGAAGTTGGCGTTAAAATAACCCCGTGCCTCGAAAAGTACGTTAAGCCGTTGGCCCTGCGCCTGATCTCTCTCCGATCGTCTCGGATTGCCGTCCCATCGGAAATATGAGAGTAAAGGAACAGAGAGCACACCTGTGCCGGCGTACACATTTGTGCACTATAATATGTCCCGCCCATTTGGCTAATGTCTTTTGATATTGGCCGCCGTGGCCAAAATCGGTCAGTAGGACTATTATTACATAAAGGAGGTCATTTTTTGACATGTAGTCGCGGTTACAGGTAACCGTTACCGAACGTACAGGGCTACTGAAGGAACACCGTGGATTTTAGTAAGTACGAGTCTGTTAATTCCTTTCGTACCACCCAGGGAGGCAGGACTCATTTTCTCCTTTCATCATTGTTCATAGTTCATATCCATCTTAGATATTGTGTCTCTCACCTCTGACCTAGTCTTTAGTAGAGAGCAAATCCAGATTTAAAAAAAGTTTTTCTCAAGACTTAAGCAATACATACTAAGCGTTGCGGTTGCAGAAGAGTCACCGCGACCCTAGAATGCAAAGAGTAATTGAAGTTATAGAGTGGGTCTTAGGTTATAGTTTCCACCCCAAAACAGGACTAATATTTTAGTATTTTGAACTACTAGATTACTATAGAGACTCGGAAATGCATAATTCGCGGCAAATAAGTTAAATGTTTACAAATTCAGAAAATATTTCGAAATAAATATTAGTGCGCTAAACTGAAACCAAACGAAAGTTTTTATTGTCTTTCATATATATGTCCATTCAATAATGAAACTTTTTCTGCTTGTACTAAAGTACGTTTTTGAAAGTTACACAGTACAAATATTTATTTAACGGGCGAACCATTTTTTAAGTGCCGGTAATATTATTCTTATTATAAGGTAACAACTTTTACACGTGTAGAGACTTTCACTTATGTGTGTAACTGTTACGTTAAGAGTATTATGAGGAGATCAAACTAAGGCGTGGTTTATACAGTAGAGACGTGGCAAAGGCATGTGGCAGTGGCGGATAGTAGAAAAAATAATTAAAAAATTAACCCAATGCTTCTGTATCTCTTGTGAAAAGTGGTACAAATGGAGTTGTAGCGGTTTTAAGTTCTTAATACAATCTTGAAGCTTGAATTTATTTAGATTTTTCTGATCTAATCGGGATTGAAACAGTATACTTTTATTAGCTTAAGAAAACGCTATTCTCCCAAATATTTGAGCGGCTGTAGCAAACTGTGAAGTCACTCATTAGTTAACTCATTGATCTTACTATTTTATATGTTTATGAATTATTGGTTAGTACGAGTATTTCCAAATTCCGAATTATGTGACGAAGTCATCTGGAAACGCGACCGCAATTTTCTTTTCGATGAAAACGTCTCAATACTCGGCGAATACTTGGCGATAATCATAGTCGTACAGTTAATTTTAGGTTAACTGTACGACTATGATTATCGCCACCGCCACACGGCTTCGCCACGTTTCAACTGTATAAACGTCGCCTTAGGTGTTGGAAGTCTTCATTAGAGTTACGATGTGAACAGGTTAGATCATGCAGACGTGCACTACCGATTAACTACATCATCGATTTTAGTGAGATACGGGCAAATTAGGCTGTATGAAATTAATAATCTTGGTACTTTATAAATATAGGTAGTATGAAATTAAAAGTCTTGTCTTGTAGGCTGTCTTACAGGATTTTCTCTCGTGTTTTGGCTGCAAATATTAAATTCAAAACCATTAAAACAGATAGGACCAGAAAACTACATGTTGGCAATAAAAATATATTATGTTTCGTGCGGGAATTCATACCAGGGTCGCGGGTCTGTCTCTTCAGGTAATCGTGACCCTGGAACGCGAAGCTATTGAAGGATCACCGTGGATTTTAGTCAGTACAAGCCTTACAGTTCCGCCCGCCAGCTCTTGGTTGGAGGATTCATTTGATGAGTCTAACATGACAAAAAAAAAACGTGCCGGCATTTAACCAACCATATACATACATGTACATGGTTACATATACATACATATACACAGTGTCAGTCATAAATAAGTTTATTCTATTTATTTTATTATGGAGAGTGAAGAAGAAGAAAGTCGCGACGATGTGGAAGTGTTACGTAACTGTGAAAGAGATTTTGATAGATCGTTAGAACAAAGTAATGTAAACTGTGAGGTTGAAAAAGAAAGTGAGAAGAGAGCAGCTGAGAAAAGAAAAGGGGAAGGAAGTGAAATAAGTGATGATTCTGACTTTATTACTGTCGATAGAAAGAGACCTAGACGATTCATTAGAAACAAATCAGCGGAGACACAAAATGAAATGAGGGTAGATGAAGACAATGATAACAATGTAAACAATACCATACAGCACGAAGTATGTGTAACATCTTTAGAACATTTACCTAAACAAATGGCTTTAGCGAAATTATTAAGGTCTGAAAATATAAAGAATGTAATTAGAATAAAATACAAAAGTTTTAATAAAGTTTTAATTCGGTTTAAAGAAAAGGAAGATACCATCAAATTATTGGAATGCAAAAAAATTAAAGACATGGGATGCAGATGCCAGTTGATAGATGAGTTGTTCTTGTCCTATGGTGTTATTAAAGGAGTAGATTTGGACTTAAATGAAAATGAGCTACTGGATATATTTGAATGTAGTACAGAGATAATATCTGTGAAGAGATTAAGACGTATAGACTCTGAAGGTAAATGGGTTAACAGTGAATCCGTGAGAATCTGTTTTAAAAACAATAACCTACCGGCTTATATATATGCATATGGCTGTAGATTTAAAGTTGAACCGTATGTTTTCCCCGTGACACAGTGTTCCGGGTGTTGGCAGTTTGGACACATACAAAAGTTTTGCCCAACAAAGAAAAAAATATGTCCAAAATGTGGTGGGAGTAACCATGATAACTGCGACACAAGTAAAATATCATGCCTTAACTGCAAGGGGAGTCACTTTGTTCTAGATAAAAGTTGTCCTTTGTTCATAAAGGAGAAAAATATAAGGAAAATTATGAGTACCAATCAAGTCACATACAGAAAAGCCCTTCAACTATTTATTGAACATAAACAGCCTGATACTTGGAACCATAATAACTCAGAAACTTTAAGAGGCGCAAATTTAAGAAATCCACCTGAAACATACAGTAACGTACTTACAAAATCCATACATAAACAAGGCGAAAACAGTAATTTTCAATTAGTACAGGATAGAAACAAGGAGCAATCGGTAGAAAAAGATCCTGAACAGCAAGAAGAGATGACCCAGAAAGGAAAATATACAAATAATAATCAAAAAGGAAGACAATCTACAAGGAAGAAACAGAACGGGATGGAAATAACGATAGAAGAAGACTTACATTGTTTTGATTCGCAAAGTGAAGAACAAAGTTATCAGAGGGATGAACAATTACTATATAAATTTGAATTTAAAAAGTTTTTAGTTAAATTAAACAAAACACTTGTATCAGAAGGAACATTTCAAGATAAAATATTATTATTGTTTAAAATCGTTTGTGAAGAATTAAAGAAGATAATAGTAAGTTGTTTTATGAAAGGAAATATTCTAGATAAAATTATTAATTTTATAAATGGATAATTCAAATAAAAATATAAGAATTAATATAATCCAATGGAATTCACAAAGTCTTCAGCCTAAATTAAGTTCATTCACAGATATATTACATAAACTAAATATTCACATTGCAATCGTGAGCGAAACATGGTTAAATAGTGAGTGTGACTTTCATATAAGTGGATATAACACGTATCGACAAGATAGGTTCGATTCTTACGGAGGAGTTGCGATTTTTGTACACAAATCCATAAAATCACACTATAGCTCATGTCAACTTTTAAATACAGGTATTGAGGTTGTAAGTGTTAAATTAATTAACTGTAATGATCTAGAAAACGTAGTTTCACTGTATTGTCCATCTTCTGTCTCTACTCAACCCTCAGACTGGGAGCAGGTGTTTTCTTCATTTTCAAATAAAACCTTGATTGCTGGCGATTTCAATGGTCATCATGTAAATTGGTCAACTAAAACTGATACGAGAGGCACTCATATAATGGATTCATGTCTTGAAAGTTCTTTTATTTATCTAAATGATAATAGTCATACGAGAATTAAATTAGTTAACGGTTTTTTACAGAAAACATCACCAGATATATCTTTTGTTTCCTCCGACATTGCTATAAAATTTAATTGGAATGTAATTAATGAAAACTTGGGTAGTGACCATTTAATGATTAAAATTACAATCAATATTACAGATGATTTTATCGTGTCCAAAAAGAGATATTATAAAAAAGCTGATTGGAAAAAATATAAGGACCATTTAACAACGATATCACTTCCCGAAGGCAGTAGTGTGCAAGAAATGTATGATTCCTTCCTACTCAATATTAGTACAGCCGCTGATAAATACATCCCTTTCATTAAAAGTTGTTCAAAACCCTCCCAACAATTTCAACCGAAAAATTATTGGACACCCGAGCTATCTCATATAATCGCACAACGTAGATTAGCTTTAAAAATATTTCGACGTAACCCCACTCCGGATAATCTAAATAAATTAGAAAGAAAAATTACAGAGTCCCATAAAATGATTCAAAAAGCGAAATCACTAGGATGGCAAAGATTTTGTGATTCCATGGATGAGACAGTGTCAGCCTCAGAAATGTGGCGTCGCATGCGATGGATGAAGGGCTATAAACAATCAGTTAGTTATCCTCCGATTGAAAAACAAGAAGAATTACTACGTTCCTTGACACCTGATTATGTTCCGAATAAAAAACCAGATTTTATATCCAAAAACGATATCTTAGAATGCGATTTTACTATGGAGGAGTTAGAGAAATGTTTGAAGAAAAAAGATACCGCACCGGGCGAAGACGGGATTTCTTATTCTATGATTTATAATCTACCCAACACAACTAAGACCTACTTACTTGACTTATATAATTACATTTTTAGATCTAGTATTTTGCCTTCTCAGTGGCGTAATATACAAATAATACCCATTCCTAAAGCAAACAGCACTTCAAATGATCCTAAATTAAGACCGATATCTTTAATATCATGTTTATGTAAAATATTTCATTTAATGTTATTAAAACGTTTAGAATGGTTCACCGAAAAAACTAAATTATTATCACCATACACTGTTGGTTTTCGCAAATCGATGTCTTGTATAGACTCATTGGCTCGCCTAGTTAACTATATACAGATCGGTTTCTCTAAAAACATTCCCACATTAGCATGTTTCTTGGATATTCAGAATGCATATAACAATGTCTCTGTTGATACGGCAGTTAATATTTTAGATCAACTTCAAATTGGATCACAGATCTGTAACTACATTTGGAATTTTCTAAGTGAAAGATATTTAAAAATTAAATCAGATAATAGTGACACAATAGCAGTTCGATGGACTAACAAGGGATTGGCCCAGGGAGATCCGTTGTCCCCATCACTTTTTAATTTAATTACATATAAAATTTTCCAGCTACCTCTTAACATAATAGTGTCACAATACGCAGACGACTTTGTTGTTTATGTAAAAAATAAAGATATAAAGAAATGTGAAAATTATATACAAAATTCATTAGATTACATTGTCGAGAGTTTAGCTAGTCTTGGTTTAGAACTATCTTCAAGTAAGTCTACATACTCTGTATTTAGTAGGGGCAGACGTAAAATTCTCCCTTCTCTTAAAATTAATGAACAGACACTAATATTTTCAGAATGTACAAAATATTTAGGTATGTGGTTGGATCGTAGTTTACGTTGGGGAAAACACATAAATGAAATAGCAAGTAAGTGCTTAAAACATTTGAACATTTTGAAAATATTAGCAGGAAAATCATGGGGTGTACACACAAAACATTTACGTAGATTATACATATCTCTCATACGGAGTCGATTGGATTATGGTTCCTTCATTTATGACAGTAGTGCGAAGTCTCACGTTTCTAAATTAGATAAATTACAAAATCAAGCTTTACGTATCATAGGTGGCTATATAAAGAGCACTCCGATTCACGTTATGGAGTCGGACTTATGTATCTCCCCATTGTTCTTAAGAAGAGAATTTTTGGCATATAAATATTGTATTAAAATAATGTCATGGTCAAACAGTATTACAGTTGGTCTTCTGTCAGAATTGAGCACGCTTTGTTTAACTTCATATTGGGAAAACAAAAAAAAACCCTTACTAGTAAAAGCCTATAATGACACGAAACATTTAGATATTGTATCTTCAATTACTCTTAGAATGTTCACTTTAGAAACTTGGACCACTCGCATTAAGATGAATATTGTTAAAACTGATCTTGCATGTCTGCGCAGTGCTAAATCAAATTATAATCCAAACATACTAGTGAATGATGTCCTAATAGAATTAAATACCATTTATTATGGATGGCACAAGATATTTACAGATGGATCGAAAAGCAATCAGGGCTTAGGAGCGGGTTTATACGATCAGAGTTTGGATAAAAGATTAGGTTTTAGAATAAATTGTAATATATCAATCATGTCGCTGGAACTTATTGCAATTTTTCAAGCAATAGAATACATTTTGAACCAAAATCTAAATAAAGTAGTCATATTTTCAGACAGTAAGAGTGCTCTGCAACACATAGCTCGATGTGCCTCTGGTTATAGCAGAGGTGCATCGATAGCTTATGACATTTTAAAAGGAATAACTACTCTAATAAATAATAACATAGAATTTAGATTGCAATGGGTTCCAGCACACATTGGAATAAGTGGCAACGAGGAGGCTGACCATTTATCTAAATTAGCCGTAGTAGATGGTACTCTTATTGATTACATACCTGATTATTGGGAATACATAAATCAATATAAAACAATATGCTTTGATTCATGGAAACAACATTTTAACAATATCTCACAAAATAAAGGTATTTGGTACCGAAGTATACAAGGTCAACCATCTCGAGTGCCGTGGTTTGATAATATTAAATTTAGTAGGAAATATGTAACATTGATTTTAAGACTTCGCTCCGGACACTATCCATCGGCAAAGTTTGCATTCCTTATGAAAAAAAGTGAATCTCCGAATTGCATCGTGTGCGATAAAGTCGAGGATGTACAACATTTGCTGTTGGATTGTGTCCGAAGCGAAAATGAACGTGAATTACTCATGATCGAGCTAAAACTAAATAAGTTAGATGTAGGCTTAATACAGTCAATATTATCTTCACCGTGTTCCAATACCACTAAAAAATTTTGTGAAGCGATGACAAGGACCTCTTGAATAATTCACTTTCCTCGTTGTAAGTTAGTTTGTAAGATATTTTAAAAGATATATTGTAAAAGGGTATGATGGGGTTGTCATATCTTAGATAAAAACCCCTAGCTAAAAATAGAATAAAAAAAAAAAAAAAAAAATATACATACATTTTAATTCTGTACGGAAATTGAACTGCGACATGTAAAGCAGCAGTCAATCGCAAACGCAAATCGCAATCACTCACAAAATACCATGCTCTCATAACGTTTCAATTCGAGGCAATGACCTCTCTTTTCACTTTCCTCAATCTTATGCAATGACCATAAAAACTATCAATCAATCCGTTATAAAAGGCCAGTCAATTTTTAGAATAAACTTCCATCTAATTTTTGTAAGACGTTTCTATATCTTTACAATTTCACAATTATCTTTATTATTTTCTTGTGGCATTTTTAATATTATTGAATCTGTTAAAAAGATTGTCTATAAAGATAGAAAGAAAATCTTTTTTAATTATAATTGAAAATGATTCCGAAGTACCTATATTATACTTCGGAATCATTTTCAATTTTACGTGATTAACTTAAGTAGGTAATATTGCTAGTGACAGCAAACGGAACGGAGTAACGGAGTGTATATTGGAATCACAGTAATGTAATTACATCACTGTGATTCCAATATACACTCCGTACAGGAATTCCTGTAAACACTCCGTTACTACCATTTGTGACACTTGAACACGGTATAGATGTTCTGTTAGTACACACGGCTACACATCAAGCTATGCAAAACCAGTATTAGCTGATCGTTCATTGTATGTAAAAATCGTACGAAGCGAGACCAAGACAAACTGGTTTTGTATAGCTTGATGTGTCGCCGTGTGCACAAAAAGGTCAGAAACAGAATTCATGGAAATATAAATGAATTATCAATAATATTATTATAAATTTTGCTTCAACAATAGATATAATATTTCTCTTTACGTATTTTATCTTATTTTGATTAAGCTAAGGCAGCCGTTTAAGATTTCCTGTTCCCTGTTTGCGTTTATACGAGCATCACTATCAATTGTGAAATGCGCGCTTTATCAACTTAATACATTATGTACAAAGTTATTATTGGTTGTAATTTCACAATTATCACGTCCCGAACAAATTCTTGTAATTATTAAAATTCCAATAATCATAAAATCACTCTTATTATATAATATTCATGTCAATTCATCAATAAGGAAATGTAAAAACTCAACGCAATCATGTACTTTCAGAAAGCACGTTCATATGGAATGTTTATCCTGACGCACGTTTCCAGTAAAGAAAGTGATATAAACTCGAGCACCCAGTTATGCAGTTTTATAAAAACCGACCTTATTTTATCGCGAATTGTGTCCGATTTTGATAATCATGCACTTATTTGGACTTCATAAGGAGAAAGTGTATCTGGCGATAATTATTACGTTTTGAAAGCCCTGTAACTGTATCAATGTTGGTAGGCATTAAAGCGTATACTTTTACTTTACCATCTTTTTTTTCTGGACCAATCGGCGATGACCAAAGAATTTAAATTTCGAACAGGTTTTTTTTTTAAACTGTTGTAAAATTTTTGTGCTGAATGTATTGGTAACCGTTTGTGCGTCAATGTAAGTAATACTGCATTGCACTGTGTTTGTGATTCGTACGTTATTTCTATACACTTAAAATATAGTATTGTTTGAAACAAACATGGAATTACGCTGTTCTTTTTTCGGGTTAGATTCCCGTACGGAACCAAATATATTTTATGACCTCATTTGTGACATTATAAGTGATGCGAGCCTGGCTGTGTCTGCTAGTTCAAATATTTGTAAACGTACCCTGTACCCACTACACAGGAGAGATTCCTTATGTACGCCAAAGTAAAAAAAAAAAATCTTTCTTAGCAGAGCAAGAGAAGTAAAAACTATTTCGGGTATCTAGTTTCCTTGCTATCACAATTAGTTTTCAAAATATCTAAAGTCTACTTTTCATTGTACTACACATCTCACTAAATCCCAGTCAACAAAGAACGGAGAATTCAGACAAAACGGATTTTCAAACTAACGTCAGTGTCAACAAGGCACGGAATTGTCTGTCTTAAGAGGTTTAAAGGCTTACCCATACGTCGAGCACTAAGCCAGCTTTCGTATTTCATAACCGTATGTAAAATACACTGAAAATCAACTGTGTTGTGGTATCATTTTGAAATGTCTGCACTCCATTTTGTGTTTCTAAGGATTTAGTTAATGTTTTGCATAGTTGCTTCTTCATTTATGTGCCAGTTAATTGGTACGATTCATTCGAAATAGTGTGCGTTACATTTGTACGCGCACTTCTGCAGTGTACGTACTTAGCTTGTATTGCGTTTAGCCTAGAGTACACGAGGAAGGCTGTGTTAGTGCAAGATCAGTTTGTATGTGAACATTTTCACTGACCTAGGTAGACCTAGTTCTACTTTTTTCATCTCGATATTCTTATATGTCTGATCTACCGATCAAGGCACTAATCTAATCACTCTATCTATAGTTATACCAAATAAATACTTTACTTTAATAAATACTACCAAAATATTGGTTCTTCACAATATTGCATATACATCGTTTGTAATTCAATTTAGTTTATCGCGTAGGTATTAAAGGTGCATTCACACACAACATCAGTCACGTCACGTCATCGTCACGTCACCGAATGCTGATAAAGAAAACTGATAGATCACGTGCCGGTGACTGAAGTATTTGAACAAATATCATATTTATAGGAGTGTAGAAACATTTTGTTTTTTAAACCGGGCCGGTGACGTGACGTGACGGTGACTGATGAGTGTGATTGGACCTTAACTGATAAATAAGTGCTAACTTTTGACAGACTGTCTTGACTTTTCATTCTATCTCAAACAAATTTGATCTAAATTCTAATTGAAAGGTGACTACTATCCCTCGAAAACATGAAATAGTTCGGACGGAAATTGTATTAATACTTTGACAGTTTGACACGTAATAACATTGATTTAGGGCCCGTTATTTGATCAATAGTTAGGTAAACTATGTTTTTGTTAAAATCCAGAATTTCTCCTGTGGCACGTACAGCCTGATTCGGAACTTGAGATTTTTTTTGCGAGCTGTCACTATACTACTCGGTGGTCCCGCGAGATAACGGCGCTTTTGGGGGTCGACTCTCTTAGTCCGTAAACGAAAGTACGAGAGTCCGTATGAAAGTAACTCAAAACTTTTCCCTATTAGTCTTGGATATCACAAGTTCTGACACTCATCGGGATTTTTAGTTCCATTTTTTGCTCCATTAACTAATCCTGTGTTCGTTAGTGATAAAGTGTTAGAAACGCGGGAAACTTTGGCAGTAGTACCCATGAATCGTGCTGCCTTACCAATAACATTCTTCTGAGTTCCAGTGGAAAGAAAAAATCGAACCGTGAGCGGAACTTGAACCTGGGACCTTCGGCCACACCTGGCGATCCGCACTGGTCCCGCGTGGTGGATTATGGCATACTCCCTCTCACAAGAGAGGAGGCCTGTGTCCCAGCAGTGGGAACATTATAGGCTGATGGTGAAAGGAGTTCTTCCAAATTCCTTTAGTGCTCGTCATCTCAGCACTGGTCTCCTTTCTAGCCATATCATTCCTTAAGGAAGCAAGGAAAAATTTATATTTGGCACAAAACGATAAAGACACAAGAAAATAAAAGAAACATAGAAACATAAGCTAAAAACAAAAAATAAAAGGAAGAAGTGCAAAAAAAAGACGTGTCCCATGGCTGCGCCGAATAGGCCCAATTCAGCAAAAAAAAAAACCGGCCGAATTGAGAACCTCCTCCTTTATTTGAAGTCGATTAAAAATGTCGAGCACTAGGCTGGTAGAGTCCTTCATAGAGTCTCTCTGGGAAAGGATTCATTGGATGATTTTCATCATCATCAACATCAGCCGGAAGACGTCCACTGCTGAACATAGGCCCCCCCCTTAGACCGCCACCTCGAACGACAATTCGCCACTTGCATCCATCGGTTGCCCGCGACTCTCACGATGTCGTCGGTCCACCTAGTGGGAGGCCAACCTACGCTGCGTTTTCGTGATCACCACTCGAGAACCTTTCTTCCCCATCGGTTGTCAGTTCTACGAGCGATGTGGCCTGCCCCTTGCCACTTCAACTTGCAAATTTTACGAGCTATGTCGGTGACTCTGGTTCTTCGCCGAATATCCGTGTTCGGGATTTTATCCCGCAAAGAAACTACGAGATCTGAAATCACCAAGATCTGATTTTACCAAGTAATAAAAAAGGCTCTTTAGCCAACAAGACTGCTAAAGAAAGTTGGCAAACAGTTCATGTTTGCCCGTACGCTTGTATGTTTGGGAGTTTGACCTCCCAAATTATTTGCTCAGTCTGTAACCCTCGTCCTCACGACGTATCTTTTTCAATTTAACATTCAAAACGCATGTTGCTTTTTATTTGTACATTCGTTGACCCTTAATAAATCAAAGTCTTAAATAAATAATTATATTTTCTTCAAGATTCTTCTGAATACAAAATATGGAGTATTTCAATTTAAATGGACGATAAAAGTCTGTCTGTATAGAATTTTGTTTGATAAAATAATTTTAATTAACTGCTAACAGCATTGAGGAGGAGTTTTTCGAGGCTTTGTAATAGTTTAATTTTGTTGATATTATTTATGATAGTGATATTTATTTATTTATTAGAAAAGTACAGCCATATCATATACATCTAACATTAAAATTTAAAGCTACATTTTAATTACATATAATTGTAATATCGTAGGTATGTCTAATTATTTTTTAAGCTAAAAATTAATACCGTGCGAAAGTAAATATAATGTACCTAACATAGATTAAAATATGCACCATACATTTTATTACTTCTTCGAACAGTAAAACTGATCAATAATATTTTCACGCTTTCTTTACTAATTATCTCGTTATTACATTGTGTTGTCAAAAGGCAATAAACGTATAGTCATCATTATAAATTATGCGTTTAGACATAATTGCAGACATTGCTTGGCTTTGTGTATTGTTTCATAACCTCAGACACAATGTATGATGGAAATTTTGCTCATGTAGGCACTGTTATGAACTTACTGTCTACAAAAATACTTTAAAAGTGGTTGCCCGTTCGCCAGCGCAGAGCCTTAAGGGCCTTGTTTTCTCTTCTTCACAAACCCACTTCTCCCTCCTATCTGACTTCCAATATTTATGTTCTGCGCATAGCAAAAATCTTCGATCTTGTAAAAATCGTCTTCTACGATGTCCCTCTCACCGTTCTGGCTTTCTTAAATTTTCTTTCCCAATCCAGGCAGTTTTCCTTTGGAATGCGCTTCCTCGGAATATCAGGACGGTATCCAATCGGCTCACTTTCAAGTTGAAAGCTCGTGAGCATATCACTAAGAATCTGGCAGATTCATCTCAAAGTTAATTGGTTGTTAGTTTCCACTTATCATATCTCTTTCTGTGTATGTATGTATTTATATGTTTGTATGTATGTATTGTATATATGTAGTAATTTATTATTATATTCATTTTATTATTAAATAACTGTCTATTATGTTGCACCTGCTTTGTCTTTGTCTCTGCATCACCCTAAGGTAGACTGGTAGATAATGCCCAAGGCATTAAGTCCGCCTTTGTACATGTTTTGTAACTTGTGCATAAAGATTTAATAAATAAATAAATTAATAAAAATATTGATATAAATTAAAATAATATTTAATATTTTATTTATCATTTTATGATGATGATGATGACGAATGAACGGTGAAGGAAAACATCGGTAGGAAACCGGCATGACATCTACCAATTCGTACTCGGCCCAAGTGGTGGATTGTGGCCTTTTGAGATCTCTCAGAGAGGGGGCCTGTGTCCAAGCAGTGGAAACATTATAGGCTGATGATGATGATAATGACTATGTTAAAATGGTGAGCGAATAACATTTAATAAACTGCATTGTAAACTAAATTTTAGAGCAATACTGTCAGCGTCTTAATTGCGATATAATGACAACTCATAAACGCGATTAAGATAATAAAGATGCTAATCGAGTTCCGTTTTACTAGTGATCACAAAATATTAAACGCGTTCCTGCCTAAAGATTTTATGGTTCAACATAGACATGTAAATATGTGCCTATTAATGCTTAATCATAACATACACACATCATTACTCAGTTCATTTATGAAAGCCTGTCAGATCATTAAAGGCATTGTTGAAAGTTTATTTGATGTCTTTAGTTGGCTGACTATGCATGCAAGTATATCTTTGACCTATATGGGCGATATTAGGCTACGTACACACTTGGGCACGTGGTTGTAAGTTCCAGTTTACTTTTCGTCTCAAATAATGAAAACTCGTGCTAAGGGTACTGGTCTTACGGAATTCCGATACACAACATACCTACACTACAGGCTTGTTTTCTTTGAATGCGAGTAAAGAAATAATGTTCCATATTATAACAAGGGGCGACAAAATTGCCAATAACACTGTATGTGACTCGACGATTCCGGGACTGTGTTACTGTAATTTTCTTTCAGGTGGTATTTTTTCATAGTTTTGGCTATAAATAATTTTATAGTTTTGCCATGAACCGGTCAAAACGCGTGAATTTGTTTTCATTTACGCAGTGTTATTATAGTATTTATTATTAGGATATTAACTAAGTCGTATCCATATCGATGCGCTAGGTTAAGTGAAGGATAATAATTTACGAAGGAATAGTAGAAATAAAAACAATAAAATTGATTAAGTCATTTCGGAGGAGTGCAATCACGATAAAGCTAAATTTTATCTAATACAAAATGATGATTGTCCAGCACTACTAATTCAATATCTGAATCAATAAACGAAAATCAGCGAAGCCGTTGAAATGTCTCCGAAGAAAATGGATCAGTCCATTCTGAATGAATAGATATAATTAAATTATTGGAGTTCAGTTCACAGAAATTCTGAAACTGCATTCCATACTTTGCATTGGTATATTTTTACAATTAAAAAGCAACTTGCTTTTTGCTGCGGTTTGCGCGCGAGTTCGATAGGATGCACAAGACTTCATAAAAATGACCTATTGTGTTTCCATTTTCAATCTTAAAATGATGTGGCCAAAATTTTATAGGAAAAATACCTTTTCTGTTCATAATTTTACTTACAAAAACGTTAATGTATCATTCATTTATCCTCACAAAAAATCGCATTATAATAATAATAAAATAAATAAATAAAATAAATATACAAAACTAAAAAAAACAAAACTCATTAATAAAGGCCCGATCGAAACTCCGACACCGACACACCCGGAATAAGCACGTGAATAAAGACTCATGATCATAAAAATGAGATAACCCGTCTACTACATCATTATAGTAGTAATCTACCGTTTCCTACGTTACTACCTAACTAGTTCCGATACTCGTAACACGGTGAACAGCTGACGGGCAGTACAGACGGCTACACATCAAGCTATACTAAACCTGTCTTGGTCTCGCTTTGTACGATTTTTACACACAATTAACGGTCAGCTAATACTGGTTTTGTATAGCTTGATGTGTAGCCATGTGTAGAGACGCCAGCACATCATCCTACTCAAACCATTTTTTTTTTCAATTGGAAAAGATTCTTTTGAACTTTCTGATAAACCAAAATAAAGTTGAAAATCTAGCAAAGGTAATCTATTTGGTATAAGTTGATATCTGTGTTAATTCAACAAGCGCATACACTTAGATTTTTGGTTCTAGAACTGGTTTCCTTTTATATTATTTCTGACCTATTTAAATCTACTTACCTTAATATTTTGGTTACCTATAAAATTGATTGCTATCTCGTTAAAAAATTAAAAAAAAAATACTTTCCTTAAAAAATCACAAGATGATTCATAAATCAGTTTCCCCATTCAAGAAGCCAAAATGTTCAGCAAGGTTTTCTCGTAAAACGATGCGAAAGTGGAACACAATTAATTTTTAATAAGGCCGTAAGCACAACGTTGTATAACCAAAATATTTCTGCGATGCCTGTCCACAATGTAAGTTATGTGGTAGGTCCAATTATCACATATCAACATTAAATTCTCTCAGTCTTTTCAAAATTATCATTTAAATATTTTTATTAAACGTTTTATGGAAGTAGTAATAAAGTTCATTTTATGTTATTGAAATGTTAAAATATGAATAAGAAAATTGAGTACAGAATATTTTTAAGTTTATGAGCATTTTGTAAAGGGTAGTGTACAAAACTGTTCATAAAAATCGATACCTCCCACGTAAGTTGTTGTATCTTCAAAATTGTAATTTTACAGTAGAGCGTTTTAAAGAGAAACACTCGCAGGAAATAGTCATTCTTCAATATATTCTTTTGAAATTTTGCATACACATATATTTTAAAGTACTTTCAATACTTACCTACCTAGTTATTTTTAAATACCTGTAGTTTTTGAGATTTTGTTCATACAACATTCTATCGTGTTATGTTAACTCACATAAATGTTGTACTGGATACTTACAACCATTTACACTGGACAACAATAGTTGAATTTAGCAGTATGTGCTAAATACCATAGTGTACGTTGATTTAATTTAATATTTTGTGGTAGTATGTGTAATAAGGTATAACCTATCAGGGCTTTTTTTGTCGTGGTTTACCTCAAAAAAAGACCTCTACCCAGGGTGGGAGAACTTATTTGTTTTCATCAAATAATGCCTCGGGCGGGAGGGACAGTCAGACTCGTACTGACTAATATCCACGGTGTCCTTTAATAGCCCTTTATGTTCCAGGGTCACGGTTATTCGCTAAGCCCCGCGACCAACTATCAGGGCTTAGTGTAAAACCATGTTTACATAGGATATTATTCCCTTTATTCATTATTTTTATTCTTTATAAATATTCTTACAAGGGTAAAAATATAAATAAAAACATGTAAAAAAATAAACAATAGTGGCCCACCGGTAACGGGAACAAGGTCCAGGCTACCAGCGGTCAGGGCTCCAGAGAAAGGAACGTCCTAAAAATGCGCATCGTGTCCAGAAGAAATGCTTTCTGAATCAGCCCCTTGATCCACATACATATTGATTGTTTTAACTACGTTTGAAATACCTAATAGAAGATACTCGCCTACATTATTTTTTTAAGAAATAAAATGCACACTTTTTATTTCTAAAGCGGAGAATGAAGGCTTTGGCAGTAGGGTCAACGGAGCTTTTGCTGTCAACAGGGTTCAAAGGAACCTAATCCTACCCAAACCGAACCTCGGGCTGCCATTGAAGTCAACCGTCTTCTTCTCGTTCAAAATGACTAAGTTGATCAGTAGGTATTTAGGCAGGAGTGTACGCAACTGGGCCTTGAGAAAAAGAAAGTCGTGAAAACTACTTGGAGCGCCTGACACGCCTGTCGGTTAGAAGGGGCCATCCCCTACGTGGTTATTTTTTTATAAACCACCCACAAGTAGGAGAACCGCTAGCCGTGCGCCGTCGATGTTTGTATCATGTCACAGATACCGCAACAGGGATGTTAATTTTAGCTAAACATACCTTAGTTGAATTAACCGTAGGTCTATTAAACCGTAGGCGAATTAACCGTAGGTGAGTTAACCGTAGCTGAATTGAACGTAGGTGAATGATCCATTAGTTATTTCGTACATCAGTTATAACAAACTTACGTGAAACAACCAAAGAGTTCTCCAGATCGTAGCTAGGCAACGGACGCAGATATGTCTACATCAGGCCCATATAGAGCCCGGAAAAAGCATTCGTGAAGATCCTTGATCTGTCATACCTCCATGCGATCATAAGTGTATAGGGAATGCAGGTTTGCGCCAGTTCTCTTTAGCCAGGAGAGCGGGGTGAGGCCCTTGTCCACCGCCACAACATCTCGATGCATTCCCACGTCGGATTTAGCTATCTCATCATATCTTTTAGACTAGAGCCATTTCGTATATATTTTAAATAATCGTTGAAAATTAAGATCGTCATCCAAATGTCTGTGTCTGACCTTTTTCTTGCATAATGTGACTCAACTGGTTCCGAGGTCTTGATGTGGTCACATACGCTGGTTTTGACAGATTCAGTTTTTTAAGAGGGTGAATTGAATGCCTACCGCTTTGATCAGGAATCAGTATTCCGGTTGTAACATCGATATATCCGATCTTTTCTAGTGCCTTAATGAGAACTTGGTCATTGACAGATATAGTGATTAAAATATAATAATAGCTAATTCAATCATCTCAGATTCATTAAAAGTAACTGGCAATGGAGAATCTGTAATGGTAAGTATATGCTATTATGCTATTTATAATTGTAATGTAATATGCTATTTATAATTTTCTATTGCTATCTAGACCTCAATCCGGCCCATGAGGCTAATCAGACACGGAAAAGTAAAAAAAGTGGTGGTAACCTTTTGCTCGATGATGAAGATATGAAGCGTTTTAAAACATACATTGTTGTATGTAACTAAAAAAAATATATTTTAACAACGTAAAATATAGTATGTCAACATCCAATACATATTTGTGTATGTACTACCAACGTAAATTGTTGTATGTGATGATACAACGTTGATTTAGTATCTTATAAGAGACGTAAGTTGTTGTAAGTAATCTATACAACAGTTTAGGTTGTTATTGTTGAAAAACTACATAAATATCATAATATATTTTAAGAAAAAATTGTATCTGTGATATTATCGATTTTTGACCGCGTCTTCCACCTTTATGGAAGTCCGTGATGAACTGTCGTATGTCACACATACGCGGCGCGAGCGCCCGACGCGCCCCGAGTAAACGGTTGCGAAGGTGGATACAATGTTATACGCCGCCCGTTGTAATGAGATACAACTTTATACGTCTGGTAACTATGCTTAAAAATTGTATTTTTTTATTTTTTTTACACTGAACACGTAAAGTAGGCAAAAATAGGCGTTTTGGTGTAAAAAAAGCAAAACATGCATATTGTGGGTTACAACAACTTACGTGGGAGGTATCGAAATGCTCTGGTAGCTTCTACTAAAACATCAATAATAAATCATTGTAATCGTTTAGAATATGACAATTGGACGTCACTTTTCTTAAAAACTTATTGATTTATAAATATTTATTAAATAATAATTTACTTACATTTTTAAATACAATTTGTTACATTTATAAAGATACATAAGCTAAGCTTGTTTGTAAAAACTTCTTATTTCAATAATACTCAAGCATTTGACATTTCTAATTCACCTGACGAATTCAGCACAAGTTTCAAAACAAATAATAATTTAACTTTGGTCCTGACCTTTACAATAAACGAATCAATCCCTTAATCTAGTTTCAAAAGGCGACGTTTAACTTTAGTTTAATTATTAGTTATTGCCACAAACGTAATAATTTACAATTTCTTGATACATTTAAATACAATTATGAGAATGGATTTACTATACTATCTACATTCAATAGAAAATTTTGATGAATTATTAATAAGTGTTTTTTTTTTTAAATTAAAACTCATTTAAATGTTTAATACATCACCTATTCTTAAAATACAGGAAGCCTTTAATTCCAATATAATTTTTCGAAGCTTTAATTTTTTTCCAATTTTGAAAGTAATTTTGTCTGCTTATTTTTGTTTGTTTAACGTAAATAATATTTAATGAGAAACTTGTGGTACTTATTTTAATTTTAAAATAAATTTACATTACCTTTTGCGAAACGATTTCGTTGCAAAAGTTAATAAATCTTTACATGTTGTAGAAGAAGAGTTTTGACCATACCTAATCTAAAAATTTAACAGACTACTCAAGTGTAAACCTAACCTTATCTTAACCAAACTCCGAGACGCTTGTAACGCGGAACACTTACATCTCAAAACGGTACGTGATTCAGAGACTATATCCATCTCCCTCAGACTTATACAGATGTATCATCCGTCCCGTTCTCAGATTTCACTTTCTCCGCAATGACCAACAACATAGGAAGTGACAATGGATGACCGCCATCAGTTGCACGTCAACGTTTTTGTTGATTTAATGAGTTATATTGCGAAATATATGGAAAAAACGCTATTTTTTTCATTTTTCAAAATAAAGTAATAGAAGGAGATACTAGAAAGGCGTTTATCTAAATCTAAAAAAGAGAGGCTTTTAGTCAGCAAATAGAAAAAAAGAAAGAAAAAAAACGCTTGGTCCAGATAAAAAATATTTTTGGGTCAACGAAAAATTCCAAAAACTAAAAAAACTTTTTCCCTCTGCGTTGCTTTAATTTCGTAAATGTTGGAAACGGCATTTTTCTCTGTAATACAATTTGTTGTTCATTTCCTACCTTGCCAGAAATGCAAATACTGCTGTTGAAGTGTTCTACGAAAGCTCAAAAGTAAAATAAATGCTTCCTTTTAAGGATTTTTCATTATGGTTATTTTCTGAAAAAAATAGCACTCAATTTATGTTAAAATAAGAATAACTGATCATAAATACCTATAATTTTCTGGAATAGCTTACATTTGAATTGGTGAAAAATTACTCCAATATAAGTTGTCTGCAATTATTATGTCGGTTAGTTCAATGACTGAGCTAGTAGCTTCTGATTATCGTGGATTCGGTTCCCGCACTATACAACTATTATGAGCAGTGGTGGCCCAGTGGTATCGGTCCCGACTAACGATTTGTAGGTCGTGGGTTTGAACCCCGCCAGGCGTATTACTTTGTGTAATTTATTTCATCACCACTGCTCTCAAAACGGTGAAGGAAAACATCGTGAGGAAACCGGCATGTCCTAGAACCAAAAATTCGAAGATATGTGACATCTACCAATCCGCACTGGGCCTCCGTGGTGGATTATGGCCCACTCCCTCTCTCAGAGAGGAGGCCTGTGTCCCAGCAGTGGGAACATTATAGGCTGATGATGATGACTATACAAACACGACCACGACAGGTACTTCCAGATCTGTCTGGTAGTAGAGTTTAACGTTTGTAAATGCACCCATGATACAGAACTAACTCCAAAAGTGACGTAAAAATTAATTTAAACATGGCAAATACATTTTAAAGTTTTTTTTTTAATTTCAGATTTTTATTCCAGTCTTGTTTTTATTTAGTCGATCGAGTTTTGAAGACTGTTTAGCCAGCCTGACGGTAAGCGATCGACGATGACGAAAGCAAGCTTGCCTATTGACTCCCTTGAAATCCTCAAGGCTTTAAAAAACAACTTTATAGTGTTAAGCAACTTGTCCTGTCTTTTGTAGATTTTAAAAAGTCATCTTTGATCTGTAAAAATATCGGTATTCACCTATAGCCTATTAGACGTGAAGCCGACCCCCCGATTAGTTGAGAGCATTTTCTCAACTATGAGAATGGTAGGTAGGTCATCATCATCATCATCAGCCGAAAGACGTCCACTGCTGAACATAGGCCTCCCCCTTAGACCGCCACGCCGAACGACAATTCGCCACTTGCATCCATCGGTTGCCCGCGACTCTCACGATGTCGTCGGTCCACCTAGTGGGAGGCCTACCTACGCTGCGTCTTCCGGTCCGTGGTCGCCACTCGAGAACTTTTCTTGGTAGGTAGGTAATTGATGGAAAAGAAAGACAATTATTTAGCCCTATTGTCAAACCCTTTATTGATTATACAATACTTGTTAAACGTTACAAAGGCGTTTCTCCAGAAAGGGAATGAAGTATCTTCGTTATGCGTGCTCTTTAACATATTGGCTTTAGGCTCGTTGACAAATATGTGAGGTAAAATTGAGGAAAGTCACAAAGCCTGGTGCTTCATGTTAATAGCGTGTAGGTTATTTTTTATGTTCGTTTATTTTGTGTGCTGGTTATATAGAAAAGTAGGTCATAGATCCTCGTTTTTGTTTTCAAAGAACTTTGCCTACCGATTCTTGTAATTTATTTTGTGTATATCAGCTTTTACACCTCAGCTCAACCCGACACGTGACTTTGGGTGCATTTTTCAATAGAACTTATTGAAATCTAACTCTATTTCCTACAAGAAGAGATACACATTTGAAGTATTGTTTCATTGCGTCTAGTCGTGTTTCGGTGTGAACTGACAGTTATGGCTGAGCATAATGTAAGCCATGCAGCGTTTTATTCAACAAGACGTAAAGCCGTCTTGTTTTCAAAATAATTATCTTAACGGATTTTTAAACTTCACACACCTATGAAAGTTTCATAAGTCTGAAAAATAATAGAAAACGTTTTCGGAATCATTTACTTAAACAAAACAAGCTTTGGAAACTGTTTATATGGAAACAAATTAAGTCGGTCTTTAACTGTAACACTGGTTTTCGAAAATGATTTTTATTATTTTTTTGACCACAAAATAGTAAATAGGCCATACATACCTCCATAGGTATGTATGGCCTATTTACATAATTGATTGGTAAGTTACTGGATTCCATGTATCTAAATAATATTCGTATAATTTATAATCAACAATGAGATTTCTCCAATTTGCCTAGTTTCATAATACCTCGTAGGTATTATTAATTTCAAACTTTCTAATTCCTATTGTGTACTGTTCTTTATTGATTTTTACAGAATTAACATGTCATTGATAGATAAACAATAGTTAACTCTCACTTATCTTTGACAAACTACGTCTATATAAATATCATCAAATTGTAAATAAGAATTCGCCTTTCACCACTTTTATTAATTTTTGCTGTCACTATTTTATTGTGTAAGTAAATTAATTGTTGAATTTAATTTAAATTATCTAATAAAAAATTAATAATCTACATTTAATTTTAAAATTGCAACTGTGCGAAGCTAATAGCTTATTACATTGAACATAAATATATTCCAGCGTTTAGTCCCCTGTTCGCGTCGCTAGAGGACTAGTTTTTGTTTTGACCAAATAACTAGCATTGTCATCCTGTTTGGAATCCCATCCAGCTTTTAGGGCCCTGTTTAGAAATAAATGTTGTTTGTTTTATAAATCTTTACTTAACTTCGAAGTTATTCCTATGTCGTAGGTGAGTTAGAAAACATTTAAACTCATATACACAAATAGCTATATAATAAATGATGTTTATTTAGCAAATTGGTTTTTGCAAACTCTTTTACACGTCAGTAAGACACTGTTTTTAAAACTAGATGAGGTCTGTGTTTCGTACCTGACTACTCTGAGAAGAAACATCCGAAACAAATTCAGAGGTCACAGTCTCTTTTAAAGTCCAGACAATTTTGTATTAGTAAAGTTATTTGAGAACCATGCAGGTGTCTGAGGTGGTCTTTTGAAGAAAGAACCACACAGATTTGAGTGGGCCTGTCCAGTGAGTGCATGTGTGTATTTGTTACTTAACTACCTGCTTATCCTTAAACTATCCGTAGACACAGATCGATGTCTTCAATAAGTTTAAACGTGTTTAGTCATTTGTAGACAATCACGAGTATGTCTAAGAGTAGGTATATAGAAACTCAAACGATTTTCCGCTTGAGAAATCAAAGTGTATGTTGGATATTTGAACAATACGTTTGTACACGATAATGAACCTTATTCTATTGTCTTAAAAGAAAGAAGTAACGCCTTTACACTATTTTCTACAAAAGTTCACACTACTGATCATTTGACTATAGAATCTTCGACTATCATTGAAACTGGTCTTTTCTTTTTCTCTCGCGATTATTTAAAATTGAAAAACCAATTCGGGTCGTAAATTTAGAGCCATCTGTTATCACAAGTTCTTGATTTTTCCAAGAACAGTATTTTTTCGTGATAAAAGATACCAATGCGATGTTCATTTCTGTAGGTACTCCTGTATAAGTTTGGATTTTGGGTAGAAAATATTATTTGATTTTAGAAATTTTTCTCCACTAAAGCTGAATAAGTTCTGATTCCACGTATTTTCTGAAAATACGGTCCTACGTACAAAGTTTTCCCTTCACTTTTTATTAAATCGATATTTATCAAAAGGTCTTGTGGAATGTCATATTCGCCTTTCCTAACGTAACAATATCAAAGGGCGGTTAGGCATTTTATTATTGCGAAGCTTGTTATTAAAATTACGCCTTCTTAACAAGAGGCAAAGGAATTTGATTAGGGTTTGATCAAAAAAATACTTTTATGAAAAAATTTAATCTTTATCGCGGACCATATTATACTGAATTAGCTTTTACACGCGGCATAGTTTCCTTAAGTTAATTTTGTAACTTATCTCAGTTTTCAGGTACATTTTTAAATATTTTATTTAAGCATTTTAAGATATAAGAAATAGTTAGCCCACCGGTATTGGGTAACAGGGTCCAAGTTACGGGTTTGAGCTATAGAAAATGGTCCTAACGATGCGCGCCATGTACAGAAGAAATAGTAAATAATAATAATAGTAGTAATTAACAGTGAAAAACTGAACATAGGAGACGTCCAAATACACACAAATTGAATCTCGGCAACTCTTGCCCTGTGTTGCAGAAATAATATAGTCAGTAGGTTTATATTATCAGTTCAAAAAAGTAATTTTTCAATGCTAACGTGGTAAAATCATCAAATGAATCCTTGCACCCTAAAAAAAACCTTCCATTTATAATACCTCATCTGGGAAACATACATCCTTTCTGACAGAGAGGCTTGCTGATGAACTCTGTACTGCGGAGTGGAAGACTTGTCATACACACTGACAGATAGCAAGTTTACCGAACGCTACTTCAAACTTTTAGTGCGCTACAAACTTGACTGTAAACGGGATCGTATGCAGTTGAACTAACATGAATATTTTGGGTCTACGATAGAATAAAGTAGTTACAGCCTTACTACAAATATTTGAACATCTGTTGAGCATTATTGTCTTAAAAAAGTGTGACTGCAGTATGGACCTTATTTCAACGTCATAATCTGACATTTTTTAAACAGGTGTTTAACAGACGTTTAAAAGCTTTGTGGTACGACAACGGTTAGTGTTTGGTTCTTTTTTAATAGTTTTTCTATGTTTTTCGTATGTATCCATTTGCCCCAAAATGATTTGAATTTGAACAGGATTGTCGCGTCGACCTGCTTGCATTGATCTTCGGCACCGTTTAGCGGCGGTTCTAACCTAACTGGACATGCCATGTTCAAACCATCAACTTATCGTTTACTTAGACCTGCTATGCACGTCAAGCACTGGATCATTAAAATTGTACAGCATAAATTACTAAAGTAAGGTATAAATGCAAACACACGACCTGACACCTATTAGAGATAGAGCCTTTGAAAGTAACCTTTCTTTATTCATACTCATGCTTGTTTTGACCCACTGACTTAAACAATGGACTGTAAATAAAAGGTACTTGCTCATTGAAACCGTTAAATTCTAAGTCGACTCAGGCTCAAACGGCGACAGACGATCTCCGGCCACCGTAGGCGCGGGCATGCGGTCAGCGAGTAAAGGGTTTTACTGTCCGACCATGGACCATGCCCGGGTCGACGGCGCGTCGTGTTCCACGCGCGCCTCAAAGAGCGTCAGCAAACTGATGGGGCCCCCTCTCAGAGGGCCAAAGCCTGACGGGGTCGCGGGACTTATTTCATTACCGTGACCCCGGAACATAAAGGGCTATTGAAGGACACTGTGGATTTTGGTCAGTACAAGTCTGACAGTATGGAGTGGGAGGACTCATTTGAGGATTTTACAACGCAAAAAATAAGTCGACTCGGCTACACCCTTACTGCCTACCGCGCCGTTAAACAAATTAGCAAGTATTAATCTGTTATTAATTGGTGTGCGCCCACAAATTAAGAGCTTTCGTAGATCATCTGTCGAATTCGTAGAAATTAGATTTAAACTTTATCATAGGGATTGACTTAAGATGAGCTAAGCAACTTACTTTAGATGGGTCTTGATATTACCGGTGTTTGTGTTTCAAATTAACATAATGTTATTCTCTAAAATAATAATAATAATAAAAAAGGTAAAAACATGAATAAAGGAAATAATAAATATATTCCACAACTATCACACAACGCCATCTTGTCCCAAGCTAAGCAGAGCTTGTGTTATGGGTACTAGACAAATGATAAACATACTTATATTTCTAAATTCTTGACACAGAACAAAATGATCATGCTCATCACACAAACATTTATCCTGAGTGGGAATCGAACCCACGACCCCCGGCATACCAGTCAGGGTCACTAACCACTAGGTCAACAGGCCAGTCAAAATACACAATACTCAAGTACTACAACTACAATATTCAAGGTACTTTCCCTCCATGTGACATAGCCGTGGGACGCCCTGTGTAACTTAACTTTGTTTATACAACGCGATTCTGAAAAGATCAAAATGACGACCGATAGAGCCACATTTAAAACTAAAATCTTCTATCCCCTTAGCAATAATATTATAGTTAAAAGGTCATTATCCGCTTTGCAATAAAAGCTAACAGGTCATGTCAAACAGCTTGACTCTTTTGCAATATCAACACAGCTTAGAACGCACTCGAAACAAAAACTTATTATTTTCAAGAGTATATTAATAACTTTGAGCTTTTATGAGACATAAAAGCTATATTTAGTCCGGATTATTAATTATGAAATTTCACTTTTGCTTGGAATTTCATTAAGAGTTGGTCTCTCTATTAAAAAAATACTGATTTTGTCTATCAAGCAAACGTATTCTTTGTATATTATTATTTCATATTTTTTTTACATTCAATTATACTAAACGGCTTGCCCACGTGTTCTAACTTGAATATTAACCCAAAAGATTATATTACTGTTATGAACATACCAACCAACGGTTTACTATATGTATGTATTTTTTATTTTAACCTATCTGAGCTAAACATCAAGATCAATTCAGCCGTTCTAACGTGATTGAGTAACATAACAAACATGCAATGTAAAACGCACCCGTAAAGCGTTCAAACGAGGAATAGAGAATTTCGGCTTGCAAGTATGGGTTGCAATGGGCTAGTTGGTTAAGGCGTCTGGAGTACCTATCCAGAAGACGCGGGTTCGAATCCCACTTGCAATCTCAAATTTTCTTTCCTCAAAAATCATCTTTAAACATGCAATGTTTTGCATGATTAATGTAACATAATTATAGAGTTTAATTAAATCAAATACAATTCTGTATTTTTTTTACTTTTTATATTAATTTCAACTTTGTTTTGTTACAGATAGTCTACAATAATCCAAGATGGCGGATATTATAATGAATTCCACACAGAGTGTTTTGAAAGAAACATACGATTATTATCTATGGACACTATCATTGTCAGGTAAGAAAAATATATATTATTGTACCGTGTAAAATTATTTGTGAACACATGATGCTTTTTCTTTAACGTGGTAGAGTCATTAAATAAGTCTCCCACCCATGGCACGACGGGAGGAACTGTCAGACTTGTATGGACTAAACTCCACGGTGTCCTTCAGTGTCAATGTTCTGGGACCACAGTTACTTCGTTAATCCCGCGACCTCGTTATTGGCCTTCTAAGGGACCCCATTACTTTGCTGAAAGCTGTTCAGGGCGCGCGTGGAAAATGATGCGCCGTTGACCCCGTGCATGGTTCATGGTTGGACAGCGGCCAACCCATTTCCTTTTCTTCTTCTTTCTTTCATTTCTCGCCGTAACACATGATGCTTATGAGAAATTCCTAATTAAAACACCCAATAACACTTTGCCCCACCTAGGAATTGAATACGAGATCTCATGAGCCACCAGAACAACGAGTAGCGGTATTAAGATAAAATATAACATTTTATTTGTTCATAAATCAGAAAAGAACTGACATTTTGATTACGTCAAATAGTAAACAAACGCCGATCATGTTAAGGACCAATACATCGAATTGAAGAAAAAGTTGGAAGAGAAAAAATACTACCTCATCCATACATATTACATGGGGTTCAACCGTGAATAATGTGCGCTACGTTCTGCCGGTTCAACCATAAATATTGGACTACCGGAACCGAAGTGTTTCAGGAAAATAGTACTAATGTATATCGGATTTTTATTTACCGGATTATGTTGTGGGTTTTTTATGTTTCTGTGAGGGACAGATTGCGAATAAAAATATTATAATAATGCCTCCGAAACGTTTCATAATAACGTAATTTATAAAAAAAATATTTTTAAATATTTTATACGGTTTCACGCCTGAAATATTTCACTTTCAAAAACTGTTCGCAGTTGATATTTCCTTTCCAAAAAAACAACAATGATACTGTACTATTCATTATTAAATTTATGAGCCACAAGAAAAAAAACCGTATAGTGACGGGGCCCCCTCTCAGAGGGCCAAAGCCTGCCGGGGTCGCGGGACTCATTCCATGATCACGACCCCGCAACATAAAGGGCTATTGAAGGACACCGTGGATTTAAGTCAGTACAAGTCTGACAGTAGGGGTGGACTGACTCATTTGATGATTTTACAACGTAAAAAAAGACTACAAATTCAAGTGTATTTGTATTTAATTAAAATTTTTATGATCAATTTCTATTCTTAGTCAATTAAAAGCTTTTCTAAATGTGCCATTTCATAGCCGTGTAAATACAAGTGTATATTGGGTATTTAGTCGTAAAAACATTTAGCGTTACATTACAAAAATGATAACAACTTACTCGTGAAAATTATGAATTTGTTTGCGTTGAAACATTAGTATGAGGTAAATTAAATGTTAATTAACAAAATTAAGCTTTATTGCTTCAATAATACGCAATCATTAAATTCCGTACCGTGATCGCACTGCGACTGATAATGAATATTAATTTCAATGACAAAAACAGCTTATATTCTGTTAATCCTCATAAATTATTTGAACATTTTGCAGAAATAACAATACGAAGATAATTATTTCTGTGATTGTTATTATTTTGACGGTAATTTTGATATTTTATGTTTAAAATCATTATTTTGTGCTACTGTCAAAAAATTGTAGCTACAACACAGCGTGCTTAATTACACTTTGCGTCTCAAAATGTACACTTTTAATAGAAACAAAAAAAAAAGACACAAAACAAAACACTTGTATAGTTTGCTGGATTCCGTGCCTAAAGTATTAAACGGGGCCCTTTTGTCCGTCTGTCTCTCCGTCTGACACCAAACCTTATCTCATGAAGCGTGATAGTTGGACAGTTGAAATTCGCTAATGATGTATTTTTGTTGCCGCTATAAGTACTTTATGATCTACGAGAAGAAAAATGTTCCGGATCCGGGAGTTTATGTTTACCTAATCATTATGTATAAAAATCAATACCACTTTTGGTTGTAATTTTATAAATCAAGAACGAGCTCATCTATCAAAACCAAATGTTTAGAGGCTTTGTTCGGACTATTTAGTAGATGGTTTATGTGTAGATTAGCAAAAAATTGGTCGAGCGGTTCTTCATTTATCACAGTTTCTGTAACAAATTATGTAGTAGTATTGATTCTGTGACGCTACGAAGTTCCCGGTGTTAGCTAGTATGAATATAAGTGTTTGTAAGCGGAGCTACAATAGGTACAGAAGAATGCTATACCATCATTTTTTTTATTAAACTCTCCTTTTTGTTACAGATAACAGAACAAAAGGCTGGCCCCTAGTCGACTCCCCAGCTCCAACGGTCTTTTACACCCTGCTATACCTCTTCATCGTATGGATAGGCCCAAAGTTGATGAAGAACCGAAGACCCTTCCAGCTGACCTGGTTGCTAGTGCCCTATAACCTGGCAATGGCGGCACTAAACGCGTATATAGCAGTGAGGTTGCTCACTGCCTCGTTTAGGTTGCGCTACAGTTATATTTGCGAACCTTGTCGGCAGAAATATGATCCTGATGAGTTGCAGGTAAGCTTTATTTTTTACATTTAATAAAGAAAACAAAGAAGTAAATCACTTACAAAAAAATGATTAATTTTAAGTAAAAACTGAAAAGAAAAAAAATCTGGAAGAAAATAACAGTCAGGTGGCCTACTATGACGTCTCAAAGCGGGAGTAGTTCAGCTGTGGGAATGAGATGGTTCTAGACGACTTGTATATCTGTCGTTTTCCCTCAGCTGAACTACTCACGGCATCAGTTGATCATGGTAGGCCACCAGGCTAACAAACTTCAAACTAACTTCTTTGACACTTCTTTTACATGAAAGGTGTAATATAATGCTAAACAAGACCGTGATAATGATGCTACATTAATTTTGGTATACAATAAAGTATATTCTATCTATCTAATGATATATAACAAAGTGAATCAAAACATCGGGCACTATTCCAACAAACATCACACCCATCTGTTTCGAGAACTTTCCCCTTTCAATGGAACTTTGCACTCTGTTCATCGTCTAAAAACCGAAAAATCCACGGAGCTTCACTGAACTTTGCTTTGACTAACATATTATTCATGATTCTTAAAATGTTACCCCTTCATGGAAGTCGTTCCGCTTGTGTAAAGGCAGGCTGTTTTTTTAAGTAAATTGCAAACTGAGCCTGGCCTTATCACGAGTTTTCACGTTTTTGTGACGTAAACAGTGACTTTGACGTAATTTTTTTATGGTTCGTGCTCTAGAAATTTCGCTACCATTTTCCATACAATTTACATCGTAATACTTCAAATACACTATACAACCAAATACGTAAAACTCATGCTAGAGCCTCTGAAATAATCAATTTTCAACTTTGTTTACATACTTTTAAAATGCTAATTAGAACCAAGTTTCAATACAGAAGGTAATTGAAAATCTTCAAGTAAGATCCGACGAACAACAGACGTTCATAAGTACTTGAGCGGTTAATTCATTATTTTAACAAGACCCTCCAAGAGGTCCACCGTTTTATGCCCTTTTTACCCACTTCTCTTTGCCTTTCAAAGCAATAATTTAATGTACATATTTATAGGTAGCAAATTAAATTCTATTGTGATTCTAACGACTCGAGTTCATGCTTTGTTTTTTGAGAACCGTAATTCATATAAAATGCAAACCAGATTCGAGCAGAAATCAAAGAGCATTTACAATTCTTTGACTTTGATCTTTAAACAAACGAATATTTTGTTTATTTGTGTTCGTTTGTTTACTTCAGCGTAGTTAAGAGTACCAATAGGCGATGTCACTTTGTTGGAATTTCCATTAAACATATTCGATGAACCTGTTTTACCGTAAATAATACACGAACGAAATTCATTATTTCTACTTCTATTCTGGATGATTTTTCCAACTGGGCGTGGATGGCTAAATCCGAAACTATGAGGAATAACGAAAATGCTCAAAGTACTCTCGAGGCCGATTTTGATGAAAACTAATCTGCTTTATTGGATTTTAGAAAAATATTTTTTCCTTGCCCGGAATCGAACCTGTTGATTCTGGAAAAACAAACACACACTGTAAATTTTCTCCTCGTTACCTCCAACATTTCCTAACATACTAATATTTGAACCCCAGTCCCGAACAGTACAAAATAAATACAATCGAATTTTAAATTATCCTAAATAGTCTCAAGAATGAACATCGAGTGAGATTTAAAATTTAAATTATTTATGTTAAATTCAGAGCAAGACTTCGGAAAAACTTCTCTCTTTGAAGAGCCAGCCAATGTTGGCTTTGTTGATTACACTTTGACAATGAGGCGCCATTTTATTTTAGAACACCGAGTAAAATAGACAAAATCTTTGCTATAGTGATACACATTTTCTTTATAACACACTTTTAAAGATTTAACGCTTTCCCACAAATAGGTAAAACGACCTTTACATCAAGGTGTAATGTTGTTATGACGTTGAAAGCTTTTTTTCACAATATATACACATGATAAAATTTTATTTAATTGCAGTCCCTAGGCGTTTGTTCCCAAACTAAAAGTGAAAAGTCGTCATAACTTTAAAACTGTAGCAGAAAAAAACATCGTTTTTCTTAGAGGTGAAGATTAGAAATGACTTCTCCCTTTCATTGTTAAATGTTATCAACTGATGATGGAATGAATGTTTGTTAAATAAATAGATAAATTACGTTTTATACCGATAGCCAGTCCTGAAAACACTGAACTCCTCACGACTCCAGTCAGTAATATTATTAAATTATATTAATTAAGAATTATTGTATTAAAAAGCCATGTCATCATTTTGGTGTGCAATAAAGATAATTCTATCTATCTGTCTTCCATTGTAAGCAGTAGGACTCAAGGCTTTGAAGTGCTATTGATTCCATTTTCAATGATTTTATTCACCATAAAATATATTCCACAATGCCTAATGGAACAATACTATTCCATTTATCCTTAATACCTTTGCGTTGTATTGGTCTACTTATCATTCTGAGGAGTTTGTTCCGCCACTTCTTCTCAGCCAAAACAGTAGGAAGTGCGGTCTTATGTATAAATAGCTGTTGCCAGGGGCTCCGCTCGCTAAAACTCGAAAATTATCCCACAGGTTCCCGTGGGATAATTTTAAAGCATTTTCAGTTTTATCCCCATAATTATTATGTTAATAATATGGGTTTAAGACTGAAAAATGCTTTATACAGAACCAAAAAAAAACGTAAAATCAATTTTTGTGACCGCCAATCGTTCAGAAATTCAAGCTCTAAGCTTCTTAAGAGATACTGGGTTTAAAAAAAAAATTAATAAACCCAATAAAAAAGGGGTGTTCCCTTTGCCCAATCTGAAGAGCATCATTTGACACCACAAAAACATTGAAAAGAGAAACTTAAAAATTATTTAAAATACAATTTTCATTTTCAGATAGCAGACGCCGTCTGGTGGTACTACTTCTCGAAGCTTCTAGAATTCTGCGACACCTTCTTCTTCATATTGAGGAAGAAGGATGAGCAGCTGACCTTCCTCCACGTGTACCATCACTCCACGATGTTCAGTTTCTGGTGGATTGGAATCAAATGGGTTCCTAGTGGATCAAGTAAGTGTAGATAGGTACCAATTTTTTTTTATGTGAGATGGGTTTACTCTTGACCTTAGTCTAGGTCAGGAATGACTAAGACAAGGTTGACGATAGAGCGAGCTTACCCAGAATAAGCCTGTTCATTCTAACTTTGAAGAGTTTAGGGTTGTATACGTTCGGAACATAGTACATAGACGCAGGCAGAGAGTTCCACTCCTTCGCTGTCCGCATTATAAAAGACGTTTGGAAACGCTTAGGGCGAATTGGTGGTATAGCAATAAGGTGACCGACTTCCAATGACTGGTATTAGAAAAATAGGACATGATTATTATGATAAAGAACTAAGTAGCAAAATAGCGAGACTGTCTCAACATTTTACCGGGACCCTGGGACATAAAGGGCTGTTGAAGGATCACTGTGGGTTGTAAACAGTACAAGTCTGGCAGTCACTCCCGTTCCGCCCTGGCTGGTGGTGGTGACAGGTGATGATTTTACCACGATAAAAAAACAAACAATGTTTTATTTAATGATAGGTTAGATTGGCTGGAGAAAGCCGCACAAAGGGAAGAGTGGAAGGTTATGGGGGAGACCTTTGCCCAGCAGTGGGACAATATAGGTTAACAAACAAAAAATGATAGGATCGCGTTTAGACCACTATCTCGCCTGATGGTAAACGAAGATTTGGTCGACGGTGAAGCAGTAGCTATGCGCAGAATAAAAGTAATAGTATAATATTTTGGAAGCATTTTATTATACGATTCATTTTATTACTACAGAAAAAAATATGTGAGGAAGCTTTATACTGTTTTAGGTATATAAAACTTCGATTCTGTGGATCGGAGAAGGTAGTCGTAAAAAGCCGTGAACGATAAGAATTTTAAGTGATTTTCCGCTCTCATCCTGGCATTAAATAAATGTACCATTTCATCGAAAGGGTTTACTTTGATTTATGTGATTTTTACTTGTTTTACCTAAGTCTTTGTAGGAAATATTCATTGTTTAATGTACTAACAAAATGTATATCTATATATTTGTTGTTCAAGGTCGTAAAAAAACAATTTATCGCCATATTGAACAACCGTCTTGTTTTATAGACAAAGTTTTCAATAAAAGCTATTGTGAAAGAAAATTTCAGCAGTTTGAAATGATTTAAGGCAATAATGGCTTACTTAAATATCGTTAATTATGAATTTTGAAGTATAAATATATCATATTTGCATCTTATTTATTTGGACATTTTATAGTTTATTAAAAAAAACGTCAAAATCACAGGGTTCCTGGAAAACGTCCAGACTTTTTATTCTAAATAAAGAAGTGCCTAATTTTTAGACGCACTTTTCTATTATAAAAAAATATTAGAATGATACCTATATTAATTAAACAGGTACCTAAGTACCAAAAATTGGATCTTCATTTAATTTATCATCATGATTGCGATGATAGTTCCAATAAAGTCTCTTATGCTAAAAATTCAATTTATCATTTATTAATAATATTTATTCGACACAAAAACCGAACGTAGATCATCACGAAATCCTTTCATGAAAACAAAAGTCACACAAACATTAAATTGTTCAATTTAAAAAGAACAATGGCACATTTCGAAACTCAGGGCATTAACTGCCACTAACATAAATCTAGGTACGTAACATTTATCACGATATTTATTTACCGATACGCTTTATTTTTTATTTTTTCCACTCTAGTCTACTAAGTTAAAGTTTACAAGATTTATCCTTTTGTTTTAACTACATTACCATTTAAACGGTAAGTCTTAGGATATAGGACGATTGGTTTCCATAACAGACTAATCTAGCAAATTGACTGAAAGAACTTGAGCTTAACTTTCGATAGACTGAAGATTTAGTTAGATTTATGTCCTAGTTTTACATTATTTTGTACCTACAACAAGGTACACTGACGACAAAAAATATCTTTTTTTTTATCTTTCACAGCTGCTTTTGATGTACCAGCTTAAAGGCTCGGTTAAGCAGATTCGTTAATATTCGATTTCATTAACCGAGGTAAACTGTTCAATTCTCGTCGTAATTTTCCGTTTTATTTTTCTCGTGGTAAAATTATCCTATGAGTCCTCCCGCCCAGGTCAGAACGGGAGGGACTGTCAGACTTGTACTGACTAAAATCCACGGTGATCCTTCAATAGCCCTCTATGTACCAGGGCCGCGGTTACCAGGCAAGACAGTCCCGCGACCGTAATTTTTCGCTTGTAGTTTGTTAATGGTGTGTCAGTTACAGGAATAATGTTCATCAAAAATCACAGATTAAAAATCAATGTAAGCAATTTTCTCCAAAAATACTTTAAGGCAACTCATAAGGTCACAAGTTCATTGGTTTATGTCAAAAAAGTGTCCACCATTGGACTACCTTTCGGCAACGAGTAGTCGCCGAACGACGAGATAGTGTGGGTCAGATGACGCATGGCTATGGTTTTTATACTGTACTATGACCTTTATTTAGTTTAGAAAAATAAAAAATGCTAAGTATTCAATCTATTTTGAGAAGTTACGATTTTTTCTTCTCGATATCAGGTTTGGTTTAATAGTAGGCAGCCGATGTTCATTATACTGAGAACAATAACCTCTTAAGAGGATTTAAACTATTTACATTTAACCTTGTTTAACATCAAAGACAAAGATTTAATCGAATACTATTGGTATTAATTGAAGGATAGAGGAGGTACAAGTTTGTTGGAGTAGTAATTAATTATTCTGAAGTACCCATGTTCGTGGAAACGTTAATCAATCGAGTATGAGAAAATCGCTTTTGGATTTGCATATGTACATTTCTCTTGACTGATAGTTTGCCTTTACTAAACCGGTAAATTGAAGTCGAATTTTACGTGTCATACCGTCGAAGTGTTCGATGGTTTTTATTTGGGTGTAAAAACAAAGTCAGGAAACAAAAGTCGGAAGGGACTATCAGAATCTGATTAAAACCAGCTTGTTTACTCACATACCCTTTGCGATCCAAATTCTGTCCACGACAGTCCCACGACCCATTAAGGCAGTCCCGCGACCCATTAAGACAATCCAGTCCCGTTTTAAGACAGTCCCACGTCCCGTTGAGGCAGCCCTGCGACCCATTAAGCAGTCCCGCGACCCATTAAAACGATCCAGACCCCTTTTGAGACAGTTCCGCGACCCATGGGTGAACCTGTTTCTCCATTCTAGTTGTTTAATCCACATCTTCATTATTTGACTGGCCTGTTGGTCTAGTGGTTAGTGAAGAGTCACTAACCACTAGACCAACAAGCCAGTCAAATAGCAGTCAGAGGACTGCTATGCCGGGGGTCGTGGGTTCGATTCCCAACCAGGACAAATGTTTGTGTGATGAGCATGATCATTTGTCCTGTGTCTGGGTGTAATTTATCTATAACTAGCGGCCCGTCCCGGCTTCGCACGGCTGGAGGACCCGGTCTAAAACCCGGTCCCTATGGTTACAAACACAACAAAAAAATAATTATCCAAATCGGTCAAGCCGTTTTCATGTTATGTCGTGACAACGGAAAACGGGTTTCATTTTTATATATATAGATATGAATGTATTTAGAAATATATAAGTATGTTTATCAGTTGTCTAGTACCCATAACACACGCTCTGTTGAGCTTCTAGATGGCGTTGTGTGATAGTTGTGGAATATTATATATTATATATTTCTCGATTGCTCTGACACTTACTCATTAATAGTCAAGTTGGGGTGCTGAATATTAACCAGTACGTATTAATAAACTATTTGTAATCTCCATTCAACCGTGGCTCTTAAAATATTTTCTCCTCAAAAACATTTCGATCAGTAAATATTTTAACACAAAGTTGACAGATGTCAAATAAATCGAAGGGCACAGGAAATTTATTTTTTGACGATCATTTACTTGTCAATAATGACGTAAGCTTAAACTGTCATGGACATTAATTTCTTCAATTATTATTATTACCTACATATTTGTTTGATCATTTCCTTATAAGCTTATGTTTTTTTTTTAATTCAGATATTCTTATTTTTTTATATTTCGATTGGGACCTTTTATAAATGCTCTGTATTTTTCTTTTAAAAGCACTTATTTCTGGTTTAAAATTAATTACATTAACGAATTTTAAGTACACCGTAATTCTTCTTTTATTGTTTTATTCGTGACTTTGTGTAATATAATTCACCTAGTAAATGTAATGTTCAGATATTTAAATTTTTTGAGCATTTTAAACATTCGTTGAGTTAAACGATTTAAATAATTCTTGACCTCTTTTTTTTCTATACTTAAGCGGTTTTAAAATAGTATAATTTTGGCTTATTAATATAAAAGGTTTCATACTTTTAAAATTTAATTTGTATGACCTAATTGAAAGCATTTTCAGAAAAAAATAACTTAGGAAATTCGTGTTTTTTAGAGAGTTTTTTTGGATTCAATTAATTAGTAAGACCTAATTAGATCGTTCTGAAATAAAATTAATGGATTACCGACGGTAACATACAGTCTAATAAAACGAAAAAAAAACTTTTCTGGCGTTTAATTTTTTTTATTAGTTGTATATTTAGTAGCTATGAGAATAGATCTTTAAGTATAATCTCCATTAACTCTCCATTAAAACTAGTTCAACAAAAGAATAATTTTGAAAATCGGTCCACAATTGGCGAAGTAATCGCGTAACAAAGTTAAGATTATCATATCATCCAAGTAGCAGAAATTAATAAAAATGCTCACAAAATAAAAAGTATTGAACCAAAATCGATGAAATTTTTATGGGACCAAATGGCTAGTATACTGCATCGAACAAAAAAAGCAATCATACTAGAAACTTCGGAGTAATCGATGTACATACATAAAAAAAATAGAAAAATACCGATCGAAGTCGGTTAAAAATGCATGGCGCTAATAAAAAAGGGCACGGGACTGTCTGTATCATTTATAATTTCCTTATTATTTTTTAGTGCAAAAACTGTACTGACTGCTACCAGTCTGCTTTACAATTCTGCATGACACATAATCTTTCATCGCCCAACCGAGTCATACACATGATTAACTTACAATACATACATTATATCGGACACTTAGTCATCAAACACAAAACCCGTCTGGATGATATCCTCTCTTTTGAATAGGTCCTCTAGGACTTTGTATCCTTTCTTTCTTTATATCAATATATAAAAATCAATGCCACTTTTTGTTGTAATTTTATAACTCACAAGAACGGGCTCAACTATCCAAACCAAATGTTTACGCTTTGTTCGGACTGTGGTTCGGACTATTTAGTAAATGGTTTATATGAAGTTTCCATTACCGAAATCAGTCGAGCACTTCCTCATTTATCATTTTTATGTAGCGGAGTACACACCGGGCCGCTAGTATAAATTAAATTACATGAGATGATGATGAAATTACACGAGATAAATTAAATTTGATGAGATTTATCTTATAGACTAACAGCAACGTGTCGCGAGCAACGTAGAATCCGTAAATTAGATGATTAGTTATGACGTCGTGAGCCTACACTATTTTTTCTTCTTTTTTTTTTTGCAAGGTTAAATTATCAAGATGCGTCCTCCCCATCCAGGGCAGGAGAGCCTACCCTCTAAAAACCAAACTGTATTTCTTGCAATTTTAGTAACACGGTATCATATTCAGGAACAGCACCATTTTATCAGAGCCCTTGTCACGAGTTTCCAGTATTGAACTTTACAGTGACTTTCCAGTATTTACGAAAAATGGAACAGCGCGTCTGGTGTACGAAGAAGGAATTATTTTTTTCCTTGAAATTAATGTCCAAGTTCCAGTTTACTTTACGTCACAACAACTGAAAACTCATGATAAGGCCTCAGCACAATGACTTAAGTTCTCGTTTTTTTAACCCTACATGTTTTTTCCAGCGTTCCTCCCTGCCATGGTGAACAGCGGCATCCATGTCCTCATGTATACCTACTACGGTCTCTCAGTCTTCGGGCCTGCCGTCAGCAAGTACCTCTGGTGGAAGAAATACCTCACCATCATGCAGCTGGTGAGTTTTGTAACCAAGAAATAGATGTTATTTAAAAATTGGTTTGCTCAGCCCACAAATCAAAGATGAGGCTTAAGATGGAGCGAGCTCACGTAAAAGGAACTTGAATTCCTGCACAACGATGGAACAGTAAAAACTAGTTGCTGGTGGTGGTTGCAAGCTAGGTGGTTCTAGTAGACTTACCACCGCGAGAAAGCACACTCAGCCATTACCGTAGTAGTCAGGTAGTCTGTGGCACCATGACCTGCGGTGGACCACTGAAAGGTGGATGCCATCCGAAAAAGGCCACAAAAACTGAATTAAGTATAATGCAAATAACTTTTAAAAAGAAGTAAACTTCTCTTAATTACGTCTTACACTTACATACGTCTTACACTTATCCTTATTTGAGGATTCTTATACACCTGGTTATAATTATAGTACAGTACCAGATATGTTGCCCTATAAACTTAAAGACACACTCTTTAAGTGAATGAATAAGTAAGTTATCTCATCCCCTCAACCACTACGGATGATTCAAATAACACTGCAGAGCATCAAACTCCACAATTGCACGCCACTGACCTCGATCTTAAACAACAATCGTCCATTCTGTCACCTCTATATTCAAACTGATTTGGTCAATTGTGCCGCAAATCGCCAATAATATTTATTTCATGGCCATCCCTTTTTATTGGCCAACAACAAGTTACCAAAGAAACCCAAAAGCTATAATATGAATAGCAACAAGTAGGATTATTGTGACTGAAATACTTCAACTACTAGCGGCCCGTCCCGGCTTCGCACGGGTGGAGGACCCGGTCTAAAATTTGAGATTTAATTAAACTATCCTATCTCTCAAGTTGGATCGAACTGCACATGGTGTGCGAATTTTATTATAATCGGTTAAGTGGTTTAGGAGTCCATTGAGGACAAACATTGTGACACGAGATTTATATATATTAAGATTTAGCCCAGCTGTTCCCGAATGAAGTATACAATTTCCTTACTAAAATGGCTACATAATTCGTGAATATTGTGTGAAAATTTGAGGGATTCTCGATGGTTGAAACATGGCTTAAGTATTTATAAATGGAAGTCAACTTCTCTAACTTAAACTAAACTCACTTAATCGTAGAGATGCTTTTAAGCTTCCCGTTTAAAGCTCGATTTAAAATTCCTTATGAGGGAATCCATCGGGATTTTCTGTATACAAACGTATTCCGCTGTTTTCATCGTGGATGTGCATGCGTGAACGTGGCAATGATTTTTTTTTTTGAAAAATAGGTCGTATTACTACGTGTTCTTATCATTAAATGATACGATTATGTTTTGGAATAAATGGAAATTTTCTTTTTTTCCAAAACATAGTCAGTAATATAGAACATACGACAAAGCAGAACCCAAAAAATGGTCTTCTTACTACCATGCTCAGACCCTTCTCAGAGAAAGCCAGAATAATGAAAGCATCGAAATACTTGTTTTCTAAATTTTGATATAAGATTTATTCAGATCTTTCCAAGTGATTTTTTAGGTGAACGATAATGTAGGTAACATCAGCCTGAGCTCAGCGTGGTGGTATGCCACCTAGCCAATAAAGATTGGATGAAAAAATGAAAAAAAAATGAAAATGTTTTTATTTTTAACGAAAACCTTCATGTACAATGAATTGTGTTGGGAGCCTCCTTTTAGGCAAGGTAGGTGAAACAACCGCAGGAAGCACACGACCACGGCTCCAATGAGTATTGTTCTGATTGTTTTATACTTTTCAGTGCGCGATTTTTTCATAGTCGGGTTTTAGTTATTTTTAACTTGTTTTTTTCTAATTACCCTGACTATCGTCCCCTCTTAAGCTGCATTTCAAACCTAAAGAGAAACATGACTATAGTAAATAATTTCTAGTTAAATATTTCTCAACACTACCTACTCAAACAACACACTTTCCATGCTAACATAACCAGGCTTGTTAGTGCTTAAGATGTTTCCTTGGACAGCAAACCGTATCTATAGAGTGCACTTACACTTAGCTCAAGTTAAGTTTCAGCTCAGTGATGCTCCATCCGAAATTTATCCTTAGACTCGTCACTTTAACGTTCTTATTTCTATGATAATTTATCACAATGGCTTGTAGAAATGTATTTCGTAAAATATACATTATTATGTTCGTAAGTTATTAACTAATAGTATCTATTACCACCAATAAATTTAGGGAAGCTTCCAGTAAGGCCTTATCGTGTGCGAATTATGTAAACTAATAAACATAAATATCCTCACTAATTTGTATTGAAAACAAAGCCTTACTAATGAGATTATAGTTCAAATTTTTGTGACAATAGAATATTTATAGAAATAAAAAGTAAATATTATTATAATATTATATATTACTAGCGGCCCGTCCCGATTTCGCACGGGTGGAAGATCCGGTCTCAGACCCAGTCCCGAGTGTTAACAAACACAACAAAAAAAAAGAATTATCCGAATCGATCCAGCCGTTTTCGAGTTATGAGCTTAGCAACACATTTAGCGATCAATTTTTATATTATACAAAGATAAATATTATTTGTTATAAACTTTGGAATTTCATGGCGTTTACTCCGCGTGAATGTTATACACAAGAAACATTGCAAGTCGACCACAGCCAGTGGTAAAGTTTGTTAAAGAACAAAGTCACGGGAAAACCATAATCTGAAATTCGATTAGTAAAGTTTATACAACGCTAAACTGTACATTTCCAAAGATTTAAATCCTAGATGTGCCCTCAGCATACTTAAACCACGGAATGTGTTTTTTTACACTCTGAGTTGAGTGAGCTCACATTATGAGTGTGAGGGAGACAAAAATAAACCATTTCATACAACTTGTTTTTCGCATAAACTTTTTCATGTAAATGAAACGATTCAACTTCCAGATATTAGGTAGGAGCTTAGTATGGCTCCAGTGGTCGCGGGACTAAACGACCTATCGTGACCCCGAAACGTAAAAGCTATTGAAGGACACCATAGGTTTTAGTCAGTACAAGTCTGACAGTCTCTCTAGGAGGACTCATTTGATCATTTTACAGAGCTAAAAAAAGTCACAAATTGCAGTAACGTCAGTCGAATCCAGACAGGCGCATTACACATCATCTTCGTTTATCACCGTACTGTTTTGCAACAGTGTCAGAAAATATCCGGAAGGAAGTCAAGCGTATTAGTTTGTATTATTTATTTTATTACCATTGTACTTGAAACGGTGAAAAAGAGGAACGATTTGAATAAACAAGCATGTACCAGAATCAAAAATTGGAAGGCATGTCTGTGGCATCTACCAAACCCGCACTGGACTGGCCAGGCAGAAAACAGGTCATTTCTTCTCATAAAGAGTAGTCCCCTTATTCAAATTATTTTAGTGGTAACAGTAGAGATTATTGTACTAGCGAATCTATCATATAAATCTTTGTAACAATATTTTGTTTAACCAGAGTTTGCGGCGACATGCCACACGCGTACCATCGCGTGTTGATTCTCTTTTGTTTACTTTCAATGTTATGAAATACTTTACTTGTACAATAATAACGAGCATTTTGAATGTTAATGAATGTTTTTATTATATATAATAATAAATAGAAAACTGCACCATTACTAAATCCACCATTTATTTAATAAAATATAATTATCATCTTGGAACTTAATTTTCCCGGTCATGTCAAATCACACCGCGCTGACATACGTCACCCTGACTTGTCTCTGCTTGCTCCATTAAGGATGTACCACGATGCGTAGGGTTGGGATTCCAGTTACCGATTCACGTTTAACAATAAGTACTCTTATCCGGGTCAAACAGGGCTTTTATGTTTAAATAATTGATAGTTTTAAAAGGTTTAACGTGGGCATAATTATTTCAATTAAATAGTTTTCGGGAAACATTTTAAATCAAGTAAAATAGTAGGCGGGTTTAATCGGGAATTTGTTTTCAATTATATTGAAATAAATTGCTTTCAATATTAAATAGCTGGGTTCATTTCAAATCAAATCAAAGCATTTATTTCAAGTAGGCCAGTTATAGTACTGAAACCCGACACTAGATGTCGGGAAATGATGTCTTTGAAATGTCAAAAGACAAAAACAGTTCAAAACAATACGTTATATAAATGAAAACAGTTCAAAAATAGTTATGTTGCTATAGTCCCAGTCACACGACATAAAAACTGTGAAAGTACCGTAGATGCCCGTTCCAAGAAGTAGATCTCTATGGAGAAGAACGGCCAAGAAACTTCATGGACACTCTTTTTAAAATAAGATTCACAACAGTCCATGGGCGATGTACTTACTGAATAAGATATAAGTAACACTGGTATTCCAAAACGAGCCTTATAATTTATTACAATTGCTCATCTAATCTAGACTCGGTTGCTAAAACAATAGTTCTTAATGCGCACTGTTTGAGCAATATTTATTGTTACCTAATGTATCTATGTACGTAAAATAATGTTAATTGTGAGTGTGTGTCACTATTGATCTGTGATGTTAAAAAGTGACCTTAAATAATATTAAAAAAAATCGTAGCCAAAAAAAGATGTCGTATGAGAATTTTCGAATAGTGCGAGTTAGTTTCAATTGAAAATATAACAATCATTATAGTTGTCAACGTGTGAAATAATAAGAAGCTGGGCCAGTGAGTTATGTCAGCCAAAGAGGCAGAGGTTTAATATTAATTTATTTTATTTTAAGTCCATTATGATTCCACTTTACCAAATCTGTATGTAGCAATTTCACTTAGATCGTGATCACTTATGGCGTTTTGAATTCGATTAGTACTTGAACCTGTGACAAAACTTCTAGCCTGAAAATATATAATGGTGTTATCTTGTCTAGATACAAAAAAAAAAGTATTTCTATTTTTGAGACTTAATACAATTCAACAGAGTACAGTTTTAGACGATTAAATGACGGTCCTAACTAAGCCATCATTTAAGGCCTTTATCTGCCATATTGAACAACTGGCCTTATTATGAAAGTTACCCTTGCTATAGTCTCATTTATAATAGACACAGCCACACCCAATTATAAGAACAATAAAAGTATAGATATGATTCTGCGTTCTCTTTCTTTGATTAGATGCGTCCACACAGAGCGAGTAGCCTCGCGAGGCATTTGCCGCGCGAAGCAGTTCGATTAGTGTGAACTTGTCTCGGCCGAGGCAAGCGTGTGCACTGCCATAGGCGAGCGACCGAGCCATCTAGTGTCGGGTTTTTGTTTTGCTCGCGTATATTGTTTCGTGCCTCGGTCGAGATACAATAGGCGCGTCCACACAGAGCAAGAGGCCTCGCAAAGCAGTTTCCTCGCGCGGCATTATGCCTGCTGCTCACTTTGTGTGGACACACCTGTTGACTATTTTTTTCTCTTGCTTTTTCTCTATTTTGAGAAGGCATATTATATCATAATAGTCATTAAAATTCGAATAGATATAAAAAGCTATCAAATACAACAATAATAATTTCCTAAACCCAACTTTCTGTAAGTACCTACTGGAAAATTTCCATAGCTTTTTAAAAGAGAATATCTATTTTTTTTATACATGCTTTTCAAATTCAAATTTGATATTTAGTTAAGTAGATTATCTCATCTCTGATAAAAAATATGATATCAAAAATAAAAACAAGAGCTTTTCAAGTAAAATATGTAATACTATTAAGTCTCAAAAGAATGAAATCAGAGCTCAAATAAGAGGCTAAATACTTTTTGAGTCAAGTACCTACAATATTCCCTTTTTTCGCAGTTCTTTTCATAGATAACCTTCTCGAAAATGGTCGAAAGATGTGTTTCTATTACGATATCTGTAGGTAAGTGCCATTATGAAAGTTTCAGTATAACAAGCAAGCAATACTGATCTTCTTGGGATAAAATTTCATTCTAAAAATAGATTTCGTTTTATCTTTATTCGCATCGTGTGCCAATACTCATAAATTTACAGCCTGGAAAGTTTTAGAAGATTTTTCGTGTTATTTTCTATACTACTGTTTTACATAACATAATTATAATTCGGCCTAGTTCGCACAGTAGCAGTGATTGGCTGTCGCGCTGTGAGTTGCTGGTTTAATTCCCGCAGGGAACAAATATTATGATCTACAAGTAGATACCTAACCTAGGTCTTCCAAGTTTGACTGTTGTGTATGTGAATTTAAATGTTTATAAACTAAAAAAAATCGACTTTTCAATATTCAGATGGGATTTATGTACAATATTTTTTAACTTACCCTGTTTGAGTCATTCCGAATCAATTCCGCTTACCGCTTTACTCTACGCGGAAGGAGGCACATTCCACTCTCTCAAAACAATAATTCTTTTAAAGTGAGGATAAATGGATCACTATACAACTCGTGGGCGTTGTGTGGGTCCTTTACCGGCTAGAGATTGACGATAAAAATATTGTAATCTACCTACAAATGCCAATGTTTTTCGTGGAAAAGAAAAGTCAACGTCAGACAGAATTTGGAACTACGACCTGTTAATTCAGTACCTACACCGGTCGCTTTTATCAGGTCGTTCCCAAAGGTCCACGATTCTTTTGTTCTCTGTTTTCCAACGGCTCCATGACAACCAGGCTACCTCAATACTGCTCGTCGTTTTAGTTCCATTTTTGAATCTTCAGATAACGTTGGCGCAATCTATTATATGTAGTACCATCAAACTATTTCAGTAGTACCCGCTTCCGCAGTTGCACTTTTCATATAAAAAAATGCGTATAAATATATAAAAAATATAAATTGTCTGTTTGGGTAAGTTTGCAAGAGCCGTATGCCTTACTGAATTATGATCAGTCACGTATTTTGATACTTGGTTTTGTTCTCCACTTCAAAGCAGACACTTACCGCCTTATTTTCAATTCCTTCATTTATGCATAATCTTTAATTATTTTACAGCTAAGCGAATACTGTAATAAAAGTTTTAGAGCTCGTTCGCTCAAGCATGTTTGACAAAACGTCTGTTTTCGTGACCATTGCAGAAAAATTACGGCCATTGTTTTAAATCAAATTATCGAGGCCTTATCACGAGGTTTCACGTTTTTATGACATCTAGTAAACATTACACACAAAATATTTTTTATGAAAAATAAAAAAGCGCCTTTAGTGTACGAATGAGGTACTTTTCAAGTCCCCGTTTATCTCCGTCCTCGGAAATATGTCAAATCGTAAATCCGAAATTCATGCGCGAAGACGTTTGACTTTTGAAAAATCCATCTGTAGAGAAACACATGAATCATTCGACCAATTTATGTGACACCATTTCACGATTTCATCTGCAATGTGAAAGCTTCCGCAATGTATCGTAATTTGAGGAAGTTCTTGAGATGACATCGAAATTAACCACCCCTATATAAAAACAATACGGTTCTTAACTCAAAAAATATATTAGTCCGAAAAATAGATTATTAGAAAATATTCGACCCGTATTTTTTCTTTTTAAACGTTATCCAAAATTGACGAAGGTGCAACGCTTCTAATAATCACAAAACGTCACATGGTCATTATAATTTTACAAGCGTAATGACGTCACAAGCCCCCACTTCCGAATTTGGAAGCGTTTTATCTTTGTCAATATTCATGTGTCCATTATTTTCCAATATTATTACTGATGAACTAAATAGATTTTCAATTTATTTGTGCATTAAAATACCCTATTTATTTGATAACTTACTTCTAAAAAACCATCTCCTCATTTCAGATCCAGTTCACCTGCGCATTGGTCCTCGGTATCAACGGCATCCGGACTGGCTGCGAGTTCCCGCTGTGGATGCACTACGTGCTCATCATCTACATGATTTCTTTCATCATCCTCTTCGGAAACTTCTACATGAAGGCTTACATTGCCAAGGTTAGTTGAAAATCCCTTCTTCCCCACTGCTTAGTTGTGCCATTTACATTCCCCACTGCTCAACTACATACAGGCCTCCCGTCCGTTAATAAATCTTCAGGAGATTTAAAAGTGGCCTGTCTATTGCGTATCTCTGGTGACCATCAAATAGCTGTCAAAAGGTTCGTATTGGCTTTTGCATTTGCAATGAAACTGATAAATGTAAATTTTCGCTAAAATCAACTATTCTAACGCTCTTGAGGCACTCCTCAACTTAGCCTCATAACAGTCGATAAAATATATAGAGGTGTCAAGCGATTCAAGTTCAGTTGACAACTGCTGGTCAGTGACTATGAAGTTAGTCAATAACCCTGCTGGTCGTCTATAATTAATGATAAGATCTATCTCTCTCCGCCATCCAGTCATCAATCGACAATTATTTTCATTCGTTCCTAAACAATTTGTTGCAAAATTGAAATTTGCAACTTGTTGTATGCCATCGCCAAGGTTAGGTTAGCAAAAGTGGTATTGATAGCAGTACTCGTTTACCAGTAAAACAGGGTGAATAAGAGGACTGATCAACTTAAACCCTTTCAAAGTTTTGTTTAAATTCACTCCTGTCTTTCTATTCACCTCGCTCAATATTCAATGATCTCTGAGGTAATTAAGTGCTCCTCATCATCAATCAATCAGTAATCAAACAAAAACCGATCATTAATGAAGCAATACAATACTGGAGTAAGGGTACTTTCTACCAGAAATGAACTATGCGAAACTATGTAACGGTTTCCTCTTATGCTAAGCTATGTAGCTATATTGACCATGTTTATGCATTTACTATGTAGAAATTTAAATCATGACGGCTAAAGCCATCATCCTCATGGCTATACCCAACATCTTCCAATCCTTGGAAAATAAACTATTCGCCCAGTTCAAGAGACATAAGAAAATCTCCTAAAGTCAGTGAAAACCGTTTTATTTTTCTTCAATTTATATTAGTCATCAAAATATCATTTACTTTACTAATAACATTTGTCGAAATCATTAGTATCGCAATCCGAATCTTGATCGTTTTCATTTTGACGGCTCCTTCTGATGGAATCGACGGTATCCCAGTACTTCCATAATGGAAAATCCGAGGTAGGTATTCTAAGGAGGTCACCCGCTGACAATGGCACCTGAGCTACTTGCACCTTATCTATTCGAAATAAGACTCCTGTCAAAATTTTTGCAGGTGTCAGGTGCCCTTCGTGGAATACCTCGGATTTTTTTTCCCAGTACATGGAACTAGAGTATTTTTTCGCTATGTAACTACTGAGATTTTTTTACTATTCCTCGTTTTTAGTATTCGGTATTCTGTTTGTTAAAAGTCTATGACTGGTTACATACTCAGATCAATTTAATTGATCGAAAACCTTGCTTAAACTTGCATTCGATACAGTCATAACACACTGATTCCGTGATCAAAAACCATACAACTCTAATTTCTCAGCCCTATCAATTTCCACTCATCAAAATTACGTAAAAGCGTTTTCCACCGCCCCTCACGCTACCCACCAGCCCAAAACGAATTTAACACGAATAATAAATAAAATTAAACCGAAGATTAATGAGAAGGTACCTACTGACTGACTACAGTTACATCACAACGTTATGTAAACTCTAGCGAGAGAAAGTTAAGCGACCGGCAGTCTTGTTTCATTATGTCATGGATCATTTTACTTTCCATAAGTATCTTAGTAGGGGAAGAGGAAAGTATTGTGTCAATAGTTGGTGTGAAGTGTAGGCTCGGCTGTGAAGAAAGTTTCGTTTTGTTTGATTTTGAGTCGTGTTAGTAGGTCTTAGGACTTAGTTTTGAATAAATCTTTTATCTATCTATCTATCTTTTGACTTGTTGAATGACTGTGGAAGTAGAAGTGGGAGACTGGTGAAGTGTCTGAGTATTAGTGTGAATTTTACTTATTTGACTGTAGTTCATACTGTAAAGATGTACGATATAATGTATGAAAAATTAAATAACGCCTCTTGTGTACAAACGATTCCTCGTTTTCATCTAAGTTTATTCATCAAATTAACGCCAAAGTTCGCATTTCCTTTCGCGGGACTGATTTATCAGGACGGTTACCTGATAAGACAGTCAGGCCCCGGAATGTAAAGCTATTGAAGGACACCGTGGAGTTCCTCCTGTTCCGCCTTGAGTGGGAAAACTCATTTTGATTATACAAGTTCGCATTTACTTTACGTCACAAAAATGTGAAAATTTGTGCCTATGGTTAGTTTCATAAAAAGCTAGTCTTTCTGTCTTCGACAGAGCGGAAGAGACTGTCAGACTATAAATTCCACTCTTTTTCTTCAAACCTTTTCATTGTAGACTTAGTAACCTGCTTACACAGTCCCGCAACCATTATTTCGCGTATTTACATAGGAAATGGAATGTAACAAAAGTATGAAAATTTTCTTTATACATACTAAAAAACGTCATATAAACTCTACGTACACTCATAATTTCACCAATAAACATGTCTTGAGTACAGAGATGTGGAACAAGGAAAACATTTGTTTATTTCCACAAAATGTGAGAGCAAGCAGATGGCGAATGTCGGGTAGCTAGAATTTTCTGAGAAATACAATACTTCCCGCTTTTCCCAAAACCAACATTTACCTTTTAGAGGTATCTCAACAATACTTAATTTATTCCGTTCACAATAAGCAGTTCACATAGCCAAATGTAACAAACATTCAGAGTTTCAATTTTCGGGTTTTCGTCCGTTGGCATTTTAAAAATGCGGAGAAGCTCGTAGCTAAATAATTACAGCCGCACAGGCCGATCTACCAGGTTAAGCCGCGCTTGCCGAGGCTGGTCTGTGAATGGGTGACCATCCGTCGTAGCGAGTTTATATACAGTATAGAGTATACTGATATCCAGCTGATCTGGTTTGACTGGAAGCCGAACCCAATATAATTGGGAAAAGGCTAGGGAGATGATGATGGTATTTTAAATGCGGTCTTTTAAAATTCGGGGTTTTGATACGTACCCAAATTAACCGTGATCGATTTCCTTAACTTATTAAGTTTTGATTTTTCAATAGTCAAATACATTTTCTATAGATAAGCTGTCAAACCACCATTTTTATTTCTGCGATAAAAGTTATCTGTCTATTAAAAATCAGCCGTAAATTAACTTTTTTTGGAACGAGTACCTAATCATTTTCTGGTAGTTCAGTTAGATAAAAGTACTTTTTCAATATTTTTATGCGCTGTAAATAAAATACAGAAATCTTGTGATGAAGCCTCAGCTGTATGAATATAAACATACTGAAAGGACTATTGTGGACTATTATTGGACTGGCCCGTTGGTCTAGTGGTTAGTGACCCTGACTGCTATACCGGGGGTCGTGGGTTCGATTCCCACCCAGGACAAATGTTTGTGTGATGTTCTGTGTCTGGGTGTAATTTATCTAAAATATGTATGTATTTAGAAATATATAAGTATGTTTAACAGTTGTCTAGTACCCATAACACAAGCTCTGCTTAGCTTGGGACTAGATGGCGTTGTGTGATAGTTGTGGAATATTATTTAAAAGGTGCTTTTTCGATTTTTGTGCGCTGTAAATAAAATACAGAAATCTTGTGATGAGGCCTCAGCTATATTAACACAAATAAAATGAAAGTACTATATTGTAAGGATCGCAGCAGGTGGCATTCTGCTGTTTGCTTTTACGTCTCACAAAATATAGACAGCAAAAAAAAATATATCATTCAATACGATAAAGTACCGTTCAAAAAACGGTTGAGTAACGTATCCATAGTAATCTGAGAAAACAGCTGTGATCCAGAGCCTATATATTTTTTTTAGTTTTCAATCATCTTTATCTCTGCTACAATGTGCGTCGTTTATTATAAAAGAAAAAAAAACAAGTTCCAAAGATAGGTTACTCTTTGAATAAATAAAAATATACCAGTGTCTAAAAAAGGGGACAAAACAAAAAATATTTTCATCGGTGAGATCTATATTTATTTTTAGTTTGCCAAATACAATGGAAACGCTTTCATAAAATGTGTTTTCATATAGCTTACAACCTATTTTTACAATGCCTCTCTATTCTTTTCTTTTTCCCTTTGTTGTGGAAATAATAAATATGATTTTTATTTAGATGTAGGCACTGATGATATTTTTAATCACATAGGTATTATCTTTATGGTAAAAATTGTAACAATAATATTCCACAACTATCACACAACGCCATCTAGTCCCAACCTAAACAGAGTTTTTTTTTTATGTCTACTACACAACACTGATAAACATACATATACAACGTGTAACGTCAAAAGCGCAAAACCTCTCGTGGGGTAACTCAACCCATGTTATTGAACAAGGTTTGTTCTAAAATTTTTGGAAATTCGCAAAAAAATAAATGATTTTTCATACTGATGGGCTGTATCAATTTGTCATTTTGTATGAAAAACCAATTTCCAAATGTCTATCATATTATAGATAAACTAGCTTCTGCCCGCGGTTTCACCCGCGTCATGTTAGGCCTTTGGTCCTATGGTCCCGTCTTCATCAGTTTCCTTGAAGAGCGCGATTTCCGATGTCGTGGGCATCTTCAGTGGTAGCTGGGGCGAGAGGTAGAGGATGTCTTTTCTCTCACGCATTCCGACTGTTAACCATTCCCCTTACTTGCCACTGAATCTTGAGGTACCTCCCGAAACGTAAAAACGAAAACCGGGAGGACTACCGTCAGACTGAAGGTGAGGACGCAGCCCGTAGCGCCTTTCCAAACGATCTTCAAAGTAGGCCGGTCAATATCGACATAAAAAACCAAACATTGCAAACGCGCATGTAACGACGATTCTTTTATATGTTGTTAGCTTTGTTGTTAGGTCCCCTTAGAGTATTTAACACCCAAGTTTGCAACCCTGATAACCCTGTTCTGTCAATGTCTATGTCGAATCAAAATCCGTTCAGTAGTTTTTGCGTGTGTATCTCATGAACCATGATAGCTATAGAGAGTTGAAATTTTCACAGGTGACTCGCACTTAACCAGTTTTTAGTATTTGTTGTTATAGCGGCAATAGACACACATCATCTGTGAAAATTTAAACTATCTAACTATCACGGTTCGTGAGAAACAGCCTCCGAAACATTACTTTACTAAACATCTACAAAAACCAGCAACAAAATCACGTTTTTTTATATGGGAGCCCCCCTTTTTTTCTACGTGGTAAAATCACCAAATGAGTCCTCCCACCCCGGGCAGGGACGAACTGTCAGACTTGTACTGACTAAAATCCACGGTGTCCTTCGATAGCCCTTTATGTTCCGGGGTCACGGTAATGAAATAAGTCCCGCGACCAATGGGAGCCCCCCTTAATATTTATTGTATTCTGGTTTTTAGTACGTTTTGTTATAGCGGCAACAGAAGTACATCACCTGTGAAAATTTCAACTCTCTAGCTATCACGGTTCATGAGATACACACGCAAAAACTACTAAATTGAAAGCACAGGGTTTTCAGGGTTGCAAATTATAACAAAATGGTAGTTACATGCGCGTTTGCAATGTTTGATGTCTATATTGACCGGCCTAAAGAGGGATTTTATCGACGCAATTGTGACATAATTACCCAGCCCGTCATTATTTTGTCGCGGTATTATTTTGAAACTGTGATATCTCCGAAGATATTCATTGAAATCAAATGATGTAAAGAGCAATTTCGTTCAAAATTAAATGCTTGTGATGATCAATGTATTTATTTGGATAGGGATTAATATCATGTTAATGAAAACACCTTCGCAAATAATGAATTACTTTAAAACAAATTTGGTTTCCATAATAAAGGTTATAGTGACTTAACCTTTGAAGATAGATATATGCTCTCGCGGACTTTATTTTAGAAAATTTTATGAGGAATAATTCCGTAGTACATAATTTTTGCGAAACTCTAACCGTTTACGCAGCGCACGCAACAGAAGCTCTAAAAAAGGAATACATTTTCCCGATTTTGAAACATTTCTCATTACTGCTCCGCTCCTATAGGTGATAGCGTGATGTTATATAGCCTATAGCCTTCCCCGATAAATGGACTATCCAACACAAAAAGAATTTTTCAATTCCAACCAGTAGATCCTGAGATTAGCGCGTTCAAACAAACAAACAAACAAACAAACAAACAAACTCTTCAGCTTTATAATATTAGTATAGATTACACCCAGACACAGAACAAAACTGATCAGCACGACCATATTTTGTTCTACATACATAACATTTGTCCTGGGTGGGAATCGAAACCACGACCTCCGGCATAGCAGTCAGGGTCACTAACCACTAGACCAACAGTCCTGTCACTGTAAATGATTGTGAATGATTTATTTATCGTTGTATCATTTTTGTATAGTATATCGCCAACAAAGAATAAATGGTCATTACCAGGTCCTGGCTCTAGATATTTGGCAATCGGCCCTAATACCACCTTGCTGGTTGACCAATACTTTAATCACAGCATGACATTACCATTTTCATACACCGAAAAATAATGTCTTCAATACCTTGCTCCTCAAAAAACAAGGTTGAAAATCCGGTGAATACTAAAGCTCAGAATTATTAATGTATTTCGGCCACTATCTAGATCCCGATGATCTTTGTCTGTTAATAATTAACGACCGAATTTGCTAATCCGAGTCATATATGTAGATGTCTTATGACAAGCAACTGTCTAAGAACATGGATCAGAATTATTGATATGCACTAGTAATTTTGGGCTTTAGTACTAATCCAAGACTTCAGCCACAAACCACAGCGCCAGCCAATCGTCATGACAAACCGAGCAACATGACATTTTTATGTAACTGTTATGTTCTTACTAACGCTTCCTTACAAGGCGACTTTTCCGCCTGTTATCACCGTCTTTACATCTGCATTTGTGGTAACGGTTACCGACAGAATTATAATAATAATAATATTCCACAACTATCACACAACGCCATCTAGTCCCAAGCTAAGCAGAGCTTGTGTTATGGGTACTAGACAACTGATAAACATACTTATATAATATATATATATTCTAAGTACATACATATTATACATAAATTACACCCAGAACAGAACAAATGATCATGCTTATCACACAAACATTTGTCCTGGGTGGGAATCGAACCCACGACCCCCGACTGGCATAGCAGTCAGTGTCACTAACCACTAGATCAACAGGCCAGTCGCAATTGCCAATTGTACCTTTATCAATGAGTTTGAATATAATTATGTATGTACCTACCTATATTTCTTTTGTCAGTCTTAACCCACTGTTGGGACAAAAGCCTCCCAATCCCTTTCAATCGTTATTAAATCTTGCTTTTTCCGGCCAGTGCCTCAGAAAGGAGTCCAATACGTCAGGCCAACTTCTGAAAGCCTGCCTTTCCTGCCTTACCCACTGACTCACCCACTTACCTACTGACACACCCACTCACCCTCTGAGGGACCAAAAAAAATGTAAAAGCGCTCCCTCACCGCGAGCAATCAACTGTAATCACGTCACGTTAGAAATTCGAGCATTTCATCGGTGAGGGACAACAATCAACATCAACAAAAATCTAGGTTAGATTTGATACAAGGTGCGCATTGTGATGTACGCGAATCCTCGTCAGTCAGGGAGGTAGTACTGTTATCTAGTGCTCAAAGTCGAATCTATATTGGTACATTACACGCGAATGCTCCCGGTGAGGGAGGGCTTTACAATGCTTTTTCTAATTTGTATTCTTTTATTTTTTCAGGGAAGCAAATGCATGGAGGTCAGATATGGTCAATGCCTCGACGACGAAGAAACCATAGCTAAGAGAAAACTGAAGTCTAATTAACGTAGATTAGTACTAAAAAATGTACATTAATTTATTCTAAACTTAGTTTTATTGTTACTGGTAGCTCTCTGTAGAGGCTTTGTAAATGCTTAATAAAATATTTTTATTATATTTTTAGATTTGAGTTTTATTACACATAGACATATTAAGGTAAGGATGCAGCAAAATAATTGTATGATCTACAAGTATTTGTTCCGGGTCGTGGCGTTTGTGTATGTGAGTTTATATGTACCTAAACGACACAGGCGAAATTCCCAAAGCAAGGTTTAAAAAAAAAACAAAAGTTATGAATAAATAAAAGCAATAGCACTATTTCGTAGTTTAGTTAAGTCTAGAGTATACCAGGGTATATTATCTGACGCTCGGAGAGCCGCATTAAATACCTCTGTTGTACCGTATACATAAACATGATTAAAACCGTGTACATTAATTTGCAAAACACTATCTCGAGAGATACATTAAACTTACCTTTCATACCTGGCTCATAGTAATATTCTCTGTAATAAACCATTCCTATAGTGGGATTAACAGCAAGAGCACAAGAGTAGGAATTTTCTATGAAAGGGCGACATATAGGACTCTTTATGCTATAAAGTATGATTAAAGTCCTTTAAAATAATATACACTATTGACCACAATAAGGCTAAAAGTAAAAAAGAAACAAGACAAAAAAATTGGTCAGTTACTTTAAAAAAAAAAAGGTTATTTTCATGATTCTTTCTCAATAGTCTTTTTTAACTTAATATAGGATTGCTTCTGGCCTTAATTATTTAGCCCAGAAGCAAAATTAAGACCTAAGATGAAGTGAGCTCATCTTCATGGAACTGACTCCTACGCATCGATGGGAAAGACCCAAAAACGATTTTGCGCTAGACTCCGATAAGGTAGTTGCGAGCTGGATGGTTCTTACTCCTTAAGAGGCCTATCACCAACCGTGTGATCGCTCTGCTGTTACTGTGATGCCTTTGCCCGTAGTGGACCACTAGAAAATTTTAAAATTTTGAAGTCTCCAGAATACGAGAAGAGGACGATATCTAGGTTTGAGTATCCAACTAAGTATTGTTTTGACAGGATAAATTGATCGATTTTAAATGAAATAGCAGGAATTTCAACAGTAAGTACTATATTTAGTAACACTACATCTGCTGGCACTGCGCACGCGCCATATACGCTACTTTCTGAGCGCGTTGGACCACCTCAGGGCAGCGTTTGCGGCGCACCAAACGACAGTCTTGGAAGAAACCCTCGTTGCGGGGGAAACCGTTGCTACCGTCACTGAATGTCACCAAACCTGAAAAAAAATAGTACATTACGCATAATTTTATTCCTTAAAGTTGGAACTTAACATTACTCATCATCATCATCATCATATCAGCCGTAAGACTTCCACTGCTGAACATAGGCCTCCCCTTTAGACTTCCAGTAGGACCGGTTGTAAGCGGCCTGCATCCAGCGTGATCCTGTGGCCTTTATAAGATCGTCTGCCCACCTAGTGGGTGGACGTCCTACGCTGCGCTTACAGGTGCGTGGTCTCCATTCGAGAACCTTACGGCCCCATCGGCCATCAGTTCTGCGTGCTATATGGTCGCCCACTGCCATTTCACAACATAACTCAATGGTGGAAAATGGTTGTGTAGGGGATAGGTGCGCTGATATCCACCTGTCGCCGACAGGTAGAAAAAATATCCTGGCAGTTAATTTATGTTCTTGCAGCTCTTAAACCGATTTAATTCCACGTTCATAATTATGGCACAACATTGCATACGAAAGGTGTAAAGAGGGCCGAGTGTCTAAATCAAATCACTGGCTCAGCTCATTAATAACAGTCACGGAACGGTCGCATCAGGTATCCGTGAACCTGGAACGTAAAGGGCTATATAATTGAAGGATGACCTTGGATTTTAGCCAGTGCGAGTCTGAGAGTCCCTCCTGTCTCTCCCTGGGTGTGAGGACTCATTTGATTATTTTATCACAATAAAAAAGGTCATTCATAAATTAACATTTCAGTTTTAATTCATTTTGGGTTCTGAGTAAATGAGTGATGCAATATAGCACACAAATATTGAATAAAACTACGAGTACATACTACCACGTCTACACAGTACAAAAACCTGTAACAAAAAGTTTGTTTATCTCCTAGAAACAAACAAATGACTAATCCCAAGTAGAATTTCGTGTCCCTTTTGTTAGTTATAGGAGTTAAAAAGTCGCCTCCGTCTGTCAACGACTTTGTAAGAATACTCTTTACTTTAAATCAGCGTATTTTAATATTTAATGTGTGAAAATATCTCAGCATCATTTTATTTAATTCTTGTTTTACAAACACATTTATCTTTTCAATTTAAAAATGTTTATTTATTTTAAATTCTGTTGGAAAGCTCTCAAAGGGCATAATTTATTCCAGAATCGCTCTCTTTCTCGTGCAATCAAAATATATAATGAAGTTCAAAAAGGCGCAATAAATTCTGGTTTTGTGAAATACTCCTTTGATTAACTATTATAATGTACTTTTGATATGATTTGAGAATCAAAAATACTATTTTAATATATTAATATTGTGTCATCCACCTCAATTTAGGATAATCTTATTTGTATTAAGCTGAGATCTTTGATCTGTCTCGGTATTACAGAATGACAAAAGAACAAACTGCTGAGCATGGAGATAGGGGTTCTATTAATTGTTAAAACTGAATAATTTATAATTAATTTAGAATAGTCTGGTGGCAGTTCTTCGACACAGTTCTAACGCTAGGAAGTGCAAATCAGTCGATTTGTACAAAGGCCGTTGTTTTGTGGCACTATCTTAGTACACGCTTAAACTATTTGTTCTACAAACATGACTTTAGAGTTTTGGATATATACGATTAAGTACATAATATATAAGTTTTCAAGGAAAAACACTCAAATTACAATGATTTAACCGACATGCAGCGCCATCTGTCGTTGTCGATAGTCAACTAAGGATCCGTAACAATTTGATGTTTTGACGAACAAAGTATAGATGCCAGCACAGTGACCAAACCATTAAATCCCAATCGAATATGAAACTTGAAATTTGGAACCTGATTTCGTGGCAAAGTTGAAAATCTATTAAAAATACTGTGTACCTTCTGGGTAGCTATAGTTTTAAGCCATTTGGGGCCATTAGACGGTAGGTTTTGCGATAAAAATTTTGGTGATAAAATTCCATCATTTAACCATAATTCGTCATTTAAACGTCAATCAACGTATTAGACGATAGGTTTTCCGTCAGTCAAAAACTGACGACAAACCATGGCAAAACCAACCGTGTAATGAGCGCTTCTAAGGTTTCTTGCCAACTAGACGACACTTTGCGTGACCAGAGTGCTGCATATTTCTTTGACCTTATTCATTGATAAAAGAAAAAACCCTTGCATTAGCCTTACCATTTCTGGGTACGTTGTCGTATGACAGCGATGTGGAGCTGTTGTTATTTGACTCCTTAAACGCTTCTATATTTTTGATTGCATTTGTACATTAGATAATTTGGATTTTAATTATGTCTTTCGTCATTCGTTTTGACATAGTATCTGAACCGTTTAATATTTGCCGGGTTCGAGGGAAATTAACTATGCAACTCAGAGGCAACCGTAATCTCATAAATACGCCCCCGTTGCAACATGCAATTCTCGATTCAGATTAATCCCGAGATTGTGTCCATATGCCATGTTTGAATTATGTCTCTTGCCAGCTATATCTTCATAATTTAAGTCCTGTAACCTAAATTCACAGTGTAGTTTTGGACACTAGATTGTCAGACTGTTACTGACTAAAAATCTAACCGGTTCCATCAGTTATTGGCACGTCGTCTAAAGCAAAAATTACCCAATGAAATTATTATATACGTCCATTGTAGTAGGTATGTCCTAAAATTGTATGTAGGCTTTAGTTATATTGTATTTTAATTGTGATTATATTCACTGAGTTGAACACTGTTTTAATTGGATTATTGTTTATGTTTATTGTTTGGTTATCAGTTATCACACAATTTGTTTTTAAGAGGTTTTGTTCTAGTGTCCCAATTTGAAATTTTATTCAATTAAGCGAGGACAATGGGACACGTTAATCATACCTACCAAATGTAATAGTTATTTTTTGCATAGTCGGGTCTCTCCGGTCGCGGGACTAACGTTTCACGTTTCTAAGACGGAAAGTAAACGGGAAGTTTGATGAGATTTAGATGGAAACAAAATAGTTTCGTTCTGTAGAGGCGTTTCCAATATTCCATACAATGAATGCAGTAAATACTTCAAGTGCCATTTAAATACTTCAAAAATATCAGAAATCTTTGATAAGGTCACACTTCGTTCCCGCATTTTGCTTTGCAAACACCTAACGTGCGTAACAGCACTTGCGTTCCGATTTTTTTGTATATTTTATCATCTAATGAAAACCACAGGATCGCGTTGGATGCAAGCCGCTTTCAAGGGGTGGCCTATGGTTTAGCAGTGGACGTCCTACGGCTGATATAATGTTGATGAAAAAAAATGATACAATAAAATTAAGTGCATTTCAAACAAAAATTTAAAGATAGGTTAATTTTACCCGCATGATAAATTCTGATAACATTATTAAAGGTTGCAATTTTGGGAAATTAAAATACAGTTTTAATGCTAATTTTAATTGTTTTTACAGATCGCCAATTCCAGTTATTTCACGAATGTTCTCATTCTCTTCACTGATTTAATAAAAAATCTGTTTGTACCTAAAATGGTAGGTACATTAACATTTAATTTAAATGTTTTCAGTTATTAGGTATTCCTAAAGGGGTTAATGGACTGAATATTGAGTGCTAGGCTTAATCGTTTGAAAATGGAGTGCCTGTGTAAATAAGCTGATTTAAATAAAATGATGAACATTCTTTTTTTTGTGTGAAAATTCCAATGGGCTTCCTTTTGAAATTCTAATGGACTCTCTGGAGGGGCTGGTTGTCAACGGCCCCTCCAGAGAGCCCTCTCCCTGGTAGGGCTGTTCACCATGTTGGAATTTTTTATCAAACTTTGCCCATAAGAAGCCCTATAAAATTTACAAAGGACCATCAAAGAAGAAAAGAAAATTAATTATGAAGTTTTGGGTAGATTTTTTGTGGTAAGAAAACATCACACGACTTCTCCCGATCTGGGTGGAAAGAAGAGACCGTCAGACTCTTACTTACGCTTTGGTTGGCTTATGAATTGGCAAAATGAACTACAACATCCCGATGTGGTATCTCTCGAGGCATGGAATAATTGGGGGTGGCTTTTTCCCAAGAGAGAGATAGTCAAGTTCAGGCTAATAAATATTAACGAAATCTTACCAAGTCCCCAAACCCTTCCTCCACGGAACTCCCCCTCAAACTTCATGCCATCAGCTCGCCAGAACACCCCGTGACCATGGAACCAGCCTTGCATGAACTCTCCCTCGTATCTGGAAACAAATGCATATCATATACATACACTATAAATCTGGCAATGTTATTGGGTTTTTCCGTAAAGAACCTTCATCGTCATTAGCCTATAGTGTTCCCACTGCTGGGACACAGGCCTCCTCTCTGAGAGAGGGAGTGGGCCATAATCCACCACGCGGGCCCAGTGCGAATTGGTAGATGTCACAATATCTTCGAATTTTTGTTTCTATGACATGCCGGTTTCCTCACGATGTTTTCCTACACCGTTTTGAGAGCAGTGGTGATGAAATAAATTACAGAAAGTAACGCGCCTGGCGGGGTTTGAACCACGACCTATCCTTTTATCGCATTCATTTTTATTCATTAGGCTGAGTAAGTATTAGGTTATTAAGAATGGCATCTGTCTCACCGCTATAAATCCTAGTTAGTTTGGTCTTGCTTCAGTCAAAAGACTGTACGACCACAGAACTATATGGAGTTAAATCAGGAGTTAGTTTTAGACATTTTTTTACGTGTTAAAATCATCCCAGGGCCTGTCAGATTCGTACGTGTCGTACTGATTAAAATCCACGGTGTCTTTCAATAGCTCTTAGTGTTCCGGGGTCACGGTAATGGAATAAATCCCGTGACTTTGGTTTTAGACTTATTTTTATTATATTATTTTTAGACGTATTTTTCCAAAAATAAAGATTTAACAGCCAAACATTTCGCATCACATTTATCAAAGGGCTCTGAGCTAAGTCCCACATGGAATAGAATGGTAGATGAACATGGTGAATAACCATTCACAAAGCCATATCTATTATATATTATACCACTTGAATTTTGTCAAGATTTAAAATGTACTGCCAGATTTTCCATTTTACAATAATTAATGTTGCCAGACGTGAATAATTTCCGAATCGCCCTTTTGGAGTATTGCTTTAATTAAAACTCTCACAGATGGGAACTATTTTCGGTTTCAGATATTTTTCATTCAAGAACTAAAAACACACAAACTTATCCTAGAAAAATACTTTAAAACCGACTGAAACTTGAATAGTAAATTATTTAGTTATCTTTTCATACTGTTATAGAAGTAAGAAACCACTAAATCTAAAACAGAGTAACAGATGTTAAAATCTCAGTCAAGTTTTGGAAGCAAATATTTTAATTGGATCACTGAAGCAAATTTTACTTTAAATTTTACTTTCTACCTTCACGATTCTGTATAATTTTGAACTAGAAATTCGATCACGTGTCATTTAAAAATCTGGGGGCCGATTCTTGGTTTTAGATATGGTGCCGAACTCGACAAAAATTCTAATGACGTCATTTTTTAGACAAATTTTACTGAACTCTTACGTTAGCCTTCGACAAATGGCGAATTCGACATTCCCACTTTTATAATTTGTCGAAAAAATGATGTCATTAGAAATTTTTGTCGAGTTCGACACCATCTCTAAAACCGAGAATCGGCCCCCTGCTCTTTGTCATCATACTGATCATCATCATAAAATTTGCCCAAGAACGTCCATTGCTAGGAAAACTGTTTAACGATCATCCATTTCTACTAAATTAAAATGCATGATCCAGAAAAGAAATATAAAAAAAACTTAGACGTTCATTTCTTAGGAATTGAAGTTATAATGTTAAATATTATTTTTATTCCAATATTTCATCTTAAAGAAAAACTCGCCGAGATGTCTGAAACCTATTTAATTTATTCCTCATCCTATTTGCCGAGTGATACTGATCTAGTACGTGGGTACCAGAACGTCATTCAACATTATTTGATGAAATTATGAATATCGGGAAAATAGACGGTATAAATCTTGTATATTTTTCCTGTGGACTTGGGATGATTTATAGGAAGTTTTGGAATAGTATCTCAGGTATAATGTAGATTTTTTAATACTAATACTTTTATCTCTTGACAAAGCACACTTGTCTGATCTTGCATGGAGTACTGTAGCTACCTTTGGGATGGCTCAGCAAAATATCAACTTGCCGCTCTTGACTCAGTGGAACGCAGAGCTAGGAGGCTCTTTGTCGACGTAAAATTGGTTAATGCCAAGCTTCATAGCTTGACTCATCGCCGCACAGTTACCTGCATGTCGGTCTTCTACAGACTGTACTTCGGAGACTGTCCCCAAGAACTCCACGACCTCAACCCACCAGCCCCCTTCTATCATCGCACATCTAGACGCACGGCAAATTACCATTCTCATCTTATTGCTATACCAACCATTCGCACTAAGCGTTTCCAAACGTCTTTTATAATGCGGACAGCGAAGTAGTGGAACTCTCTGCCTGAGTCTGTGTTTCCGAACGCATACAACCCTAATCTCTTCAGTTAGAGTAAACAGGCTTCTTCGGGGTAAGCTCGGCCCATCGTCGACTTTGTTTTAGTCCTGACCTAGACTAAGGTCAAGAGAAAACCCATCTCATATAAACAAACTAGTGACTCTACAACTGGCAGATTGCTGTCACATCGAGGTAAACAAAAGCGAGCGCAGTATAATATCCTCCAGCGCCGATAACTACAATCTCCAGTAAGATTGAAAACAAATAAGAGAAATAACAATTTTCATTATCTGGTAATTTTACTTTAACGCCGATTTAATAATTTAATATTCACCTTAATAATTATGTAATATCAAATCAGAGAAGAAGTATTTGATCTTAAAATCTAATTATCATTGTATGTCTTTCAAATGAAATATAAACACGAAATTCCTTTGTACCGAACAATGTTCCGTTAGGTTTATTTCTAAGGCTGATTTAAGAACATACTGCTTAGTGTATTATACAGTCTGTTTGAATAATTGGGTGAAGATCTACACACACCTTGTAAAGACTGTGTCCTAACCAAAGCAATTGTCAATACGCATCAATAGATGCCAACAAACATGGCGTTGATTTCGACCATGGAACTCGAACGTGGTCATGGAGTCGACAGCAGCATTTCGTATTTTGAATTTAATAGAGTTTCGAAAGGTCAAGACTATTTGCGCGATTGCTTTGTTTAGAACGCAGACTCAGGGTATTATTCTGTAATCACTAAGCCCGTACCTACAGCAAAACTTTCGAGCGATTCCTTATCGTTATCACTTACATAGTAGTACGAACTAGAAATTGGTGACAATTATGATTGGAAATTTGTCCCAAATCCCGATCGGTTATACCAGTTTAAGAATTTAATACTAAGAGGAAGTAAGGTATACTTAAAAGTATCGAGTTCATTTAGTACAGACCCGTATCTTCGTTGAAGGACGAAAAGAGTCCCCCTTGAGGTTAATTACGTAAATGATATAAGTATGTTGCTATATGATCAGTAAACTCAAATTCCCGCTTAGTAATTAGATGATACAGATTAGTTTGTATTTGCGTATCTCAAGATGGGCCAATTAAATCAACTAAGGATGAATAGAGATGCAAATATCTAGTTGCTAACTGCTTCCATAGTGTGCTCATAAATGTGTGCTCCCGTCCTACCCTTAGTGAGAGGAACCTCATATTACATCCCAGTGCAATTGTGACCTTTGAAATTAGTATTATTGTAACATCAAATTTTGAAAATAATGATCGTTCATTAAGTAATAAAGTTTACGACTAAACAAATCTTTAATACAAGGACTTTCAAAATAGCTATAACCTATTCAAGATAAAAATTTTAAATTAATTTAGTATGAAGGGAAATCTTTTAACTGACAAAGAATTGCACAACAAAAAAAAAACTAAATCGTGGAATTGGAATATTCTGAAATATCATCAAAACTCCCACCAAAATTGGTAATTTATCAAATGCTTTACCATGAACAAAAATAAGTAAACCAATAATTAAATCTAAGATTGCCACGAGAAAAACAACAAAAACAAATCTTTTTAAGAAAATTCAAAGTATGCTCGTTACACTGATAATAAATATCAACTTTATTTCAGCACTGCATTTGAAAGGCACTCGGTAGAAGAACCTAGTGCAATAATAAACAGACATTCTTATATTTCTCACAATCTTTAAAGGTGCTGATTAACTTGAGTGAGTATTCACTTGTAATAAGCATTCATGCGAATGTTACATTACAGAAAAAAATATAAGGTCGCTCCCTCATCGCGAGCATTCACCTGTAATACATCGTAACAGATTCGAACATTCTATCATTATCATTTTATGTCACATTACAGGTAAATGCTCGCGGTGAGTGAGCACCTTTACAATCGAGAGCGTTTTATCGAGCATTCTAAAAAACGTTCTGGCAAGCTTTTTGTCGAAGCGACTGTCAGGTCTGACATATTTATGAACAAAAAAAAATTGACGACCTTTTACTAAAGTGTTTCAGAAAGATTGTAAAAAATATGTTCGTAGTGATGCAAGGCTTTACGCTCGGCTCTGTTCATTGTTCATTATCATCAGCCTATAACGTTCCCATTGCTGGGACACAGGCGTCCTCTCTTTTAAGAGGGAGTGCGCCATAAACCACCACGCGGGACCAGTGCGGGTTGGCAGATGTCACATGTCGTCGATGGTTCTATGTTTTCCTTCACCGTTTTTAGAGCAGTGGTGATGAAATAAATTACACAAAGTAATGCACCAGGCTGGGTTCGAACCTACGACCTACAAACTCGTAAGTTGGGACCGATACCACTGGGTCACCAATCGTTGTTCAGTTCGACATTTTTTTTTAATTTTGTCGAACTGAACAACGGCGAATGCTCGATGTTCTGTTACAAGTGAGTCTATCAGCACCTTATCTGAACTGGGTTGGTAAATATTTTCATTCATAACAATAAAAATTTATGAATAAAATTGTGGTGAAGTTGTGAAAATAATGTTTTATTTCAAGAATGTTTTTGAAGACAGTGAATGTTGCTGTTTTTCTTGCATTTCTATAAAAGCGAGAAAATAATGTTGTTGGTACTAGATTTTGTCCCGCGGCTTCACCAGTGTTGTAGTCGAAAACTATCCCACGGGACTGGTAATGCTGGTATAAAAAATACCCTATGAGTAAATCCAGGTTAAAAATTACCTGTGTACGAAATTTCATCCAAATCCGTTCAGGAGTTTTAACGTGAAAGAGTAACAAAAATCCATAAATCCTCACATCGTTTCACGTTAATAAAAGTAGGAATTAGGAAGTAAAATTACATAGTAGAACTAGCGCCCTGGATGGTAAATAAAATTTGTGAAAAGTAATTCGTATAACTTCCTACATACAACAAACACACAAATGCATTAAAAAAACCGTTGCCCCACACTAGGAATTTCTCCTGTGTCGTGGGTGCGTTTACAAACATATAAACTCACAACACAAACGCCCAGATCCGAAACAACTACTTGTAGTTCATATAGATATTTACTCCGTGCGGGAATCAAACCCGCAACACGCAGCGCAGCAGTCCAATCGCTCAGCCACTGCATCAACCGTGCCGTCAAAGCTGCCGTCTTTACTTTTCCATAAAATATTATTCTGGAGTACATGATAGGATGTTTCTAAAATAAAGAGCAATTTCAACACAATGACAGATGTGACAGAATAGTTTTAGCTGTCTTCTATTGAATTATTGTTCAATTTTCTTGTATTCAAGATATTATTTGACACTTTTGACAGTTAGGCTAAGAACCCACGATGCGTTTTTCACCCGCAACCTTCGCTATTGTGGTACTGCGGTTTTATATCTAAACTCACGAAGCCGCTTATTCGCGCGATAAGGTAGCCGCCGGGGTTACGAATTAATAATTAAAACGAGGTATTCCAGTTAGGGCACCCGCTAAAATGGCACCTGAGCGAATGGCTCCTAAGCTATTCCACGAACGGCACCTATAAATTTTTTTTGCAGGTGCCCTAAGTGGAATAGTTTTTCATGTAGCATTTTATTCCACTTAGGGCACCCACGGATCGTACTAGTGCTGGGACTTTAAATTTTCTTGTTGTCACGTTAAGAGTAACCAACAAATGTACTAGGCATGCATCAATTCAAGGTGGTACTTCAGGGCCGCGGTAACCTCTGAAGGTATTCTGGTGACCCCGCCAAGAAACTAGTCCTGTTGGGTTCACTCTGTTTGTTTGACAGCTACTTGAGGCGCAAGTGGAACAAGACACGTTACGGCGTACTAACTGGAATACCTCATTAAAACGCGTCGTAAGTTGTGCTTTAATCTTTTACATACATATCTGTATTCTACAGAAGCGGCGGGCGCGGGCGAAAATCGCGCCATGAGTTCTTAGCCTTAGCTAGGTATTACAAAGAATTCAATATTCCAATAGATAAGGCGGGCTTCTTTCTGAATATCTTGTAAAATAAAAATACAATACAATTATAGTGATATTATATGAAGTGGGTCAGAGTCGCATTTCGAGTGAGTGCAATCATACAAGTGAAGTGAAAAATATGAATACAAAAAATGTAGTAATAATAATGTGATTTATTTACATCTATGAGCAACTAATCGCGTATGAAATATAGAATTGTTAAGCCATAGACATAGATAGATCTAAATAGCACAAATCATACCACTTCATTTTATATTTATAGACGTCACAAACACTGCTATTCACTCATGTCAGGTCCTACAGGGTCTCCGCTAGTTTTTTTTTTTCGTGGGACTAAATTTTAGTCAGTACAACTCTGAAAGTCCCTCCCGCCCTGACCAGGGTGGGAGGACTCATTTGATGATTTTAGCACGTCAAAAAAGCTCCTTTTTTAATCTTTAATTTAGGAGAATTTTCGCTAATATGACATTCTATATATAAATCATAACATCACTTAACATTATGAAAAGCTACGAGTATTATTATATAAAAAGCTCTTTGAGGCGCACACCATTCAACGTTGAGGCCACTGTATGCACGGGTCCGAGCCGTGCACACAGTGGCCCGAAAATCACCGGAAATTGACTGCGACGTCTGACGGCTTTGGCGTCTCCCGCGGAAGTCTTCTCCCTCACGTATTACTGCTCTGTCGAAGGTGATGACTGCCTCCTATTTACCAAAGCTCTTGGGCAATGCAGGCTGAGCATGAAAATGGCACCTTAAATTTTTGTTCGGTACGTAAACTGCACCAAGTAAATTGCTCTTGTGTTGTTTAGGTCTGTTCATATAGTTGTGGGTTAGGTTGCTAGGAATATACTCGCACACTTTTTTCACCAAATTTTAAAATAAAATTGGCGACACATGATTTCTAATTTTTCAGAAACTGTAACCATAAGAATGTTATGTTGTAAAACTCACTTGGCACCATCAGGAAAAGCCATGACACCCAGCCCGGAGCACAAGCCTCCGATCAGCGAGCCATCGTATCTGGTGCCATCAGGAAGCACCAGATGTCCCATGCCATGCTTCTGGCCCTTAGAATTCCACTCACCAACATAGCGGGTACCATCTTCGTACTTGTATGCTCCTGTTTTTACCACCCCTGGGTCTACGACTGGAAGCAGTGACAATTGTTAGTCAATATGAGCTTAAATTCTTTCACTAAAATTACCTATACAGGGTGAATTTTTCAACTGGGCGTGGATGGCTACTTTCGAAACTATGAGGAATATCGAAAAACGTTGAAAGGAGTCTCGAGGCCGATTTTGACGAAAACTAAAACTGCATCATTGGATTTTAGAAAAATCAAAAATCCTGGTCAGGAATCGAACCCGCTGATTTTGAAAAAAAAATCACACCCTGTATTATTATACCGTTCGATAATGTTGCTAATAAGGATCAAATTCTGGGAAGTAATCATATACGGCAAACTTAAGGAAAACGTATAATAACAAAAAAACTGATTAATCTTCAAGGCAAAGACTGTATTTGAAACATAAGTTACCGTTTCTTCTTTAAAATAATGCTATTTTCAGTTCAACTCAATAATGTCGTATTGCTAAGTACTGTGGGATTGTTGAAACGTCAAATCCAGTGAGACATTGAAAACAATGAAATTTTATATTTTGAATAAATTATGGCTCAGTAGATGTAAAGTAACATGGAAAAATAGCAATTTCATAAAAATCAGCCATTTCCTTAAGTTTTCCGTATATGATTACTTCCCAAAATTTGATCCTTATTAGCAACACTATCGAACGGCGTAATAATACAGGGTGTGTTTTTTTTTCCAAAATCAGCGGGTTCGATTCCTGGCCAGGATTTTTGATTTTTCTAAAATCCAATGATGCAGTTTTAGTTTTCGTCAAAATCGGCCTCGAGACTCCTTTCAACGTTTTTCGATATTCCTCATAGTTTCGAAAGTAGCCATCCACGCCCAGTTGAAAAATTCACCCTGTATAGGTTCCTATAATCCTACCAAAAACAAACTTGTTAAATAGGGGGCAAAGTTCCTATCTGCTAATTTGGTTGGTAAAAATTGGTTGGTTCTCATAAATGTAAATATTTCATATTATTGTTATTATTTGTTAGGTTAAAATGCACATTAAAATCGAACGGTAAACGTTTGTTAAGACTCGTCACTACACGAATCGTCTGCCTTCCACACCAAGCAACTTCCCGCCACCTTATTCACGTCAACGATCCATCTGGCCGATATGCATCAAATTGGCATACTGCTTTTGTACTAGTACCTATATGATTACGTAGGTACAATTTTATCTCCGAACTTGCTATAAGCACTGAGCTACAGGGGGTCAAAAGTGGGTCGAAACGGTTCGTGTAAATATAGTGCATACGCGCGGCCTGTTGCTGGAACTTGGCCTGTGCACTACTGTGAGCTTAGATTTTAATTTATCATCTTTATGTCAGGTTTTTAAGTCGATTCGTCTTAGTCCTTTTGTGAAGGGTCTACGTGAGGGAGGCAGAGAAAAGAAATATCCATAAGGCCTAATATGATTTAGATCGTAAAAGAATATACCAACTGTAGCAATAATAGTGCAAAATAACTTACCGTCTACCATTGTGGAACACAACACACGGACTGTCACAAGCCGCACTTCAGCGGATTCGACCTCCGTCAGTTCCTAATCTAATAAAGTAAAATAGGGCAAATCGTTCGCTCATTCTACGTGTGTGCCCTACAACTGAGATAATTAAGGCGGTAATCACACAGATCAGTCGATCCTCGCGGTCACATTTCCTTACTAAGTTTTTTTTCAGTAACGTAAGCGGTTTCACAAACAATCTCCATACACAAGAAATCAGATCCGGACTACTTGTAGATCAAAGAGATATTTGTTCCGCGGTTCTTACCGTTTGAAAACATCAACATGTTCAAAATTAATTATACCGGAACTTATACAGAATTAATTTGTATTCCACGAAGGACTGGTACTAATTGGGAATTTAGGAATTTTACCTAGGGAATATGAGAACTGAGCTCAAGGATCCACTTTGTCAGAATTAACTGTTTCTATTAAAATAGTTCTAACTTGTAGGTATATTACCTATATAAATAGTTCAGGGTTAGTTTAGGAAAACCACGTTCTGCGATACGCCTTGGCTTCCCAAAATTCAATTTAATAATTTATTGAGATTTTATATTGTTTTCTGACTTTGTTGACGTAGTTTTTAGAGCCTTATTTGACTTCACAGTTCCTTTTTATTTAATTGAACACGTGTACGACACGTGTCGGGAAAGAAGATTAAGTTCGAGCCACGAGCTTAACGTTTTTGTGTACCAAAAATATTTAATTTTGCCCACACAGTATTTATGTTTCATAATTTCGGCACGCTGTTCGCTCTCTAAATAATTTCATATATTTCAATTATTTATTCAAGTAACGTAACTCATCATATTTTTAGTAACAATTTGAGTTGTTTCTGTGTTAGTTAACTAAATCACATGCACATAATGAGAATAAATATTATCATTTCGCTGTAGGTCCTTTCCATCATCGGACTACAAGACGTACGGCAATGCGCCATCGATATATGGTGGACATCCCTCCGGTGCGTACAAAGCGTTTTGCAAATACCTTTGTTATACGCACAGTTAAGGAGTGGAATTCCCTGCCGCCATCTGTATTTCCCGACAACTATAACCTTGGGGTCTTCAAGTCAAGAGTGAACAGGTTACTTCTAGGCAAGCGTGCTTCACCGTCGACCACATCTTCGCTTACCATCAGGCGAGATAGTGGTCAAACGCGAACCTATCTATAATAATAATAAAAAAAAAAATGTCCAGCAGCAGCACCAGCTCAGTGGAATAAGAAATGGCCTTTTACACAATTACTGTGGATTCAAATCCTAGCGATGAACAGTTTTGTCACCGTTATGGTATTCTTCCATTTATTTTTGAGTAGTGGTGGCCTAGTATGGCCCGACTTATGATTCGTGGTTGTGGGTTCACTCCCTCTAAGAGAGGACGCCTGTGACCCAGCAATGGGAACATTTACAGGCTCGTCATGATGCTTTATTTTTGGATTTTCTCTATTTTCGCCTAAGCAGAGCTTGTTCACCCAGATAAATTGACAATGCAGTTCAAATTTAGAACTCCATACGTGCGTCACTCGTGCGTCGGTACTAATCAGTGTTTCTAAAAAGAACAATGCCAGTAAATCAGTCATGGCATTGTAAGCAATCACAAAAGTGCTAATATTTTGTAAAGTAGGAAGTGTCAATTGAGTAGTTGTTGTCCAGTCAGATCGTTGCGTTGTTGGAACAAATTACTGTGGATCGGGTTATTTCTGCTGCTTACTGATTTATAGCGTCCAGTTTGCCGCGCGAAGCAGCTCGTTTGGAACTTGTCTCTGCCGAGGCAAGCGCGAGCGCTGACGCGTGCGAACGACCGAGCACCCGAACACCCATCCAGTGTCGGTTTTTGATTTGCTCGCGTATATTGTTTCGTGTCTCGATCGCGAAACAATTGACACGTCCACATAGAGCAAGCAGTCTCGCGAGGCATTTTCCGCGCGAGAAAACTGCCTCGCGAGGACAATAATATGATGTTATTTTTTAAACGCACCCACGATGTAGAAACTTAGTTTGTAAAATTTATCCCGCACAGAACAAATATTTGTATGAACTGCAAGTAGTTGTTCCAGGTCTAGGTGTTTGTCTAAGTGAGTTTCTATGTTTATAAACGCAACCACGATACAGGAAGAAATTCCTAGTGTAGGGCAAAGCTTTTTATTTAATCTCCAGTTCATCAATAAATGTTCACTCTTAAGTCTTATTAAAAGTATGAAGATATTTTCCAACTCGACTACACAAGACAGCTAAACATTAAGGTAGGTACCGTATTTACCCATGGGTCCAAAATGTAATGCTCGTTGCTCGTTGCGAATGTAATGTCCATTCGCAACGAGCAACGAGCCGCTTGATGATTGCTGCGAGTGCCTTATATAGTAGTTCCCGGTACATATAACAGAAATGCTCGCTGTGTTACACGTTACATTACACTTAGTAACGCTGGTGAGTACCAGCCTTTATCTAATCCAGTGTCAGATTAACCGCAACACTATCGGTGGCATAGTTAGACAACTGTAAACCGGCCTTAATTAATCAAATTAATGATTTACAGTACTACTCAACTACGTGCATAATCAATAGCTTCTACCTACGGCTTAGTTCGTAATGTGGTCGGAAATTATCTCATGGCAACGTCTTATCACACTCGGTGATAATGTTTTTTGTTACCGACCGACGGCACTGCTGAGCTTTTAACTGGTGTATCGCGGATTCGATTACTGCACGGTATAAATATTTGTGTAGGATATTTTTTAAACAAAACACAAAACTGCGATGCGATGCGATGCCGCATCGTAGAAAGATTTTGCGAGATGATTTCGCCAGAGAAGATCCCTCAGATCACTCTGCTTGCTTTTCTCTATCATAAGCGATCCTTGTGCTCCTAATTATTTAAAAAGTTCTTTTCAGATCCTGGGTAGTTCTCACGATCGTAACCTTCGTGCTGCTGAAAATTTGCTCCTTAAGATACCTTCTCACCGTACAGGTTTTATTTCCAATTCCTTCGTGGTTACGGCAATTAAACTCTGGAATGCGCTCCCCCTTGACATTAAAAAAGCACCGAGTAAATTTTCTTTTAAACGTCAAGTTCGGGAATACTTTTTGAAAACACTCGTTCCTTAGATTTCCTATTATTGATATGGTCGTCGTCATGTCATATTGTATATATATTTATATTATATATTTTAGTATTATCTAAGTATATCTGTGTAATTTATTTATCAAATATTTATTTAATATAGGTAAATTTTTTTTTTCATATGTATTAGTATATTATTTATAAATAGCCATAGTTAGATGTAGTAGTTTTAATTGTTTTGTATTTTACGGTTGCACCTATTCCAGCTTCTTCTCCATTTGACCCAAAGGTTGACTGGTAGATAATGCCTTGCGGCATTAAGTCCGCCTTATGTACCACAATTGTACGTGAAAGTATAAATAAATAAATAAATAAATGATTTTGTGTGGCAAACCGTTTGGTAGGGCAACCAAACCTTCAAGTGTAGTCACACTTGAAGGTATGGTTGCCGTGTGACGTGTTTTTAGGAAGCGTATGGGAAGCGATGCAACTCAAAATTCATATCTCGCTGCCATTTCACGTTTACCACCTAAAAAAGCAATATTTTTTAAAGTAAATGCAAACCATGGAACGCTTCGTGGCTTTCTGGCTACTCTGATCTGCAATTTCTAAACTAATAAATATACTAAAATTATCTTAAGTAGTATAAAAAGTTTCGAACCCCATTATTTTGTGTAAATTTATTTCATCACCACTGCTCTCAAAACGGTGAAGGAAAACCTCGTGAGGAAACCGGCATGTCCTAGAACCAAAAATTCAAAGATAATTGTGACATTGTGTGACATTCTACCAATCCGCACTGGGCCCGCGTGGTGGATTACGGTCCACTTCATCTCACAAAAAGGAGGCCTGAGTCCCAGCAGTGGGAACATTATAGGCTGATGATGATGAGTATAAAAGACAAAAAAGGTAATCTTTTTGATAGTAGCCAGCTGTGAAAATTAATGGCTCCCTTTAAAGTGTCTCCATTAACCCTTATTGTGAGTAATGTTGCCATGAAATGCTCTTAGTGGCTTAGCAAGGACCCTGTTCCTGTTCAGTGATAAATTTCTTTAAAGAAAATAGAGTCATGGATGTCCTGAAGGTCTAAAACGGATTAATTTTATACTAATTTATATTTTGATCTAAAATGTAACTCTTGAAGTGTGAATACGCATATAGTAGTAAGTAATAATAATAAAGTGTAAAAGATAAGCAAATCAAGTATATTGATTTGGTTCGTGAGGTTGTTGACATGTGGGATGTGGATTCAGCAATCATTGTGCCGATAGTCGTGTCCGTCCATGGCTTAATTGCCAAGAGCCTCGACCAACACCTCAGGATGCTCTCGTTGGGCAGCTGGATCAAGGGCCAGATTCAGAGTGCAGTTCTGCTGGACACGGCGCGCATTGTTAGGAGGTTCCTTTCTCTGGAGCCTTGACTGCCGGTAGCTTGGACCCTGTTCCCGATACCGGTGGGCCACTTTTTTTGATTTTGTGAAAATATTTAAAAATTAAGTAATAAGGTTTAATAATGAATAAAGGAAATATGGTGTAATATGCATTGTTTTTCAGGGATAAAATAAAAAAAAAATAAAAAAAAAAAAAAAAAAAAAAAGCCTTTTATTTCTTGCAATTAAACATCAATCATATACATGTTAGTTTAAATTACAAAAAAAATTCTTAATCTTAGCGTTAATCATAGATTTTAGTGTTGAATGTTATTTTTTATTGTTTGAAGCAAGAACCCCGTCTTCACAGGTGAAGGCCTCCTCCAAATTAAGCCACTTGTCCCGATCTTGGGCTACTTCTGTCCAGTGAGGGCCGGCAATCTTTATTATTTCGTCGTCCCATCTCGTGATTGGTCTTCCTTTGCCTCTTTTCCCAATCCCAATCGGACCCTTCCAAGTCGTTACGATTCTGGTCCAACGGTTATCACTCAGTCGGGCTACATGTCCAGCCCATTTCCACTTTAGTTTTTTCGCGTATTGTATAGCATCTGTCGACTTGGTTACTCTTCTTATTTTTTCGTGTCTTATTTTTTGTATTTTTCTAAGGCTAAGCATGCTCCGTTCCATACCTCTTTGGCAAGTTCTTTTTTTCAGGGATAACGATATAAAAATAATTGTTGAATCTATCAATGAAACCCTGTATTTCATTTGATGGCACAATGGGCGCAATAGCTGAGCGATGGACTGCGGCGTCTGGGTCTGGGTGTTTGTGTATGTGAGTTTCTATGTTTGTGAACGCAACAGGAGAATTTCCCAGTGTGGGGTCGCGGGTTTTATTTCTTTACTGTGACCCCGGGACATAAAGGGCTATTGAAGGACACCGTGGATTTTAGTCAGTACAAGTCTGACAGTCCCTCCCGCTCTGCCCGGGGTGGGAGGACTCATTTGATGATTTTACCACGATAAAAAATAAAGTGTGGGGTGAAGTTTCAAAAGAAAAAAAAATACTTGTACAAATGAAGAACTGGCTCAAAAACATAAATAAACAAATAATATATTTTACTTGAAGGTGCAGTAATTGGAACATTCATCTCAGTACATGATCAAATGTCTTCATCGGTAACATAAGACGGACTTATTTCCATAGAGACACGCTGTATGTTATGCAGAATAAAATTTATTAGTGTTTCAGTTATCTGTTTCATTTTTGGACAGAAAAATATTGTATTGATTGTAGAAAACAATCATGTGCATGTATATTTCAGATAAAAATAGGTGCGAACCATTTTTTTTTTGTTTTGTTTGGACTTTACTACCCTAAAGTCTACTTTATTTTTGTAGCTATGTATTTCTGGTTTTTTGTCATTAATAGACCCTTAGTTAGGATAGAGGTTTTTTATGTCTATTTTTTTATTTATTTTATAGTTGCTGTAATGTACTCGCGTAACAACCTTGCTTTTAAATACCAAACACTCGTTATCCTAATCAAATAATTGTTTTTCGAGGTCAGACTTCCTTCTCAGTTTTTTTAAGGCTAAATCTTAAGATTTAATTTCATTCTAAAACTGTTGATAATTAATATACATACATAAACACTGTCAAAATGACTATACTTCCGTTTGATAAAAATTAGTAGACTGTGTAAAGGTCAAAGCAATCAATGTTCTTAATTAAAAACTCAACAAACATCTATTGTACACATGAAAGGGCCTTAACTGGGCAAAACTCACGTGCCTGAATTACCCCCGACCTTGAAATAGAAAACAAACAAAGTAGGCAAACAGCCCAATAAAACCGAATTTAGATGTTCAATTTAATGTGTAAAATAAAGCGCGGGCATGTGGGCGGCGAGTAATGGGCGACTCGCTGTCCGACCATGGATCATGCCCATGTCGACGGCGCGTTTTGTTCCAAGCGCCTCAAAGAGTGTCAGCATCATGACGGGGCTCCTCTACAGAGGGCCAAAGCCCGCCGGTAAAATTATCACATGAATCCTAAAACACAGGGCAGGACGGAAGAGATTGTCAGACTTGTACTAACTAAAATCCACGGTGATACTTCAATAGCCCTTTTCATTCCAGTGTACCAGTTATCTGATGCGACAGGCCCCCGTCAGCTTCCTGATAACTTTATGTGGCGCGCGTGGAACACGACGCGTTGTCGACCCGGGCATGATCCAAGATCAAACGGCTAGTCGCATGCCCTACTCCTGTACCCCTAGCACGAATTTTCACTATTTTACTTTCCAGTATTTACAGCGTTTCTTGTATGAAAAAATGGAACAGCGTCTCTGGTCTGCGAAGAAGGAACTAAGTTTTACCTTGAAAATTGTCAATGTTCCAGTTTACTTTACGTCTCAAATACTAAAAACTCGTGCTAAGGGTACAAGGTAAAAACAAGTTTTCAGTCTTCCCACGGGATCCATTAGTAAATGGTGTGAATTTGCTTATCAACTCTATCACCTATATTTAGTTCCATATGGGCTATAAATAGGCAACTGAGTTGATATTGAAACTGAGCACGTTAGAATCCTGGTGTCCACATTATACTTGCAAATCAGTATGATGTATGAGACATGGTTCTTATTGCTAGTTGAGTTTGATTGTGTTGTGATGAAGTTACTGCGGGGTTGCATGATGACCGAGAATTGTTTTTATTGCATTTATGATATAGAAGTTTAGTTGGAATATTATTTTGATTTTGACGGTAGAATTTAAGCAATATTCGTCTACGAAACAAAGTTAATCAATAGATAGGATTTTGAGCTATTTCGGGTTACAACACTTAAGTCATGGGGCCCACTTAGTTAGAAACCATCCTCCTATCTCCTCCTTTTTTTGAAGTCGGTTTAAAAGGTTGGTGGGTCTTTTCCCCAAAAAACGGGTAGCCGTTTGAAGGTTTTCCCCCAATAACAAAAAAAAGGTATCCTCACAATACTTCTTTAGCGTTTCCTCTTCCTACAAATCAAATTCATTACACTTCAAAGCTCACTATAAGTGAGCCAGTTTGTTTGCAATTGACGCCACATGACCTAACTTTTACTAGAAGCACTTGCCAACTTTGCTTTAAAACAGGGATGGCAAACCTACCCATGTTAAAAAATTGTTTTTGATCACTAGCGTAACCTTTTTTTTTCAGCGTGGTAAAATCATCAAATAGGTCCTACAACCAATGGCAGGGCGACTGTCAGACATGTACTGACTAAAATGAACGGTGTCTTTCAAAAGCCCTTTATGTTCCGAGGTCACGGTAGCTCATTATTCCCGCGACACACTAGCATAAGCTAAAAAAAAGTTTAATTGAACTTTAATCTGACACTTTACATGATCCCAGCAAAAGTTTAGGATCTAAGTTACCCTATTTCACTTTGTAGTACAAGAAGATAGTTTCAAGGACTTTGATGATATATTATCTATAAGTTTAGATGTGCCGATACACTTGAGTATTTATTTGTAACAGGACATCGAACCTTCACCGTTTTTAACAACGAACAGTTTTCGGTTATTGTGACGTAAACTGAAACTTCGACATTAATTTCAAGTAAAAAATTAGTTCCTTCTTCGTACACCAGAGGCGTTGTTTTCAGTTTAAGATTTCAGTATTTTATTTTCCCACAACGTAACGAAACGCTGTAAATACTGGAAAAATGCTGTAAAGTAAAATACTGAAAATTCGTGATAAGGGCTCTGGCGAGTGTTTTGCCGATTGTCAAGCTTGCTAAAATGTTCTTGTTTGTTTTTCTGTAATGTAGCTCTCGCAGGGATGCTCATAACAACTGAATGTTCAAGTATATCCGCAACTTCAGTAGTTTTCTCAGAATGGCCTCATTACAAGAGAATGCTCAATATTATTCACAACTTTAGTAGTTTTCTTAGAATGGCATCAGTTAGACACCCCTGTTCAAACTAGGTGCTCGGCACATAAAGAGCTCGTTGCTTCTCTTGGCACGTTTATCCTAGTTTGTTTGCACAGGAACTAGTAAACTAACCCTGGAGATGTTTGTAGGTAAATAGTTAGTAGGTAATGTTGTAGTTTCTTAGAAATTCTAGGTTTGAGCTTGTTAAGAATTAATTTTTAAACCAAACTGTGGATGATATGAACACACCGCAATGGCGACCGCAAGGACCCCCCCTTTTCTAGGAGTAGGTGACATTAAACCTTCTGCAAAATCTATGACGTCACGGGACACGGTTATTTCAGAAGGGTCCTGTGTCGGATTCAGCGGGTGGAAATGGTGGAGTGATACCACTTTGTGGACCTCCCTGAGGACGCAGTGGAGCGAATGGCGGTAGTCAGGAGTAGACTGCGACTAAAAACCAATTTTTTCGTTTATATGCTCTTTTGGGCTTTAGTCCCGAAAATTAACTAACACTGCAGTTGTTTTTTTCAATAAATAAATATCCTCGTTTCCAGTAGGCTGCCACGTCGCCACACTACATTAAAAATAAATAGTAAAAAATAAAATGATCTAGCGACACAATTGAATTCCGTACGGCAAGCAGCTGCTGTGCGACGGCGATTTGCAACAAAATGCGTTTGCGAATACAATGCAAAACAGTGCGGCCTCTCAGTACATCACTCCTAGAGACTTCACTGCTTCGCGACGTTCGTTCACTGATCGCCTTAGCATCGTCTAACCTGGAACCTTACCACGAGCTCTTAACGTGATCCAGTTTAGAGAGTTTAGACTGTGGGAAAGAAACAAAGCTATACAAGTCGTCTAGCGCCATCTCTTTCCCAAAGTCTAAAGACTCACGCTTTAAGAGTTTATGGTAGGCCACCTTGTCTGGCCAACTGCGTTGCCATACTAGTGCAGCCTCGGCCTAATAATTACAAAACAGTACAGACTCCATGGAAAATCCTTATTTCCCTACAGTGCTCAAACACTTTCCAAGTACCAACACAATATATATTTATTTCATTGTACGGGTTTCTCGTAAACTTCGTGTACTGACAGCGGAAACAATAACGGTGAGTTTTGCGTAGATGTTCCAAGAATTGTCTGAACAAGTCGCGTTAATTTAAATGGCGTCTTGTCTCTCTTAGAACTAATTAAACTTATATGTATAAAATGGATAACCGAAACCAGGGACTAAACTTAGTTACAGGTGAAGTAGGCACTGAAGAAAATCCAAATCTCTGGGAACACACTTTATTATCTCGCACGACCTCCTCCGTCGACAGCTCAAGTTAGAATGTTTAACCGACCCTTTCCCACCTTCCAAGTTTTTAATAAATGCGCGGCAAAATTGAGTTCTGAGGTTGGTTAACGATTTTATGTCGTCAACCAATCACAGATGATAAAATACCGGCATCCGATTGGTTGGCCAATCAGAAGCCTCCAACAAACACTGACAAAACCAAAGTGTTGCCAGTACAAAATATTCGAACTAAAATGTTACTGGCTTGGAAACTAGTCTTTTGCGTTTCAATTTAATTTAACAAAACGTAAATTAGCGAACCCTAACAATCGACCATCCTGATAGCGTGTCAGTCCCTGCACACGGTACCGGGTGGAACCCTAACAATCGGAATAAGGTCAGTTAAGCAAACTTCACAATAATTACCCATCACATCATGTACACAATATTTCACAATCAATTTAAATTATATGCTTGTGCTTGCTGAATCATACATAATTATTAACATTCAAGAACCTTTTTATCGACTATTTATACATTTATTTTACAAATTTAGTAATTAATACTGTAATTATAAAATAAACTAAATACTTATTATGACTAAATATATAAACTATTAAAAACTACAAAAATAAATTAATTAGACCTAAATATTTAACAAACAATTTTATTTAACTGATTTATTGACTATTTAGAAGTTTTACAAGATAAAATAATATTAAACACAATTTTTTTTTGACCAAATTGACTATTAAATTTAAAAATTAATACATGGTTGTTATTAAAAGAATATTAAATTTTAGATATTTAATACCTATTTACAAAATTGTTAAGGTTATATCGATGTACTGACTTATACAGAAGAGCAACTTTACATTAATCATAGGCAAGGTGTAGTTAACACAGCGATCGATTAGATGTGTTAATATAAATAAGCACTAAAAATCCCAGTGATCGATTAATTGGGATACCTGGTAATCGACGATCGATTAGTCGATATACGTCAAAGATAACCTCGACGATCGATTAATCGAGGGAGCCTTTGCTAACCGTTAGTTCAAGCCGATCGATTAAGCCTGAGTAACAGGAGCAATACGAAAGAGTAACTCTGGCATCGTAGTTGATCAGACGCGAACCAATCGATTCTCGCATCCAATCTGAAACAACACACCATTCTGTAGTTAAATGCCTCACAAGGGACACCAAAACTTAAACTAGGTATTTCTAATCATCATCTGTATCGGAGGCAGATTCGGTGCTCTCATTAACATCTAATGCAGCCACATGAATCCAAGGCATCATGCGATCCGCCGCAACAGTCGTTGGACACTTGCCTTGTGTGTTACACAAACCAGGTACTGGAGCTACTACATATCGATCAGTACCCAAGACCTTCGTAACCCGATAGGGTCCGATATACGATGGCATGAGCTTCTTACTCTGCCCCTCATTATTAAAGCAGGTTTTAGTAATTTTTACAAGGTCGCCTTCCGCGTATGCGCGCGCAGGTTTCCTACCCTTATCATAATGTCGTTTTTGTTTGATCTGCTCATTATCTATCCTACCTTTAACTTCCTGACGTATAGTGGTTAAATCAGTGGATTCACGAGTTTCATCAGAAATCTCATTAAGGATGGGATTTGCTGAAACATTCATAGAGGTACCAAACATCACCTCAGCTGGTGTCCTGCCTGTTGTTTTTTGGATAGTGTTGTTTAGTCCCCACTGAATCTCTCTTAAATGGCAATCCCATAATTTTTCGCCATATTTCACACTTAACGCCTTCATAGAGCCCAGAATTGTGCGGTTATACCGCTCGACTTGACCGTTTGATCGGGGACTAGAGACAGCATTCAAAATATGCTTGATGCCCTCGTCTAGGCAAAATCTTTTAAACATATGTGACGTGAAGCAGCTGCCACGGTCACTCACGAGGCGATCAGGAGTTCTAAATATCCCGAATATGTCTTCTAGCACCCTTATAACGTTCTGAGTATGCGTGTTCCGAACCGGTCTTACAAAACAAAACTTTGTAAAAGCGTCAACTACTACTAATAGGTAAGAAAACCCTCGCTTGGATTTCACAAAGGGTCCGAGATGGTCAATATGTAGTGTATGAAAAGGTACCTCCACTTTCGTTATAGGGTGAAGAAGACCTTCTTTACCGCTTTGATTATTTTTAGCGTATGCACATTCAATACAAGCACTCACGTATTTTTTAACGAAGCGTGTCATTTTTGGGAACCAATAGCTTTTTTTTAGTCGTTCCAGAGTCTTCTCGACCCCAAAATGACCAATATCATCATGGTTCATCCTACATAATTGCCATCTCGCACCCTTCGGTACTACCCAGCGCACATCTCCCTTGTCTTCACCTACACAACGAAATAACTTGTTGTCCTTAATAACGTAGTTTTCCTTAACATATTGCAAGCCTTTCTGATCTAGACTACTATCCAAAATATCTCTAATCCTCCTAAGTTCTGAATCTCCTAGCTGGAGGGTATGCAACCAGTCTTCGCTTGAAATGGCCATTACGGTCGGAAGATTATCAGATTGATTTTCCTCGGAATCGACTACAGGATTACGGGATAGCGCGTCGACATGCCCCATTTTTGTGCCGGCCCTATACTCGATTATGCAATTAAATTCTTGTAATTGGAGCCACCAGCGCGCTATCCTAGGAATGAGATCCCTTTTAGTGAAAGTAGACCGAAGAGCGCTGCAATCTGTAACGATTTTAAAGTCTTTCCCTAACAAATAAACTCGAAACTTTCGTAGGGAACAGACCACTGCTAAAGTTTCAAGTTCATAGGAATGGAAATTCTTCTCCTCCGGCGATGTTTGCCTGCTATAGTATGCAACCGGTCGCAGCATGTTACCCGCTGAACGCTGAAGGAGGATGCCTCCAATACCTATCCTACTCGCGTCAGTGTGCAGTTCCAGCTCTGCTGATGGATCGAATATTGCAAGAATAGGTCTATTTATCAACCTAACCTTCAAATCCTGAAAAGCGGTTTCCTGACTATCACCCCACTCCCACGATACACCTTTCTTTAACAATTTGCTGAGTGGGAAAGCCATCAAGGCAAAATCTTTGACGAATTTCCGGAAGTAGCTTGCCAGCCCAAGAAATTGGCGAACATTGTGTACATTTTCAGGGCGCGGAAAATTCATTACACTAGAGATCTTTTTCTCACCAGGTCTTACACCTTCTGCTCCGATTTCATAACCAAGATAGTCGATTTTATCGCGCAGAAAGTCACATTTCGATAAATTCAAAGTAAGATTCGCCTTTTCTAGCAATTGCAATACGTCTTCAAAATTCTTCAGACATTCCGACGAGTCCTTCCCAAAAATTAGAATATCATCCATGTATGCTGCTGCCTTACAGAAACGAGCTGATCCTAGAATTGTATTGATCATGCGCTGAAATACGGCAGGCGCATTTGCCAGGCCAAACGGCATGCGATTAAACTCGTATTGGCCGTCTGGCGTGACAAATGAGGTGAATCGCTTACTTTGCTCTACAATTGGTACCTGGTAATAGCCTGACGCAAGGTCTAAAGAAATAAAACAGGCCTGACCAGAAAGGCGAGCTATTTCATCTTCAATGATCGGCATTGGATATCTTTCCTTAAGAGTTACAGAGTTCAGCATGCGGTAATCTATACACATTCTAAGAGATCCATCTTTCTTGCGTACAAGCAGAATAGGACTAGCATAGTCGGAAGATGATTCACGCACTATACCTGCGTCTAACATCTCATCTACCATTGTACGCACCTGCAAGCGCTCATGATGTGACAGTCGATACGGACGGTATACAATGGGACGTTGACTGTTAAGCTCTATTTTCATTTGAGCAACGTTGGTACAACCCAGATCCTTCAAGGATGACGCAAAACAATGCTTGTACTTTCTGAGCAAATCTAGTAACCGTTTCCTAGTATCATCAGGTACATTTTGACAAATGCGAACCTGGCTTTCATCGAATTTACTACCGGCAGCATCACTCATCAGTTCAGGTGACTCAACAACAATCCTGTTGACAAAACAGACCTTTTCGGCTCGGCTAAAGACATTGTCCTTTGGAATCAGACAGAAACTAGAATGTGGCATAACAACTATATTCACAAGGCCATTTATCGAATTATAAAGTCCTCCGCAAACTGAAAATTGTTGATTGGGTTTTCCTGCAACACTATTTTTCAGTAAAATACTGCCACTAATGGTAGGATCAACGCTGGCTCTGATCGAAACAGGCCCCCAAAATTTGACAGCTCTTACATTGCGAACCTTTAAAGAGTTTCCACACTCATTCTCAATATCAACATCAGAAAAAGGCAATTTATCGCCATTGTCGAAAAATTTCAATTCAGAAACATTTTTATAAGCAACTATATGGGGAAGTTCCGTGTAAGTCTGACCAACTAGCAAAGGTTTCTCCAAAAAGTCGTCACTCACAACCTTACAAATAACCCTGGCGTCGACACCGTCTATACTCAAATTAATCGACAACTCTCCAAGAGATTGAACAATACTATTACCGAATCCTTTCATTTGAGAGGGTGTGTTATCATGAATCAAGCCTAGCTCTTTGGTTACAGACTCCATAATCAAAGTAACCTCGCTCCCAAAATCTATGAACCCCTGTAGGGGCACCCCATTAGCTATAACCTCTTTTATAAATTTGGAGTTTGGGGTAATAGTACCCTTTTTGACAGAATCTATACGCATTGTCTTTGAGACAGTGGCGTTAGAATTCAGTGGCTTTTGCCCTGGCTTACTAGAACAGGTCTCTGTTGTATGACCGAGTTTATTGCAGTTTTGGCACTTCAATAGAGGTTTAGGACAATGTAGAAAACTATGCCCTTTCTCCTTACAATTATAACAACCATTAGGCTGACCCGATCTAGCTACAGATTTTGGAGTTTGGTTTTGATTATTATTCTGATGTGTATTGTCTACAGTTTTATTACGAAAATGGGCACGATCCACTGAAGGCTGATGAGTATCTTTATTACTTAATAGGAAATGCAAAAGTTGGTCAGGGTGATTGCAACGTAATGCCAAAGCACTCGATCTAAGTGTCCTGTCACTCAAGCCGTGAATAATGCAGTCCACGGCACGCTTTCCTACTATATCGCATTGATTCACAAGAGCAAGCTTTTCATAATAATAAACTTCGATGGGCTCATTGAACTTGCTCCTCCTTTTTAGCATATCCTCCAAGGTCTGGCCGTAATTTTGTTCACAAGGAAATGCATTTATCAATTTATCTTGCCATTCTTTCCAGCTGAAAAGAATGGTATTCAAGCTTTCGTACCACATTTTAGCCAGGCCTTGGAGTTTTTGCATGGCAAAATGAGTGGTAGTTCTGTCGTCCCAACCATATACCGATGCACATTCGTTTACCTTTTTCAACCAAATATCAATACGTTGATTTTTAGTTGAAGGGTCAAAATTAGGCAATATATTTTGGTGGTCTAGTTTTTGGGAGGACTGTACACGATTTTGGTTATGTGGTTGTGACGACAGATCCTCCTTCAACAGTTTTAAAACATTAACAAGATCGTTCCTAGAAAAAGATGGGCTACGTGACCTTATATTTTCTCCCGCGTTGCTACGTTGCTCAGCACGTGGTTCTGCCCGATGATCGGCTTCCCGACGTGCGGAGGGCTCGCGACGCTCACTGGCACGTCGTGACGATGATCGCCGACGGTCCTCCGTTGCACGAAGTCGTTCACGCTCTCGGCGCAATTCCTGTTCCAGCATCAGCACTCTCTGCCGCCCCACCAGAAAGTCTTGCTCATCTTTAGATCGATTTGGGCTGCGCATACGCAGGCCGCTTCGACTTCGTGAGCGGTCCTCTCGGCTAGGTGTCTCCAGTCTACGCCGACTGGAGTCGCGATTTGAGCGTTCTCTGCGTCCTGGTAGCCCGTCCATGATCTAAACTCTTGCAGAAAAGGAAGATTGGTTAATAATACTGAAAACACGTGGTGAACTAGGGGACGTCATGCGTTACACCCGCGTAGTTCCCTAGTTCAGTGGGAGAACGGGGATAAAATAGTCTACAATAGCTTATGGTACTTGCTGATTTCTCGGTTCAGATGTTTTAAAGAGTCTATTCGTTACAAACAAAGTATATTATAAAATGTTCCTCTTTATAAGGTAACACTAGATAACAACACATTATTCGGTTCAATTGGATGAAAAAGCTTGGTATCTCGGAAATGGTGCGTCCTACGCCAAAAATAAGCAAATTTTTGTACCCCTTTTAGAAACCCTCACAGGAAAATAATCTTGATTATTTAGACACAAAAAAAAAATTACAAAACAACTGAACCACTCTCTAAGTCTTAGATTACGTTTAGAGCTGCCAATTAGATAGATTTCAACACTGTTTATCTCTAAACACTTGTTCAACACATATTCATTCTCCCGTAATACGACCGTTCCGTTTTTAAAATAATACCGATTTCAGTACCATCACTATTAAAAAGCAAATTTAAATATAAAATTATATTGAATATTATTCGATTCAGTATTATAACGCCAAGATAAAACAATTAATATAATCCAGAATTTAAATAATAAAAGCCATGGGCGTGTACTTACGTTTTAAGTTTGGTTAGCGTGTCACTTCTGATATATAAAATGGATAACCGAAACCAGGGACTAAACTTAGTTACAGGTGAAGTAGGCACTGAAGAAAATCCAAATCTCTGGGAACACACTTTATTATCTCGCACGACCTCCTCCGTCGACAGCTCAAGTTAGAATGTTTAACCGACCCTTTCCCACCTTCCAAGTTTTTAATAAATGCGCGGCAAAATTGAGTTCTGAGGTTGGTTAACGATTTTATGTCGTCAACCAATCACAGATGATAAAATACCGGCATCCGATTGGTTGGCCAATCAGAAGCCTCCAACAAACACTGACAAAACCAAAGTGTTGCCAGTACAAAATATTCGAACTAAAATGTTACTGGCTTGGAAACTAGTCTTTTGCGTTTCAATTTAATTTAACAAAACGTAAATTAGCGAACCCTAACATATGGGTGTTGTTAGAGGAGCCCGTGGCTAAATAATTACAGCCGCACAGACTGATCATCTATCTAGGTTCAGCCGCATTTGACGAGGGTGGTATGTGGATGAGTGACCATAGCCTTTATCACGAGTTTTCAGTATTTAACGTTTCTGTATGGAAAAATGGAATATAATGAATAAATGAAATATGGGTCTGGTGTGCGAAGAAGGAACTAAGTTTTCTTTGAAATTAATGTCAGTTTAATTTACGTCACAATAACTGAAAACTTATAATAAGGACTCATGTATCACAGCGAGTTTTCTCCATGCCTCGGAAATATTGATACTCAGCTGCATCCGGTTGGATTCGATGCCAACCCCTCTTTCCTTTACTTTTAACCTTTAATTAGTTGGTAAAAAAACTAGCTTTTTCTAATTAAGTAGAAAATTAGTGAAGTGGATGTTGTTCGGTGATCCAAGTAGGAATCATTTAAAGAATGTGAACTTGATAATTTAATTAAGTAAAATTGAAAAGCAAGAAAATCGTTTTTCCTGCTAAAATGTCCTGAAATCTGAATAAAGAGTGTGTAAACCGTTTCGTAGAAAAATGGCTTTTAGCTCAACGCGCTGTAAGAGCAATTAATTTTCTCTTGAGCTTTGGTTTTCTGACCCCGGCAACGTTCAATACTTTTTTTGTTTATAAACACCTCCAATTGTACTATCATGGTATGTATCAACGATGGTACGCTGTACCATCTTAAAATTAATTATGTAACAAAGGTTCTGTAATAATTTTGGGGATAAAAGGTGTTCATGGAATTTCTCGCCCATTCTTCTCCTTAGAGATTTTCGCCTTTGAATAGAGTTACTCCGCTCTGATTCCCCCGAACCGATACACTGTTAATTTTCTTTGTAGGAATATACAGTACTTATGTCTTGTAACTGAGACTGTAGCATATAATAATATTGCAGTATTTTCATTTCATGTGTGTTTTGGCAATTCAAAAGTAAATCGTCTACTTTCGAAAAAAATGGTTTGATTTTAAAAACGTTGTGAGGAAACTTTGATCTGAATTTATATTTTTGGCGGCTAAAGGAACGCTGAAACAATAACCTCTACCTGCTTTAAAAGACAAACAAACATTTAATTAGGTGAAGGCCTCATGTGAAAACAAATAAAAACTTGACCCATTGAACTAAGCACCGTTTTTAGATCACCTTCTATTATTAACGACTTATGTCAAGTTAATGTACAGGGTGGTGAAGTATTCCGAATCCGTGGTTATTAAAACATTGATGATAGGCAATTTAACCCAAGGGAAATATGTACAGTCAGCATTAGAAGTTATTATGTTATTACGTATTATCACGGTGTACACCGATTTTGAAAATTGGAATTTGCTCAGCAACTTTCGATGCTGACTGTACATTTTTTCACACAGACGTAATATGTTTGTTACGAAATAAATTGAATTGAATTGATATGTCATTGAGTCATCATCATCTTCCTGCCCTTATCCCTTTTTACTTGGGATCATCGCTTTTTTTTCTTACATTCTTCCCTATCAGACGTCACAGTATCACTTACTCCTTTTTCTTTCATTATTATCATTCCAAGTTAGACAATCCATCCATCTTTTATTTCGGCCTTCGTATTCATCTTCATCCATCAACATTCATACTCATCACTCTATTAGCCTCATGAGTGTCGTCCCTCTTCTCCATGATTATGTTTTTGAGTACGGATGGAAAATCGATTGCCTAAAACGTTAATAGTACGCGAACGTCTTAAAGGGACACCGTGGCCCTGGAACACAAAGACAGCCGAAGGAACATTGTGGATTTTGACAGTACAAGTCTGACAGACCTTTTCACTCCATCCAAGGCGGACTCATTTGATGATTGCACGAACGCAAAATGAAGTAATGTGAAACAAGGATGGTGACATAAAACAAATTTGGGAAAATGATTTACTGACTGACTTTTATCCACCCTGTATTAATGGCGAACGTGCTAATGCTTTCCTATGGCAAATAACTTGATTGAAGGTAGACCTTGAGGTACCAGGGCCCTGAAAAAATAAGCTGATAATGTATTATTTTAAGTGCTAGGTGCTATAACTCTTGGTTTAGGTAGCCAGGCAAGTGCCCTATTAGCTAGCACTTGCCTAGCTACCTAAACCAAGAGTGACATGCATAATATAGTAGAGATCGCACCCGTGCGGAGCCGGGGCGAGTCGCTAGTTTCTTAAACATTAATAAACTCTTAATTTCATAAATAAAGGGACTGATTTTATGAAATTTCATATGAACGTTGGCCCAATGTGTAAACAGCGTTTGGAATTCATTACTTTGTCCTAACATGCTGGCCCAATGCGTTGGTCCAATGCGTTGGTCCAATGTGTTTTTTTGTTTGTTTGGCTTTAGATTTGCAATTTATTGTTACTGTCTACGTGCCTTTTGATAACTTATTGTGATGTGTATTTATTTTTGAAGGATCCCTGCATTTTCATTTCAAAAATTGATTTATTTTCGGTCAAGAACTCGTGCCAGTATCTCAGATCGCTCTAAATGTATAGGGTTACAGCTAAGCCTTGTTAATGGGATGATAAGAAAACGTGTGGTTAGGATGGGTTATAAAGAAGACCCCTAACGATCTAAGAGCTTGCGGTTAAGTGTAAGACATAAATACCCCTCGTTTCGAACATAAAATGTACATTAGGTGTGGTTGATATCCATCGACCACAAATCAAAGAACCTTTTTTATATTTGGTTTTTTGAGTGTACCAAAATGTGGTGAATGGATTTGGTCAGATTCTGTATTTGAAATGCTCGTTCTGCAGAGTTTGAAAGTAATTTTGGAAACTAAAAGTTAGGAATGAGAATCATTAAATGAATTTTATATTTAAATTAACTGGAACTGTAAACTTGTAAAAATTTCACAGCAAGCCGGATTTGAACCTGCGGTCTATCAGTCCATTCAGGACGGGAGGATCTCATTTTTGCTTTATTTGTAAGAGTACGTTTTGACTATAATAAAAGAAAATAAAAAGAAAGCTTCTTTCATCACTGTTTTTTTCTTCTAATGACGTTTTTTATTTAATTATTTATTCAGAGCAGAATTGACCTAAAAAGGTACAGTTATCCTGAAAGTTTTTTTGTTATCGTGGTAAAATCATCAAAAATGAGGCCTCCCACCCCGGGCAGGGCGGGAGGGAGTGTCAGACTTGGGCATGGTCCATGTTTGGACAACGCGCTGCCCTTTGCTCGATGCCCGCGCCTACGGTGGCCGGAGGTCGTCTGCCGACGTCAGACGCCCCGTGGGCGTCTACCACTGCGGTTACCAACCCAACTTAAAGAATCTGTAGCAATCCAGTTAAAACACAAAGCGAAATGATAAAAATCGGCCGGATTCATGTTGTGTCAACAGAATTTTATACCTATTAAAGATAATTCATAGAATAAAACATACTATGATGTTTCAAGAATAATATACAAAAAAAGAATTATAATTTAAGTAATCATTTAAAAGTTTCTTCTATGTTATCGTTAATGTTAGAAGTACTGGGTGGTCAACTTTTTCCGTGTACTTCTTATGGACAACTAATTATACCATTATATTCTATAACTAGCTTCTGCCCGCGACTTCGTACGCGGATCCTGTTGCTTATGCCAGCGACAACGGGGTCGTCAAAATCGAAGATCTGAAACGTCTGATGTAGAATTCGAAGGCCCGGGGACGGGAAAACAACGGGATGCCGTATATGATTACTTCCCAGACTTTGATCCTTATTAGCAATACTATCGAACTTTTTTTTCCAAAATCAGCGGGCTCGATTCCTGGCTAGAAATATTGAATTTTACAAAATCCAATGATGCAGTTTTAGTTTTCATCAAAATCGGCCTCGAAACTCCTATCAACGTTTTTTGATATTCCTCATAGTTTCGGATACAGCCATCCACGCCCAGTTGAAAAATTCACCCTGTATGCACAAAAAAAATAATCTTTCCGTTACTCCGCAGCGGATCCCAAGGATACACTGAATTAACAATATATATTGCAAATAACTTTTAAAAAAATTCTTAAACTCAAGCACAATTCTCTATGAGTGAACGTCTCCGACTCGCGAGACAATGCGTGATGTTCACGATCAGCGGACAGTCGCGCATCATATTCTTCACTGGTCTCCAGAGACCTGGATGTACAGGCATAAATACGCTGAGAATGCAAGCGAGCTTCGCAATCCGAAGAGGTTTCTACGGAGCGAGTTACAGCCTGATGCTCTCGAACAGCATCAAGTCTATCCTGACGCTCTTCGGTACATTCTTGGGATCTTATGATCCTCAATCTTTTAGCTCCTTTGGAACGTTGGGAAAGATTTGACCTCTTTCTAGGCATGGTTACAGTTTTATTCACATTCTCACGGTAGCCTATCCTGCGTTACCGGGTAGGCTACCGAGTCACGAAGATAAATGGAAAGGGAAATTAAACACTCAAATAACATAAGCCCGAAGGCATATTTATTCGATAAAATAAAATAATAAATGGGAATTTTAGCCAGTAGAGTCAAATTTTGAATGATTTATAGAATTTTTATCGAAAATCAGTCCTAAGCTGTTACCGCCTTCACCGCGTGTAGCTTATGTTATTTTATAATTATACAGTTTTTTTTTTTTTTTTTTAATCTTTATTATTTCGGAACTTTTAACAAGATGTTATGCCAGTTCCATCGTAACCTAATCCAAGCATAACGCATAACTTACAGGTTTACTAATGAATAAACTAAAACAGCCTCTACTGACATTGGTTTGGCTAAAATACTATTATATATGCCTATATCTAACTTATTAATATTTAATTTATTAACTAAAACATTTCTCTCAGGTTCATTCCGGACACACTCCACCAGGCGATGATAGATATCTTCTACTTTATTAATGCAGACTGAACAATTCGGAGAGTCCACCTTTTTCATCAGGAAAGCAAAAGCCCCTAGTGGCATGTGTCCGGAGCGAATTCTAAGAGCAGTTACCAGTATATTACGATTCAATTTAAAACTACAAAACCACGGGACTCGAGGAGGCTCGTTTTGGATCGTTTTATACCACAAACCTTTAGTTTTAGATATTTCACCAAAATTTTTTGCCCAATCATCATAACAATAGTTTTTAAATTTTGACAGATTTTCCGAATATGTTGGTAAAACATAGATCTCAACCCCTGAAGTTGCTGCTGTCTTAGCCAGTGTATCAGCCTCCTCGTTTCCCCGAAGACCAATGTGTGACGGTATCCACTGCAAAACCAAATTAGCATTGTTTGAAATAATTGTGTGTATTTTATTTAGAACAGCAAAGGCAATCGATACACCTCTGTGTCCAGAGGCGCATCGAACCAGATGTTGGAGCGCACTCTTGCTGTCCGTAAATATCACAATGTTAGTGTGTTGAACAGCAAATACATAAGACAAAGCTTCGGAAATAGCTATTAACTCTGCTGTCATGATAGAAACGTCCGATAAAATTTTGAAACATTGACTTGTTTTGTTTACTGGATCATAGAAAGCCGCACCAATATTAGAACTCTTTGAACCGTCCGTAAACAATTTATGCCATCCATTATATCTGTAACTTAACTCTTCTAAAACATTATTTCTTAAACAGTTATTCTCATATGAACTTTTAGGTTTGCTAACACTCTCTAGATTTATTTTAATAACACTTTTAATTGCTATAAGACTACACCAAATATTTAATTTAAACATATCTAAAGGGTTAGATGAATATATTTTTTCTTCTTTTATAATATTATATGTGTCCATCAAAACAGGTATTTTCTTATTTGTCCAGTAACTGTGGTTCTTAAGAGCTTCCAGATCAGCCAAACATTTACTTGTCACACCATTGGTCCACGACTTAGCCTTAAGACAAAATTTAAATGCTAAATACTTACGTCTAATATGTAATGGGGGCAAGCATAGGTCGCTTTCCATAACATGTATAGGCGTAGTTTTAATGTAACTACCCACTATACGCATTGCCTTATTCTGGATTTTATTTAATTTATATAAGCGAGTCTTATTACTACTGTCGTAAAATACACAGCCATAATCAATTCGACTTCTGATCAAAGATATATATAACAGTCTTAAGTGTAACGGATGCATTCCCCAATTAGAGCCAGCTAACACTTTGATAACGTTCAGCATTTTTTGACATCGCTCATTGATCTCGTTGATATTTTTGCCCCATCTAAGTGATGAGTCTAACCAAACACCCAAGTATTTAACATTGTTAACTGTTACTAAGGGGGTATCGTTTAAAAATAATTGCACCTGTTGCCTCCTATATCCCCTACTGAATAAACAAATCTGAGTTTTAGACGTTGATAACTCTAAGCCTATAATAGATAGCTTCTCCACTATATTATTTATGGCTATTTGTAAGTGATGAGTGCTGTCGTTTATTTTCTTCGAGCTAGCAAAGAGAACGAAGTCATCAGCATATTGGCAGATTTTTACCATATTACTATCGGTAATTTCATTACAAATGTCCATAGTTACAATATTAAAAAGTAAAGGAGAGATAGGGTCTCCTTGCGCCAAACCTCTATTAGTCCATCTTACAGTGCCATCATTTTCCTCACTACTATCCTGGATTTTCAGATGTCTTTCTCTAAGGAATTCCCACAGATAGACACATATCCTGCTACCGACTTTTAGTTTATCTAATAGTGTAACTAAACTGTCAATAGAAACATTGTTGTACGCGTTTTCTATATCTAAAAAGCACGCTAAGGTAGCTGTGTTTTTTGTAAATCCTAGTTGTATACGAGTGATTAACTGTGCTAGAGAGTCCAGGCATGATCTACCTCTACGAAACCCGGTTGTGCTGGAAGATAAGAATCCGTTATGTTCGACAAACCATTCTAACCTTTTAGACAACATCAAATGAAAAGTCTTACAGAGACATGAAATTAAAGAAATGGGTCTTAATTTGGCATTATTCCCTGCTTTAGGAATTGCAAATACTTGAATATCTCGCCATTCATCAGGAATACACCCAGTTATAAAAATATAGTTATATATGCGTAATAAATGAGTTTTAGCAACAGTAGGGAGGTTAAAGATCATGGAGTACGTAATATTATCATCTCCAGGAGCTGTATCTTTCTTTTTGATGCACGTCTCGAGTTCCTGTAATGTAAACTCTGATTCTAATAGCGCATTATTTGAAGTAAATAATGGTTTAGGATTAAGAGTTGTATCCGAGGCCAGATTACGTAAAAGCTCAGTTTTTCTGTCCATAGAAACATAACAGCCAGCTTGTCTAATTCCTTTAATCCACTTCATTTTGCGCCACATTTGTGATGAAGTGACTTTGCCATCAACGGAAGAACAATATTCTTGCCAGCAGGTAGTTTTAGTTTGTCTAATTTCCTGATTAGCTATCATAGTCCTATTCTTCAACACAGTCAGATTGTCTGGTGTAGGGTTACGTCTGAATACTTTCAATGCTAGTCTTCTTTCTGCTACAATTTTGGAAAGCTGAGGATTCCAATATGGCTTGGGTTTAAACTTATTTTGTGGGCTGTTGTGATTAATAATAAATGGAATACTTTTATGAGCGGCCTCATTAATAATAGAAATAAAATTCCTATACAAAAACTGTACATCACATATACTAGAATTGACTTCTGTAAAAAGTTGTTCTATATTTTGACGAAATAGTGCCCAATTAGCCTTTTTAAAATTACGTTTTTTAATCGTATGAGCTATGTCCTGATAATTCATTTTGATTTTTATGAGGAGATGATCACTCCCCAAATTGTCGCTTAGGACTCGCCAGGCAAACTTTATAGCTATGTCGGATGAAGTAAAGGTAATATCAGGGGATGACTGTTGTAAAGTATTATTAACATATCTTACCCGAGTGGCGCTGCCATCGTTGATAGGTATATATCCGTATTCAAGTGCTGAGTCCATAATTTGATTACCTCTTCCATCGGTTTTATAGGACCAATTAGAGTGGTGTCCATTAAAGTCTCCGGCTATAAGAGTTTTATTAGGATAGACTGAAAATAACTCATCCCAATCAGATTGCCTAGTTTGCACTGAAGATGGACAGTAGACTGCAACTATATTTTCTAAATATTTACAATTTTTTATCTCAACATGTAGTATTTCGATGCCAGTATTATTAATTCTAGATAATTTTAATTCAGATTTTAGAGATTTATGTAATATAATTGCTACTCCCCCCATACCCATCTTCCCGATCTTTTCTATGGATGTTATATTGGGAAATGTTTAATAGACTATCTTGTTTTAACCATGTCTCACTGATTATGGCTATGTGTATTTGATCCTTAAACAGGAGTGATTCAAATTCAGTGGTTTTAGGTCTAATGCTTTGAGAATTCCATTGAAGTATATTGAGAGCAATTTCTTTTGAAATGTTAGGAGCCATTATTCAAGAAGCTAATTATTTTCTGTATCAAATTCCCCTCTTTAACAAAACTTACGACAAATCCCATAATTTCTTCAATAATAATACTAGTTACTAGCTTGATTTTAACACTAATACTTGACTTAGCGAAGTAAATTTCTTTCACTTTATCCCATAATCTTTTCAAATAAAATATATTTCTAAATGTCTCCTTCTGTTGGTCATCCGTATTTTCATCATCGCTTCTCTTTTCCCCCACCTCAAAGACTTCTTCCTCATCACACTGTTTCTTTCGTCTTCTATTGATTATTCTCTTCCGTTTTGCTGAAAATTGTAAGTTTTCAGGTTCCTCCGTCGTGAAGTCTCGAGTCATCTCTCCGGTGTGTGTTTTTTGTGGTATTGAATCTGAATGATTGTGAACTTGTAGTAGTAAGGCGTCTCTGTAAGACTTTTCTTTGCTTAAGGAAAGTGGAATTTGTCTCGTTTGAGTTACATTTTCTTGTATTATCATCCTTTCTTTATCTTGTTGCGGTTCATGTTTGTTGAGGTACAATGTTAGTGCTTTTCTATATGTACAGTTTTCTTCACACATAATTTGTCGTATGGTTTTTTCTTTAATAAACATAGGACACGATTTATTCAATGACATGTGTGGGCCTTTACAATTTATACACTTAAAGACTTCAGTTTCACAGTTGACGTGATTTGCCCCGCATTTTGGACACACTATTTTCTTCGTTGGGCACATCTTAATCAAATGTCCAAATCTCCAACACCCCGAACATTGACTGACGGGAAATGTGTATGGTTCCACCTTAAACCTGCAGCCATATATTAATATATATGGAGGTAAGGTAGAACTTTTGAAGCATATGCGCATAGTCTCGCTTTGTATCCATTCTCCACTGTCTGATTGCCTTTTTAATCTCTTGACCGACACGAGTTCCTTTTCACACTCTATGCTCTCTAGAAATTCTGTTTCTTCAATCTCCAAATCTATTTGTTTAACCAGTCCGTATGACAAATTAATTTCATCTATAAACTGACATCTATAGTTCAGACTTTGAAACTTACTGCACCTCATCAAATCCTCAGCGTCCTTTCTATTCTCAAATTGCATAAAGATTTTGTAGGGGTTTTTATATTGTATTTTAAGAATACCCTCAATTTTTTCAGACTTTAACAATTTGGCCATACCAAACGGTTTGGGTAAAATCTCCTTTGATGTTACACACACGATAATTTTATCACTTACAGTTATGCTTGTATTTGTGTTCTCGTTGCTCACAATGTTGTTTGAAATCTGTCTGGGTCTTCTCGCCATCTTCTTTTTATTGCGTACTGTGATATATCCTTCATCATCTACTATTATTTCTTCGCTATCTGATCGTCCTCTTTTCTCTGCTTCCTTCGATTTCTTATCTTTTTGAAATTGATCACCTTCCTGTTCCATCTCTTCTCCTCCTATATCACTTCCACTCGATCCGCAAAAGTCAATGTTATCCATAATCGCGTAACATTTAACAATAAAAAAAAAAGTGGGTAGAATAAATAAGGAACGCTCGAACAAAATACACCTCGGCTTAACGCGTGCGCTCACCGTGGCAATTAGCGCGAGACTGATAATTATACAGTGAAATTAGTAACTGCTTTGATTTCCACATCAGGTATTTCAGATCTACAATCTTTATACGTCAACAGAGAGTGCTCATCAGGCTGAACAACTCTTGCTATGACGTCATTCCTATACACGGTGAATTTTTCAACTGGGCGTGGATGGCTACTTTCGAAACTATGAGGAATATCGAAAAACATTGAAAGGAGTCTCGAGACCGATTTTGATGAAAACTAAAACTGCATCATTAGATTTTAGAAAAATCAAAAATCCTGGCCAGGAATCGAACCCGCTTATTTTTGAAAAAAAATCACACCCTGTATTATTATACTGTTCGATAGTGTTGCTAATAAGGATCAAATTCTAGGAAGTAATCATATACGGCAAACTTAAGGAAATGGCTGATTTTTATGAAATTGCTATTTTTCCATGTTACTTTACATCTACTGAGCCATAATTTATTCGAAATTATAAAATTTCATTGTTTTCAATGTCTCACTGGATTTGACGTTTCAACAATCCCACTGTACTTAGCAATACGACATTATTGAGTTGAACTAAAAATAGCAGTATTTTAAAGAAGAAACGGTAACTTATGTTTCAAATACACTCTTTGCCTTGAAGATTAATCAGTTTTTTTGTAATTATACGTTTTCCTTAAGTTTGCCGAATATAATTACTTCCCAGAATTTGATCCTTATTAGCAACACTATCGAACGGTATATTAATACAGAGTGTGATTTTTTTTTCAAAATCAGCGGTTTCGATTCCTGACCAGGATTTTTGATTTTTCTAAAATCCAATGATGCAGTTTTAGTTTTCGTCAAAATCGGCCTCGAGACTCCTTTCAGCGTTTTTCGATATTCCTCATAGTTTCGAAAGTAGCTATCCACGCCCAGTTGAAAAATTCACCCTGTATATGTAATAGTATAGTTGGGCTCTTGGAGTTCCACATCAGCTGTTCCAGATCTTCAAATTTAATACGACAACAGAGAGTGCTCATCAGGCTGAACAACTCTTGCTAAGATGTTATTCCTATATATGTTATAGTATGGCTGGGCTCTTGGAGTTCCACATCAGGTGTTCCAGATCCTCAAATTTTATACGATAACAGAGAGTGCTCATCAGGCTGAACAACTCTTGCTAAGACGTTATTCCTATATATGTTATAGTTCAGCTGGGCTGTTGAAGTTCCACATAAGGTGTTCCAGATCTTCAAATTTATTGTCTTAGTAGAAAATGCTCATCACGTGAAACAGTTTTTGCTATGGTACCATTTTTGTATCTCTTATAGTTTTGCTGGTCTGTTGCGGTTCTGCGCCAGGTGTTCAAGTTTCCAAAATAAATTATAGCCTATGTCCTGGCCAGACTTAATACCTATACAACAAAAAAAGAATCATTCAAATCCGTCCAGTAGTTCCGAAGATTAGCGTGTACAAACAAACAGACAAACAGACAAACAGACACACAGACAAACAGACAATTTTTTTTTTTCGTTTCGTGCTCTATTACTGTTTCTGAATCCCCCTCAATTATTATTTTTTTAATTTATTCAATGTACAGACACAGTTTTTTTACTGTTTTATTATATGTATAGATTATTTTTCTTTCAGCTGATATATAGTTCATCTTTGTTGGGTTCTGGGCCGAATCTTCTTTGAAGACTTGGCAATACCCTTTGTGTTCACGTTGTATTAATGCTCATGTTTAAAATTAAGTAAATAATAAAAAAAGATCCAAATGCTGATAAAACCATGTTTTTCAGAGAAACCTTTTACAAACCACTGCCAATTAGTTTCTCTTGGAAAGTAGACTATTATGATTTTAAGCTCAGACAGAAAAACAAGATGATTAAAACTATCGATGTACACTCAACGAAAAAGATATGTATCTTGGCAATATTATGTAAAATTCGTCTTTAATCATTCCTTAAAAATGTATAGTATTTAACAAATGGTTACGCTGTCTGCACATTAATGGGCGACAGACGCTGCTTATGCGCGTGCGCGGCTGTTCATATAAGATGTTAAGGAATGTGCTTCTGCTTCGCTACTGTCGCGCTGCTTGCGACGTAATGTGAAGGCACCCTACTACTGTTTAACTACCAATCGAAGAACACGCCTAAGACCGCTTCGGCCGTCTATAGAATCAGAGTTTTGGAAATGGTTCCATACGAGGCTTTTCTTTTACTTCTATAGAACTCGTTCCCATCAAGTAATTATCGCTCCCTGGGAGAGGGACTATGTCCAGCAGTGGACTGCAACAGGCTGATGATGATGAAGTTATTAACACATTCCACAAGCCCTGAAAGGAACTGAAGTAAAGACACAGCAACATAAAAGAAAAGCCTTGACCAGTTTTAAAACTATGGTTCCATGAGACGGCCCACAGTATCCATGTTTCATTATCATCAGCCGGAAGACGTCCACTGCTGAACATAGGCCTCCCCCTTAGATCGCCACGCCGAACTACTTTTCGCCACTTGCATCCATCGGTTGCCCGCGACTCCCACGATGTCGTCGGTCCACCTAGTGGGAGGCCTACCTACGCTGCGTCTTCCGGTCCGTGGTCGCCACTCGAGAACCTTTCTTCCCCATCGGTTGTCAGTTCTACGAGCGATGTGGCCTGCCCATTGCCACTTCAACTTGCAAATTTTGTGTGTGTTACCATGTTTTACTAATAAAAATTACTAAATTCATCAGAGTTTAAGTTATTTTTAACACTGAATGTAATATGTAGGTTTCAAAGTTGTTTGTCCAAAAACACATAATTAGTTTACATCCTTGAAAACAAATAATATTCAACCTTTAACATAGTAACTTGTTAACATCCAGTAAGGGTACCTATTATAACAAAATTATACTAACAAAACTTCGTTATCTATTTCTGACCCATTTCTAATCGAATACATATATTCTGAAAGTAATGAAGCTCAAATACTCATGAGGATTCCACAAAGTCTAGCTGTTCTCCAAGGAGTATTTCTGACTGATCAAGAAGTTTTATCTAATCGAATATTGATGTAATTAGATGTATCAACTCTCATCGCATTTCGATTGTACAAAAATATTATTAACATTAAAAATCAAGACAAGTGAAAGTATAGAAGAGCGAAAAAAATATAATTAGAAGAAGATTAAGAACAGTAAAAAAGAAACAAAACGTGTATGATATGATACAGAGGCCTTATCATGAGTTTTCAGTTATTGTGCCGAAAAGAAAACTGGAACTTTGACATTAATTCAAAGAAGAAATATTTCCTTCTTCGTTCATCAGAGGCACTGTTCCATTTTTTCATACACTAAACGCTGTAAATATTGGAAAGACTCTGTAAAGTAACATACTGAAAACTCGTGATAAGGGCTTAGGTGGCCTACCTACGAGCTCTTAACGCGATCCAATTTATGCTCAGGGAACGAGGTGGTGCTAGACAACTTGTATAGGTCTGTCTCTTCCGAAAGCCTAAACTGGATCGCGTTAAAAGCTCAGCTCGTCACAAAAATTAATGGACAGAACAAACAACACGAATCGAAAATAAAATGATAGACAAAGAAAAACAACAAAATAAAACTAAAATATAAAAATAATAAACAAAATTGGTCTTGTACGAGGGTACAGTCTTAACTAGGCTTCTGGCGAAAAATAAATAAAGGCCATACGTCATGATATGACTAACAACTTAGGTACTAACCATCGTCTAAAATTGATTTGTTTTGTTAGGGACAAGTTTAACAAAATCATTGGGTTACTGAATGCGCAAATATTTTAACGTTGAAACTGATGTTAATAGATTTACATTTTCCAGACAGAAACAAACAAAAGTTCGGTGTGTTGTTATTAATAAGTTACATTGTATTAAGCTCGTTGTACTATAGTTTAGTTCATTACGGTGTTTTATTAATGTTGCTGCATGGTGTAAACCGATTAGAATTTCATCAAATGAGTCCTACTACCCCGGGCAGGTCGGGAAGGACTGTCAGACTTGTACTGACTAAAATCCGCGGTGTCCTTCAATAGCCCTTTATGTTCCGGGGTCACAGTGATGGAAATAAGTCCCGCGACCCCGGCAGGCTTTGGCTCTCTGTGAGGGGGGGCCGTCATTGTCGTTTGCTGACGCTCTTTGAGGCGCGCGTGGAACACGACGCGCCGTTGACCCGGGCATGGTCCATGGTCGGACAGCGAGTTGCCCTTTACTCGCTGTCCGCATGCCCGCGCCTACGGTGGCCGTAGATCATCTGCCGACGTCCGACGCCGTGGGCGTGTACCACTGCGGTTGGGGCGGAGGGAGGACGCTGTCTTCTCTCTCTCGCGGCCCGCCACCTACTTTACGCCCGCTTCCCACTACGTCTCGATAACTGCCCCTTACCCGTTTAAAGGTGTGTTTCACTTTTCCACCTATAAATCCAAAATCAGCTATGAATATCTTTATGACTTAGGATTATTCCACCACACACCTTATCTCAGGTATAATTAGGATTGTGTACTTAAAAAAAAAACAAATTAAACATGGAAATTACTGACATCAATAAATCCGTTACAAAGCCCTTTTAACAATCCCCATCTCATACAAATATGCCCCATTTTAACATGACGTCAATTAACCAGAGCCTAATCGTTAGTTAATGGAAAGCAGCCGCTTTGCAAACGACATATCCTTATTCGCGGCGGCGCTATAATAATTGCGAGCCATTGTCGACGTCATCGTCAGCTCAAAGATTTTAGACGTAGATGTGACACTCCCAGTCTCCCGATCAAGACTACCTAAGCAGGATACTGTGGCTCTTGAACACATAGGACAACCAAAGGAGGACTTTTAGTCAGTAAGTCTGGCAGTCTCTTCCACTCCTCTCTCTCGGGTAGACTTATTAGATGACTAAATTAAAAAAACAAAACAACGTCTTTCTTCGAATGCCCTTTGCGCTCTAGAGCCATGGTGATATTTTTAGATATTTCCGTGACCCTGTGCGTTGTCACCCCTTTTTTATCGTGGTAGAATCATCGAACGAGTCACCCAGGGCAGAGGACTGTCACCCAGGACTGTCAGACTCTTACTGACTAAAATCCACGGTGTCCTTGAACAGCCCTTTATTTTCCGGGGTCACGGTAATTCGTAAGTCTCATGACCGCGTTGTCATCCCTGAAGAAATTTTTTCACGACCTCTCTGAAGAACACCGGAGGCGCTGGTTCATTTTTTCATACAAGAAACGCTATAAATACTGGAAAGACTGTAAAGTAAAATAGTGAAAACTCGTGCGTGGGGTACTGTTCTGTTTAAAGCTTTTATTCAATGTAATTCATGGATCGCTTCAAGAAGAAAGAGCAATGGATAGAAAAAAAGAGCAATAAAGTTCCCATTTAGACAAGTGGGCATTTGTGTATTTTAGTGTTATTGTTTTAGGTCGTAAAATAATATGAGTGGACTGGAAGGGACTGTAAGACTTATACTGACTTAAATCCACGGTGTCCTTCAATAGCCCATATAATGATCGCGTCCGACAATGTACAGAAAATATAGAACATCTATCTAGTAAATATTAGTACATTACTATTTTTTTTTGCACAGGTAAATTAATTAGTTTTTTTTTTAGTACAAGCATCTTTTAATCTGCACTATTTTTTTCAATTCACAGCCTACTAACATATTTTGTAAAAGAGTGCATAAAAATGGTAATTCAGTCTCGTTACAATAATTATGCTTTCGAGGTTATGTAGATACACAAAATATTTTATTCAATATACCTATATTTTTGTGGTTATGTTTCAATCAACGACGATATATTACGACTCTCTATTAGACTCCTAATAACAGGCGACCGATGTCTGCCAACACATTAGGGAAAAAAGTCTTATTTCGACCACTCCTGTGAGCCTTAAACATACCTTGAGACAGAATAGACGTTGAGTTAGTCAATCACAATGCAGTACCCCACCCCCCTCGCTTACGTAGTACCTCAGAGAGTTGACAGAATAGTTTTCGTTCCTTAGATCGTGCATGCGAAGTCTAGTACCAATCGTCGTTGATTTCAATTATGCTTTAACGTTCTGTTGAAAGCCTGCTGTTATTGAATGTAACTTCATGGATCGCTTCGTTGATTTCGAGGAAACGTTTAAGTGCTCCTTCTTGACTCAAGAAGTTAATGAAATTCAAGTGAGTTTCAGTCGCAGTGAGCAATCTTAACGAACACTAGACGCTACAGTTAATTTATTATATTGAAGTTTGTGTGCAAACATAGGAGAAGTTTCCAGTTATTTACCCTCGAAGGTCTGTTAGTCAGGAAGATATATGAAGTACTAGCGAGAGTGTGTGACTTAGTTAAATGTAAAGTGAAAAATTTGACTCTACGTGCATTTTAAATTTGTATATCCCAAATAATTTAAGCTCAATGTGGACTTATTTATATCTAAAATTAAAACAGCACGAGTTTTCACTATTTTACCTTACGGAGTCTTTCCAGTATTTACCTACAGCGTTTCTTGTATGAAAAAATGGAACAGCGCCTCTGGTGAGTGAAGAAGAAAATTGTCAAAGTTCCATATTATTTTACGTCTCAAATACTGAAAACTCGTGCTGAGGGTACTGATTGTGCTTTTCGTCATAGATTTGAGTTAAATGCTTAAAGATAATAGGTATTTTGGTTTCAACAATCATCGAATATATTTACGTTTACATCAAGGACTTGAGCTAGTGTATCAGATGCAGGAACAATTATAAGCTTTGCGAGACATTTCCAGATATTAGAAATCCACTCACCACCACCCTGTTCCTTCGGCTGTCTTTTGCGTTCCGTCGCTTTTCAAGACAGGCATTACCAATTTTTTTTTTTTACGTGGTAAAATCATCAGATGAGTCCGGACCGGGACTGTCAGACTTGTACTGACTAAAATCCATGGTGTCCTTCAATAGCCCTTTATGTTCCGGGGTCACGGTGATGGAATAAGTCTCGCGTAGACAGACTTTGGCCCTCTGAGAGGGGGCCCCGTCTTTATGCTGACGCTCTTTGAGGCGCGCGTAGAACACGACGCGCCCGCCGTCGACCCAGGCATGATCCATGGTCGGACAGCGAAATTTAGAAAATAGCCTTATAGCATTAAGATTCCACTAGACCCGTACTTTTTTTATTTTTTTATTTTTTTTAGCGTGATAAAATCATCAAATGAGACCTCCAACCCCGGGCAGGGCGGGAGGTACTGTCAGACTTGTACTGACTAAAATCCACGGTGTCCTTCAGTAGCCCTTTATGTTCCGGGGTCACGGTAATAGAAATAAGTCCCGCGACCCCGGCAGGCTTTGGCCCTCTGAGAGGGGGCCCCGTCATTTTGCTGACAGCTCTTTGAGGCGCGCGTGGAACACGACGCGCCGTCGACCCGGGCATGGTCCATGGTCGGACAGCGAGTTGCCCTTTACTCGCTGTCCGCATGCCCACTAGACCCGTACTAGACGTAGTACTATTAAGTATTCTGTGCTACACCTATAAATAATCTAGCTATAAAAAAGCCAGTCAATGAATTAAAGCATAAAATTCAACTACGAATGTTAAAAATAACTGAAGGAAAATTCCTTTATTCTGAGATTGTAGTAGCAAAATCTCCTTTAAAAACTCGTGTCTAGGTCGATCCACGATAAAAAGATCTTGTGGTAAACTTACAAACTCAGCAAATTAGTTTCATCTTGAGACACTGGATACTAATCCAATGCTTTAAAGTTAGTCCAACTAATACTCTTATCTTGTAGACTGCTTTATAAATAAAGTGATTAGCTACTTTTCTTTTTTATTAGGAAAATCCATCACAGTTTCTCTATGAAAAAAGTGGAAAGCTCCGGTCACACTGACGGTTCGGCATGACATAGTTATAGGTTCAAATATTAGCAATCAGCTTATAACGGTCCCACTACTGGGACACAGACCTCCTCTCTTCTGAGAGAGAGCCATAATCCACCACGCAGGCCACTAGGCCTGTCTATATCTATCTGCCTGTTTGTTCACTGCCCTACATCTGCCAACCCGCACTAGCGGGTTGGCAGATGTCACATCACTTCGAATTTGATGATTTTAGGACATGCCGGTTTCCTCACGATGTTTGCCTTTACCGTTTTGAGAGCAGTGGCGATGAAATAAATTATTATACATAGTAATGTGGCAGGCTCGTAAGTCGGGGCCGATACCAATGGGCCACCACTGCTCTTCAAAAGGTTCAAATAATGCCACGACATAATTCAGTATGCCGTGTCGGTAGTCGCCAGATTTCCGTCCCCATCCCTCAGCAATCCTTGTTCGAAGATTGAGGTTGTTTTAGGACGTAGGTGCTCAATATGACAGTATTTTGCGAAGTTCGATCCCAAAGAAGTTTCTTTGGGGTCGACAATTTGTATGAAACTTCGTTTCTACAAGTTCTACGAGTGTCAAATTTTTGTCGGATATTTATTCAGATTGTCCAATAGAATCCCATTAAGAGGAGTCAATACACCTAGCACGAGTTTTTACTATTTTACTTTACAGAGTCTTTCCATTAATTACAGCGTTTTTTGTATGAAAAACCACACAGTGCCTCTGGTGTGCGATGAAGGAACTAATTACTGAAAACTCGTGCTAAGGGTACTCGTGTCGGGCACGCCGCAATAGCGGCGATAAGACCCCTCTTTGAGGAGTGGCTGGAGAGACGTCACGGCGTCCTAAGCTTCCGCTTGACGCAGGTCCTCACCGGACACGGATGTTTCGGGAGGTACCTGTGTCTTATGAGAAAGGAAGAAACGCCTGGGTGTCACCACTGCGTAGATCGCCCGGAGGACACAGTCGAGCATACGGTGCAGGATTGCCCCGCTTGGGCGGAGCACCGACGTGTCCTCACGGCGGCGATAGGCGGAGACCTCTCGCGCCCAGCACTGGTCGCGGCCATGCTGCGGGGCGAGACGGAGTGGGAAGCGGTCGCCTCCTTCTGCGAAGCAGTCATGCTCGCGAAGGAGGAGGCGGGCCGCGTGAGAGAGAGGACAAGGTCCTCCCTCCGCCCCACCCGCGGTGGTGGACGCCCACGGCGTCGGACGTCGCAAGACGATCTCCGGCCACCGTAGGCGCGGGCATGCGGGCGGCGAGTAAAGGGCAACTCGCCGCCCGACCATGGACCATGCCCGGGTCGACGGCGCGTCGTGTTCCACGCGCGCCTCAAAGAGCTGTCAGCAAAATGACGGGGCCCCCTCTCAGAGGGCCAAAGCCTGCCGGGGTTGCGGGACTCATACCATCACCGTGACCCCGGAACATAAAGGGCTACTGAAGAACACCGTGGATTTTAGTCAGTACAAGTCTGACAGTACCTCTCGCCCTGCCCGGGGTGAGAGGTCTCATTTGATGATTTTACCACGTAAAAAAAAAAAAAAAAAAAAAAAAAAAAAAAAAAAAGGGTACTCGTGTAAAAATTTACTGAGTAAAAGTTCAAACTGCGCGCGAATGAAGTCACGGGCGGAGTGATAGCTAAATAAAATAAAATTATCCAGAAGTTCTTCGGGTTCCGTCAGTAACTTAGCGTAAACTTTACGCTCGATATAAGCAACTGTTGTTGCCGTTATACAACATCATTTTTCACTTCTATTTGCTCTGACTTTTGTTGCCAACTTTACCACTGTAATTCAATTTTCTTCCATCTCCTTCTAAAGTTTACGATACAGAGTGACCACTCTGCAAATAATAATCTAATCCATGTCGCCCACTGGCCAGGTACATTGGCAACGTTCGCCTTTTGAATTTACAACTGGCACCAATCTAACGCTTCCCGTCGCGTCTCTGGTGAATTGCACTAGCCACTGGCGCAAGTTCAAGGGCGAGTGCAGTATTCGATTAAATTTTATTTTGTTTTTTTTTATCTTTAATCTTAATTTTAAAAAAGTATTTTTTTAAAACACTTTCACGCTTAAATCGTTGACACTAGTTTGATTCAGAGATATTTGGGACCTTTTTTACGTGGTAAAATCATCAAATGAATCCTCCCACTCACTTACTGTCAGACTCGACTGACTAAGATACACGGTGTCCATCAATAGCCCTTTACATTCCAGGGTCACGGTTATTTGATAGTCCCACGACCCTGGATATTTCTTTGTTTTTATTTTCTTTTTGTTAAGGGACGAGTTAAGCGTCGAGCAAAATCATTTTTTTTCTGTCAAATATGAAGGGTTTTGTTGAAGGCGAGTTTAATTTACGGTACTACACGTAAACCGAGTTCAAGTGCTGTCTTCTTCAGGACTCCAATTAATGATGTCATTGTCAGCTCTTGAAGGCAGATTTCATGTTGTGTTGGTGAGCTGGGTACCACGGTACGGGTCTGCATGACTTTTCACGTTTACACGATGTAAAGTAAACGGGTAGTTTTACGTTATTTTGATGTAAAAAATAGTTGCTTGTTCGTATTCTAGAGGAGCTTTTTTCATTTTAGGAAGGTATAATAAATGCCATAAATATTTTAAGTACACTGTAGATAAAATAAGAAAATCTTTTGCTAAGGTTTCACAAATTATCAAAGATCTATGAATGACAGCCGAAACCAGAGTTGTCTCAATATGCAACAGATCCGCTGACCTATCCACTGGCCGATGGAAAATGTTGATCAACCTAGATCTCGGCAGGAGTTGGCGCAGTCGCTAAGCAATTGACTACTGCGTTGCGTGTTGCGGGTTCGATTACCGGCATAACAGATTGTTCCAGGTCTAGATATTTGTGAATGTGAGTTATTCAAAAGTTTGTTAACGCACCCAGTATACAGAAATAACTTCTGGAGCCCACTTTTTTTTAGTTTTAACCTGATTCTCCATCTATGAGCCTGAATTACACAAATTACATTAAGCAAACATTTTCCCGTGTCTATAAAAAATTTCGTTAAACATAGAAAACTAACAATAAGGCTTAATTCACATACAAATGCGACGCTGCGTGCGCGTTTCAATAGAGTAGAGACCCAAAACTTAACATTATGTACTACACAAAAAGATTCACGAGTCAAAAAGAGACAAATGCTTGCACTGACTGGACAGGTCCACCTAAATCTGTGTGGTTCTTTCTTCAAGAAACCATCTCAGACGCTAACCTACATGGTCCTCATAATGACTTGACTATGTCTCGACTTTAGAGTGAACCTCTGAGTTTGTTTTGGTTGTTTCTTCTCAGAGTAGTCAGGTACGAAACACTGACCTTATAAGGTTTGTAAAAAGACGACGTGTAAAAGTGTTTATAAATAAGCTACTTTTTTTTCTTTTATGTGATAGCATCATCGTATGAGTCCTTCCACCCAGGGCTGAGCGGGAGGGACAGTCAGGCTTATATTGACTATAAAATCCATAATTTCCTTCAATAGCCTTTTTCGTTCCGGAACCACGATTACCCGTTAGTCGCATAGAATACGACGCCCCATTTATCCCGGGCATGGTTCATGATTGGCCAGCGAGTTGCCAATAACTCGCCGTCCGCATACCCGGTGTGAACTGACCCTAAAGTTATAAACTTGTATGAATCACAAAAGCGCATCAACGGCTCCCCTTAATGGTTCAATCAACAATAACGCTGTACCATTAGCTTCAATAATAAACGTCCAGCCATTTTGTCAATTGACAATCTGTGCAAATTGGTCACCTATATTAGATATTTGTGGAAGGAATAAGTTATATAACGGGAGATTTTATCTATCTTTTTCCATTTTAAGCTTTTTACCTTATTTTTTGGTAACCAAAAATGTTATAAGATTTCTTTATAAGGTCGCGGGATTGTCTCATTAAGTAACCGTAACCCTGGAACGTGAGAGTCTATTCATTGATTTTACTATGAAATAGGGCGTCTCGGGTAAATCTTCAAATGTATCCCACCTTTAGTGTCAGACGGGCTCTGACTAAAATCCAGGGTGATTCTTCAAAAGCCCTTTACGTTTCAGGGTTACCTGATGAGACTGACCCGCGATAGGCTGTGGCACTCTAAGAGGGACCCCGTTACATTGCTGAGAGCTCTTTGAGGTACGTCTAGAACCCGATGCCTTGAAGTGCATTGTCTGATGCACTTTTCGCCAATTATGTTCAAGTCTCATGTAAAATCGTACACTTTGATCCCCCCAACCAAGAACTCGGTAATGTAGGTACTATTATGCGCTTTATGCTGTTATGTCGAATTCGGCATCTATGGACTGGAATAGACCTAAGCATTTTTTTCCAGATTTTTCCTAATGATATTTGCAAAGAAATGTTTATTGTTGGGAATTTAGACAAAATAATATTTCGGCAAAAAACTTTTTTCGCTTCATCTTAGCTCTCATCTTGTTGTTTCTGCACTAAATTAAATTCAAAAGCAAATCCGTTATAAATAATTTATAAAAAACCCAATAATCTTAAAATACTTCTAAATAGAACTAAGTCGAGATTACAGTAACTCATCCCCTACAGGTCCAAATTCAATTGAATAATATCCTTAATTCCGTCTAAGATTTAAATTACGTAACGACAGATTACCGTCTCAGATTTAAATTTAATTAATTTGAATAATCTAACGGAACGTAATCTTTTAAGAGGTTTATTGAATTCCTGCTATCGCTCGACCATAATTAAAGTACCTACCTAGGTATACACAATATAAAAAAGTAATTTCTGTGCTCTACCTAATTTTTATTTATCCTTTTAATTTTCGTGAAAAAGAGTTCAAAGTCTTTCGGTTAGGAAATTCGAAAGTTAATTAGGATGTACCTTCAGAATAGAATAGAATACTCTTTATTATGTACACCATACAAATTACAGGATACATCCAATCGATATCTTATAAATAGGGATGTATTGATGGCTATTCGTTTCTCATTATCCAAAACAACTGAATAGATTTGCATGAAATTTTGGTATACTGAGCCCTTATTACGAGTTTTCATTAATTTACTTTCCAGTATCTACAGCGTTTCTTGTATGGAAAATGAAACAGCGCATCTGGTGTGCGAAGAAGGAACAATTTTTTTCCTTTAAATTAATGTCAGTTCCAGTTTACTTTGCGTCACAATAACTGGAAATTCATGTTATCGCCTCAGGCTATTTCACATCAAGCACAAATCATATTACTCAGCTCTCACAAAGCCTGGGCCTCAGATTACCAGCAGTGGGAATACTTATGCTGATTATGCATGCATACAAAAATAAATCCCAGTATTCAAGCTGGACTCCTATATCTAACCATATAAACATGTACCCGTTAGATTGATTACTAGGCTTTGTTTGTAAAAACATTAACTATTCACAATCTACTTACTTACACAAGAGGCCATCGAAGCCATCAATATTAAATAATACTTATAAATATTAGATTAATTCATATTAATCCCTTACGTGTTCTCGTAAAGGCACTCCCTCATCGGAAGCATTCACGTGTAATGTAACATTATAGATTCGACTTTAAGAGGCCATACTCCCTCAAACGGCTTAGCAGAATCCTCTGATACGCCGAAAATACTGCAGCATTAATTTTGAAATAAATATATTGTAAAGTTGAGGATTCATCTTAGGTCTTATGTATGGCGAAAACACGATTCCATAAAATTTTCTCGATAGAAAAAACACCCAAATTGACCTCTAAATTGAACAATAAACCGCTGACAATCATAAAACACTTAAAATTAGACTATGAAACTTTTTATACTAACTGAACTATAAAGCAGGTTCTATTTTATTTAATTTTTCGAATTTCCTTTTTCTTTGCCTTAAAATAAATAGATATTCGCGTAGACAGGCATTACGTTACAATACGACCTCCTTGACTGACGAACATTCGCGTACGTTTAGTATAGATTTGATACAACGTGCGCGTTGTGATGCTTTATTGTCTTTCAAAAATGTTCGAATCTGTAACGTTACATTACAGCTGAATGCTCGCGGTGAGGGAGCGCCTTTATAGTAAAGTCCCATCGATTTCACCTCAAGGTTGTCGCGATTTTATTGAGAAATTACAACTGTAAAAAAATAATAGTTGGAAAATAAAATGGTGTTCGTGTAAAAATAAATAATTATTATTATAACTGGGAAAAGGGCTCCGTCCATTCTATAGATAGATGAATAATAAATTAGTTAAATTCTGTTTATTTATCTCGACAAATTACATAGTTACGATAACAGCCATGCGGTTCGATTTTGAAGGTTAAGCTAGGCTTATTTAGGTTGGTTCGTGGATGGGTTACCTTGAGCCATAAGCGCTAGACTGCATATTGGACCCCGGACACTGGACCTTGAACCCTTATAGTCATAGAAAAATGTCTTATAGGCCCTATGGACTTGCAACATGTTTATCACAAATTATTTGAACAAAACCATCAGACAGACATTATGACATTCCTCTGTTTAAAAAGTGTCGTTAAATCTAAAACTAAATTTATTAAAACTGGAAACTACTATCCGTTAAAACGTTTCCACTAAAACTACTAGAATTTCTATATAACTGTACCAATTTGTAAAGATTTAAATCAGTCTAGTTTTATTACAAGTGGAGAAAAAGATGTTTCGACAGAATTGCTCTAGATTTTTGATTTAGACAACTTGACTAGATTTAAAGCTAAAGGGGTTGTTGTTGCCACAAAGTTGCGACAGTTTTTATTTTTTGAATTTTGGTTAGTGTAAATTTGACCCATTTCTTTTTCCGCAAGATGATCCGTGTAGTACTCAATTTTACTATTTTTTAATAAAATCCAGCACAAAACTACAAAAAAACGAGTACACAATGTGTAAACTGGACAGAAAGTACTAGGAGAACAGGATCATGGAGGTGTTGTTGCCGCCGCCTTCAGTAAAAATTGTGTGAAATGAATATAAGTCGCAAAACAATACCAAAATCTAGTTGTGAGCGAATTAAATTTCCATGTATAAGGTTTAAAAATCTGTGGCAAATTAACTTTGTGGCATTATGTACAACAACTCATTTAAAAGCATTGTAAAGGATGTAATAGAAACCTCCTTTTGTTACTTTGTGCTTAGTAGGAATTCAAGAAAGGTTATGTAGGGTTTATTGGATTTGAGAAAGGTTGAAGGTTAATCTAGTTCTATTTTAAGACTTCATAGTCTAACAGCATTTCATTCTATCTTTTAAGACTTTATTTTCCGAAATTATTAAAGACTAGCTGCTGCCAGCGGCTTCACCCGCTGCAACTCGAAAATCATCCCGTGGGGACATACAATCGGGATAAAAACTGTCCTATGTGTTAATCTAGGTTATAAACTATCTGTGTACCAAATTTCATCCAAATCCATTCAGTAGTTTTTGCGTGAAAGAGTTACAACCATCCGTCCACACATACAAACTTTCACGTTTATAATATTAGTAGGATTCGATTGGTCTTAAATTCACCAGAGAATCGAAAAGAAAATTTCATAATTTCACTCTAAATATAAAATTTAAAATCCAAAAAAAAAGTAAAACCTTGTAACGCGTAATATATTTTTTTATCTGTGGTAAGACCACTAGGTGTCAGATATGTCACTGACTATCAGTCACAACTCTCAACGATCAACACGACCAATCAATACGACCAACGGCTTAACGGGCATTTTGCGACAAAGTTAGCTCTTGACTCTGCACTCTGCTAAAAAGAACGTTAGTGGAAACCCTTTGATTGCGCTCGGAAACACAGATGCAGGTAGTAAGTACTCGTAGTAATTGGTATGGAATGATTGCCACGACCTATCCATAGGCCAACCACAGTCACTGCTTAATCCAAAGATCGGCCTGAAAGTTTGTTATTATTTAGATTAGACAATCCCTGTCCTCTATCCATTTTGTTTCATTTCAAAAGTCTTAACAAAACAATTCGTTCGTCCAAAAGTTGTAAACAAAAAAACTATTCGAAAAGCAGACGCTTCTAATTTCGAAAACAAATTCCAGAACTGTTTTGATTAATGCCGACAATCTAATGGAAACGTCGGAAAGAAACATTTAAATAATTCTGGAACGATTTGTTCTGTTATTCGTTTTAAAGTTTTGCTTTTAACTCTACCCTATTCACAAAGTAAACGCTTACCCTATTCACAAAGTAAAAGCTTAACTTTCCAATATTCATTTAAAGCGCTATTTTAGGGGTCTAGAATAATCTTTACTGACGCTATTAAATGTTAAAAGTTTGGATGTTGCTTATTGAGAAAATTGTTTAAAAAGACTGTTAATAGAAATGATGAATTTGATCGTTAGGGTTCCAAAGCTGTAGTGACGCAAGAACATAATTATCTATGCTGATTTGCTGTAGTTTCAGATTTTGTTTAGAACATTCGACGAAAATCTGTTTAGTCCGATACTTAGAGTATTGAAAAATAATGAGCACCTTTTTTTTAATCAATGAATGCTAGTTCATAAATATAAAACGCTTCCAAATTCGAGTGTGGAGGCCTGTGACGTCATAACGCCTGTAAAATTATGAAGTCCCAGTGATTTTTAGAAGCGTCGTATCTTTGTCACACTTAAGTTTACGTAACCAAGGAAAAAATACGGATTAAATATTTTTTAATAATTTATCTTATTTTTTTTAGTAAAATAGCCTACAACCTACGACCTAGAATCATAAAATACCCCAGTGTCGGAAAAGACAACATTAAAAGGTATAACATTTCAAAACCCACAATGAATGATGCAGGAGGGTTCCTGCGTCAGGAATCACCAGGACCTTCTGTACCTTCGAACAAAACTAATCTAACAAAACATAAATATGGAACTGTAACATTGATCCAATAAAGTTTACGTTGCGTGGGCACGTAAAATAAAGGGTTCAATGCCTCTTTCCAATAAATGTACTAGAGTTATGAAAAATGACTGTTAGGACTTCGACCTAGGGCGTGGAAATATGCTGCGAATGTCTAGGACATTAAATTGTAAATTTTATTGGAATTCAAGGTGATAAAAATTGACGAAATTTAAAATTTATTGTTTTTTTTTTGTAGAATTTTGAATAATTCTCGTAATATCATGATTGTGTATTGACTTTTTTTTTTACATGGTAAAATCATCAGCTGAGTCCTCCCACCCCGGGCAGGGTGGGGGGACTGTCAGACTTGTACTGACTAAAATCCTCGGTGTCCTTCAATAGCCCTTTATGTTCCGGAGTTACGGTGATGGTATAAGTCTGGCGACCCCGGCAGGAAGTGTTTTGACTTGTATTTGATAATAAATAAATTTAATCTATTATGAATACTTACTACTTTACTCGCAAAAACTCGAGAACGGTAGGGCCGATTTGGCTAATTTTAGTTTTGAACGATTTCTGGAAGTTTAGGGAAGGTTAAGTTGAGTAAATATAGGTAATATTAGCAATACGAAGTTCGCCGGGTCAGTTAGTTTGAAATATTATCCTTGATTTTGCAGAACCTACAAAAGTGCAAATTGACTCAGAAATACAAAACATACAGTCACGTGCACAAATATGTAGGACACACTTGACTATGACAAAGTGCTAATTCTACAACAAAGTTGAGAGTTATTTTATGTTGTTACAGTATTTTGAAACCCACACTCTTAGATAGTGTTTCTTCTGGTAACCGTGACCCTGGAACGTAAAAAGTAATTGAAGAAACACGGTCAATTTAAGTCGGTAAAAGTCTAACAGTCCCTTCCGCTCCACTCATGGTGAGAGGACGCTTTTGATGATATTGCGACCTTAAAAAATCACTAAATAAAACATGTCCAAATGAGAACATCCAGCACTTTTGTTGCAATTCCTTTTGGATTTTTCCAAGTGTGCATATACATACTTGTGCTCGTGACTCCTCTTCCTACGTTCGCGACAATTCCAGTGAATCCCCAAGGTCGTGAGCTGGTCAATGTCGCGTGCCGAAGCCGACCGGCGCGGCGACGTCGCGAGTGCCGCACTCAAATGTCATATTACTGATACACCGACGCTCGCGGAGGGGTGCGCAACATTTTTTTTTTATACTACGCTTCATTGGCTTAAAAGTTGAACGAAAAGTTTTTAATATATTAAAAGAAGATACGATAACGATACGATTGTACAAAATTGTGTTTTGTTGAGTTGCTCAAATAAATTAGAACAATGTTTTGAAATGACAAAAACGTTCTTTTCACGCAATTTGTCTTTCTTGTTTCGCTGTTAACCTTTTGGCTTTTACATTTTGTTTAAAATATCCAATGAGGCGTACTATACTTTTAAAAACATGACCAGAAATTTCCTCAACAGAAAGTTTTTAAAAGAGAAAGGAGAGGTCTTTGCCCTGCTGTGGAAAACACAGTAGCCAGTACTGTATTTAAAAAAAGTTTGAAACTACTCTTATTCTAAATTTTTAAAGCCAATTTTAAACTTCAAAGAAACTTTTCCATTTCTGAAACAAAATATCAAAAACTAACTTTTAGTAAACACAAATTGGATAACAGATTGATACAACAAGCAGGCTAAAGAAAATAAGAATAAATCTTTGAAATTGGTAGAATTTCAGCAGTTAGATGTTTTAGTATGATTAAGGTATTCATTATTATAGCTTACTTAAAATTAATATCTTAAGAGAACAATAACTGTTGCTACTAAGACGTTGTAAAATTCAATATTAAGAGTAAATATCTTTAATTTACGAGTATTTTGTGAGAAACGTCTCGTTTTTACGAGTACCTTTAATAAAAATAGGTAGAAAATTAAACTACCGAAATCTTTTTATGACTATTGGGCGTAATCATTCGTGATTACTCGGATTTTCTTTTGAGTTTATTACTCTTAAAACTAGATCTGAAATAAGGTTTTTCTAATTTTACATCCCTACTTTTATAGGTAGTGAAATTGAACAACCTCTCAGTATTCACTAAACTTCTTGACTTTAACGCTTATCTACTTAATCACATTAAGACTTAAACAAATTAATTCCTAAATTGGATCACGAAAAACAGAAACACATTTCTCAAAACGTTTTTCCTTCCCGAACAAAAAGTACAACTCCTCGCGTAACCATGGCAACGGGATGTCAACAAACAATTAATGCTACTAGTAAACTAACTATTAATCTTCTTTCAAACTATCTTCAAGCCACACGTACGTCACTGGCAACATAAAAAAAAAAACAAAAAAAGTTACGCCATTTTTTTTTTCGTCAGGCCTAATTCTTTATTCAAATGTTATGTGCAACTGCCTTGCCGTCGGTTGCTAGCGACTTAACACGCGAACCGCTTTTGCAGCAAGTTTTCAGTTCAAAACTACGTCGGGGTTCGAACCGACCGGCTAACGGTGTAAATAGTGTGTTACGCGAAGTTACTGTGCAGTGTTGTGTTGTGTTATGGATTGTTGTGCCATGATATTTTTGTGTTGGTACGTATTTTGTTTTTACTTTTTCGAATTTTCAATCTTGGAACATCGTCACTGGCAGTTACCATAGCAATGTTTTTTTTTATTGTTCGGTAGATAGTTTACTTTCAAGGTTATGAACTCTTTATATGCGTTCGATATTTACGTGTTTAGTTTGCTCTGTTATGTGGTTTTCATCCATTTTTTAATGAAATATTCGTAAGTCACGATATAGTTATATGCACCTTTTATTCCATGGAAAATAACAGTTACCTGATTACTAGTAATAACAGCCTTTAAATGCAAAACAAATAAAATACGTAAAAACGAAACAAAATTAAAAATAAAACAAATAAAAAGCAAATCTGCCAGCCCTAATCTTCAGTTTACTATAAATTAAACCTTTCAGAAGTTTATATCTTCAAGATGCCGCAGAAAAACCTCCTCAAGTTTACCAATAAAACTACTATCTATTCTTACTCGTTAGTCTGTGACAAGATAAAAATTGCGATTCGATAGGACGATTATCTTTTCTTAGAAAACCGCTCTATATTTTACCGTAACAATCTGACATAAAAATGTTTGAATGTTGATAGATTCATATTGGTTTTCTATTCATTATTTTATTGGTTTTTTTAAAACATTAAATCACTAATTATGACAAAGTTGGCTCTACTCATCATCATCGTCATCAACATTTTAGCTTTAACTGGATCACTTTTTGCTGCCTTTTTTGTGTCCCACATCCTTTTGTACCCCGTGACAACGATATTGTCAACCAAACGGGCTTAGTTATCGCCTACCCATAACTACAGCATGATATCCTGCTACAATGAGTCCTCCCACCCAACATAGTCAAGTTTGTACTGACTAAAATCCTCAGTATTCCTTCATTAACCTTTTACATTACAGAGTCACGGTTACCTGCTCAAACAATCCCACAGCCCCGGAACCAAAACCTTCCGGGTATGAACCATGCTACAATCCTTGCGTATTCCTTTCATATCGTTCATTCGATCCATCTGCTAGCAGTCCACTTCATACAACGGCACCACACACTACCTGTATCCTGTGGTTCTGGCTCAACGATCCTAATGACAGTAGTTGGCATCACCACGGCAGCCTGGCTGGGAATCCTTTTCGGTGGGAAACTCGGTTAAGCGGTCTTTCTACCAATCTCTCATCTGCCTAGCCTTTTCCCAACTATATTGGGGTTGGCTTCCAGTCAAACCAAATGCAGCTGGATACCAGTATTTTACATGGAGCGACTGCCTGTGGGACCTTCACAACCCAGTAACTAGGTAATACTATACCCCATGTTAAGACTGGTTGTCAGACCTTAGAGCTTCGTAACAGTAACGGCTGTCAAAGATCTCAAAATGACAGCCAGGACCATCAGTTTTACATGCTTTTCGAGGTACGGAAGAAACTCGCCATGACAGATGGTCACCCATCCACGGACCAATCTCGGCAAGCGCGGCTTATCCCAGAAGATCGGCCTGTGCGGCTGTAATTATTTAGCCACGAGCTCCCTTTGTACCAACCTCTACATCCCTGTATTGAATTATTTATTACTTTCTGATGTACGTTATTAATGGTCTCTTTACTCTAACTTTTGAAAGCTTATACTAACTTCAATTTAGCAAAACACGTGCAGCTAAATTGAGTTACTTACAATATCAGTTTGAATTTTAAAGGTGCTGATTAACTTAAGCATTCACTCGTAATGAGCATTCTTGCGAATGTTACATTACAGAAAAAAACGAGAGCCTTTAGAGCATTGTTGTAACGAATGTTCAGAGACTCTTTTTCCGAGCCGACTGTCAAATCGATTGACATCTTCATTCGGTTGTCAAAAGAGGACCATCGAATACAGCATTCGTTAGAAAGATGTTGAAAATGTTCGTAGGAATGCTTGGCAGTATGTTCGTTGTTCAGTTCGGGAAAATTATGAACGACGAATGCTCTATATTCTATTCAATGGCACCTTTAAAATTGTTACATTGAAATCCTTGAAACTATCTACACAATCTACAAAGTGAAACATGATAACTCGGATCCTAAACTTTTGCTTAGATCCAGTTAACCCCGTTTATAGAGAACTAGACCAGTTAAACCTTGTTTTACTCTCGATGTTGCCAAAGACTTCGCGCGCGTGTAACTCGATAATTAGCTCACGGGTACAGAATATCGAGATAAACGGTACAGTCAGCTTCGAAAGTTGCTGACCATATTCAGATTTTCAAAATCGCTGTACACCGTATTTTTACGTATTATGTCAGTGTACAAAGATTTAGAAAATCTGAATGTGGTCGGCAACTTTTGATGCGGACTGTACCCTAAGTCGGACAATAACATAACTGATGTCTGATGACGATGATGATGATGAAGTGCTCTTAATAAAGGACGTACAGACGTGATCGAGTATTAAACATCTTTAAAGCCAAGATTTTTATTTAAACAAAAAATCAAGTGCGGGCATGACGTGAACCTATGATCTTCCGATTGAGTACACCAGACGGTTTATCAACTAATCCACCGCAATCATGTCCTACTACTCCATTCTTTCATCATCATCATCATCTATCTAGCCTTTTTCCAACTATATAGGGGTTGGCTTCCAGTCAAACCGAATGCAGCTGAGCATCAGTATTTAACATTGAGCGACTGACTGTCGGACTTCCGCTACTCAGTAACTGTGCTATACGATACCCCATGGTAAGACTGGTTGTCAAACTTTAGAGCTTCTGACAGTAATGAATATCAAAGATCTATAAATAACAGCTGGAACTAACAGCTTTACGTGCTTTTCGAGGCACGGAGGAAAAAACTCTCAATCTCTTGTTAACATCTTACGGTAATAAAAAAAAACTATCCAGCCATGTAAACCAACTTACCAACACACAGACATTCCCACTAATAATATTAGGTAAGGATTCATTAGCATAACTAAACCAATTATTGTTGTGTAATTGAGAGATGACATCCTGATGACATCGCAGTAATATACGCTAACGAGACGATTAGTCCGAACAACTAAAGAAAATACTAAAACATTATTAAACCACAGGTAGCGGAACTGTCTTAACAGGTAACCGTGACCCTAAAACCTAAAAGGCTATTAATATTGAATAATAATAATGAACATGGATTATGAACTTTAGTCAGTTAGTCTGACAGTCCCTTCTACTCCACCCAGACCGAGAGTATTCGTTTGTGGTTTTTATGAACAAAAAAACAATAGACAAACATATTTTAGAAGTACCTATTAATATCCCGCGTAAATATAGAGCCCATTTCCTAAATACCATTAGTCATTCACATCACATGACTCATAATCGACAAACGATGTGGCAAAGGAAAGAATTCCTGTCAAATACAAACTTCCACCATCGCTGTTTCAAATTACTCAAACGTCACGTCTTAAGAGTGCTATCCACTTGATCGGTTCGGCACAAGTCATTCGGTAATGTCGGGTGGCACAGGAATACTAGGGTTTGAAAAATGTCTCAAGAGACAGTTTATCATGGCACTTGACCATTAAAGAGCAATTGAAGGAACACGGTGGGTTTTGGTCGGTATAAGTCTCACAGTAACTTTCGCAACACCCGGACCGGGAGGATTCATTTGTATCCCAGAAAAAATACTAGCCCGTGAGCTTGAAGCTTTGTACAAACATAGATACGAGTTGTGGTTGATGACGGAACGGATTCCACTGTTTGGTATCAATTCTTTTTACCTTTTTATTTTTGACGTTCAATACCTAGAGCCTTTTAATGGCTCTATTTAATGAACGGTATAAGTATACCGTTACTGAATCATGTTCCTAGTTCGGCACAATTGGTATCGATCTTTTTACTTCCCATAAATGCCGAAACATGCCGACTTGAACGTATGTGTAGCAATCTTATACGACTGTGTGTACGATGAAATGAGGATGTAGGACTACCGTAATGAGAGTCTCGACGTAGACGGAACTAATAATTGACGTTTTCTTTGAATACGTCTATTGGAAATGTCTGTAGCTGATGAGGTATCTTGTTATTCAGCACGTGCCCTGTATATTTTTTCTTATTTCGTAATCGTGTTTAACATTTTCTGGGTCGTAAATTATTGTATTTTAGATAAATGAATGTCCCAAAAATAATGTCTTACAAACATGCCGGTTTCCCCACGATATTTACCTTCGTGGTTTTAAACGAGTCACCATCTAATCAAATCAACAAAAAATATCAATAAAGATCATCCTTCTAACATACTTTACGGTCTACTTAGTAACAAACATACTAATATGTATATAGAAAGAGGTACTAGTATAGCCAAATTAATGTTACCAACAAAATGATGACCTACTTACCCATATCATTGGGTTATGAAATCTATGCTCGTTATGATCAGGATCAAATTCCCTTGTGAGCTAATTTGTAAGGAAATACTCTACATTCAAGCTTACTGGGACGAGTGTAAGTGTTCTATTACGTTGTATATTTGTGTACATACCTACTTATAGCTCTGAACTTATGAGTAGAGGAATTTCTTCAGCCTTGGGATATTAAAATTAATTGTGAATTAATTATTAACTTATACGAGTAAATCTGTCCAGCGAAATCGGTAGTCAGAAGCCTAAAAGTCTTACTGTTTTTACCAGTTGAGTTGGCTCACCAATCGCACAGCGTTTCACTAGATCACCGGCGATACTCATGCAGTTGTTATCGACATCATCGTCGGGACAAAATCGGTACGCAACAATGAACTCTCTCCAACAGAAGTTAAATATATTATCATCTGGCAGTAATCCCACTAAAGAAATACCAAAGACTAAAACAAAAGTCACAAAGGTCACTTGACAGCCCGTCTTCCGAAGTAAAATAGTCCGAAAAGAGAATCTACAATGAAATTCCAGTTGGCAAATAGCTTAACAATTTCAGAATTCACGTCGCCTGGCAATTTAAGCCTGGTATGACAAACGTCGCTAACGTTTTCCGTACTCTAGGCATTAAATACGTTAGATTGTATCTTATACGTGTGGGTTTCCTCACGTTTCCCTGTTACAATATCATTTAGATCTACTGTAGCCATGTGTTTATTATCTTTGTCGGGTTTTGTTTCTGCTTAGTTACTATTTATTATTATAATACTCCTTTATTTGGCTGTTTTACTAAAGTCCTTTCTACCAGAACTTTGTTATAATACAAATCATAATTTGTTACAAACAAAACATATTGCTAATACTGTAATCTTCGGAAATTTATGCAGAGGAGGACGCTATAAATTATGCCGCATTGCCATTTATTTTTAACCCTTAATTTGGCACGGTATGTACTGTCATACAGAACCTTTAGAAAATCATTTTGTTAAACAAAAGTCACCTTGCGGGTGAAATATTAACTTTTTCAAATTGAATAATTAACCATATTTTGGAGAAAAAATACAATACACATCTAGCAATATCCATTTTGACATTATTTTAAAAAAACGATAACCCGGCAAATGTCACCTGTGTTGTCCAATGTATTGTGTATTGTTTTTATGAAAATGTCATTGTCTAGGTAAAGTTTAATGATTACAATTTATGCTTTATTGTGTAAAGGAATACGTGTGATGATAATTATGAAAATTACATAATATAAAATGGTTCTATTTCGATCAGTAACATAATGTATGGTGTGACATACACCGCCAAGTTTGAAACGAAATACCGTACATTATGTTTGTATGTCACAACATACATTGCCAGTTTGAGGTTGCTTTTTTGGGCTTACTCGTCTTTTTAGTTTTCTTGTTTTTTCTATAGGTAGCAAAAGTTTCAAACTCGTAGTGGCAGAAATCAAGGACATGTGCCTTATAAAAGTGGTTCCCCTATGTCGGGGGCGGAATTTTTGACTTTGATGACTAATATTGAACACACACCATGGTTCCTATGTCGTATTCTTCACTCCTTCCATAGAAGTTCTACGGACAGGCTGAATATTTTAGACTATGATGAAGAATGCGAAAACCAAGATGTTTGACATGAACCAATTTTTGAAAACAAATATTTCAGCCGTTCCCTATACCAAATTCTAAGAAAGTGCCAATACTGAGTGACAGTTAGTCACTCCCAGGAACTCCCACTAGTCCTGCAAGTCCACGAAACCCAGCACCCCTGCACCCTTTACCCTACATGAATCAAATAGAATTGGTTTTATAACCCTGGCTTAGCTGCAGCTCTCAGAAGGGCAACAAGTTCTTCCTAGTCACGTCCGAGAAATACATGAAAGCAATGTACCACTGTTTCTGATACTCCCCGACCTAGACAAATAACAAAGTTCACTCTGAGCTATCTACAGAAAAATCTGTTTTAGGCACGTTTTTGTTCATCCCGTTATAATAATGTTGGCCCCTTTCTGACCAAGGTCCTACCAGGTCAATTTAGGCTGTGTTTCATGCTAACGTGTGAATTATGCATGAAATATCAAGTTTATCTGTGTGTCATCACTTGTAAAAGTCCTTAGAATTGCCATCGTGACTACCATATTCTGAGTGTTTAACAATTTCTAAACAATAACACCTTTTTTATTATTATTTTAATTAGCATAGGACTTGGCAATGTATGCTGTGGCATACATCATTTTTCAGGAAATCTGAAAGTGCTAGATTTTTTTCTTTATTTTTCTGTAGTGTCTGTTAATGCCTACGAGAAATTTTCGTAGAAAAAATATTGTTTTTATTACATTTTAGTCTCTGCCAAATTAAGGGTTAAGCCTATTTTTACCAACTCATTACTGAGTTTCTCATAATGTAATCTACGCAATATATTGCCTTTTTTTTGGGTGGTAAAATCATCAAATGAGTCCTCCCACCCCAGGCAGGGCGGGAGGGACTGTCAGACTTGTACTGACTAAAATCCACGGTGTCCTTCAATAGACCTTTGTTCCGTGGTGATGGTATAAGCCCCGCAGGCTTTAGCCCTCTAAGAGGGGGCATCGTCATCATGCTGACGCTCTTTGAGGCGCGCGTGGAACACGACGCGCCGTCGACCCGGGCATGGTTCATGGTCGGACAGCGAGTTACGCAATATATTGCCTAAATGGAAAAGCAAATCCGGTTTATGCTTATCAGTTGTGCATACCACCATTTCAAAAGGTCAAAATGTTGTTACATCATCAACTGAAAGAATCATTTTCCGTGTCTTATTTGATGTGATGATTCTCTGGGTTTATCGTAAGACGTTTAGTGACAAAAATCATTACGTTTCTTCGTTAAAATTCACTTTTCCTACGTTTAGAAACTGCAAATTATTACAGATTTAGTAAGAAATATATTTCTACTTTTTTAATGTGTGCTTACAACTTGATAAATAAATAATACTTGGAAAGGTAAGTCCTGTAATTGCTTCATAAATAATGTGAATACATTCATTGATAAAATTCAAGCTTCTGAAATTAGTTGGAACCAGCGTTGCCGATTTCCTTTAGTTCATTTAATGTAAACAAAATCTAAGAAAAATAATTGTTTACTATTTATATATGATATTTATTTATTATTATACAACAAGTTCAAAATAGAAACAACATTTTTGCTCGTCTACATCAAAGTGTACGATTTTAATTATTCTGAAAACTAGAAATTACGTAAAAGCAATAGAGAAATAGATTATCATGTCTAGACGTAGTTTAGAGGCAACAGTATGCCTACCTACGATAAATACTCGAAATTTATTAGTTTATATTTATAGATTTCGTCATAGAAATTAAGGCAGTTTCAACCTTGGCGATATCAAGTAGATATAATTTCAGTAATTTCGTGTTCAATTTAACGCTAAATAATTAATTTAATGATTTTGGAAGTAGGTGTAAACCTACACTTAATACACAAACACAAATACATAAAATCATATTTTTAATGTTATGTTTCGGAGTGTTAATTCTACTCTTTTCTTACTCTGATCTCCATAACCCAGCAACTGGGTATTATAACACGTTTTAGTAAGACTGGTTGTCAGAACTTTGAGATTTTACTAAAAGATCTGCAAATGACAGCCGGGACCAACGGCTTAATGTGCTTTTCAAAGCACGGAGGAAACTCGCTGCAGTAAATGGTCACCTTGCTGTGATGATTGGTAACCGATCTACAGACCTTACCAAGCACTACAAAAATTTAGGCTAAGATTTAACTTCTCTTAGCTAAATAATAACAAACAGGTCTATTTTCAAGGAAGCCGCGCTTGCTGAAATTTTTCTGTGCCAAAATTTAGCCCAAAATTTAAGCTCAAATTTTAGCTTATCTAGACTAGTCATACTCGTTATACAGTGAACTAAAATTTAAATTTCAATAATATAATGTCTATCCCACCTCGAAGAAACAGGTGGTCAATTACGATTCCAGTTAGAGCTCGTTGCCTGTGTCCGGGAAGGATAAACAGACGATCAGCCTAATACGACTTCAAGGGGACGCTTGATTTACGGGAGACCATGTTCCGTCTTCGTGATTATAATTTAACACGTGCTCTTGTAATGATACAGGTAAATAGCTGGATTAGGATTCGAAGACTAAATAAATCTTATCTTCTCTAGAAGAAAAAAGAAATGCGTAAATAATAAAAACAAGAATACTAAAGATACATCACAATAAATCATCTATTAGAAAATAAATCAGCGTTTATTGTTTTTTTTTTTTGGAACTATCAACTGAATAGTTTTGGACAGTTCTTAACTTTTCTTTGGAAAGAAAAATTCGAACCGAGTCCAGGATTCGAACCTGCGACCTTCGGATTCAGTACATCCGACGCTCATTTCCAACTAAGCTACCGAGGTTCTCAACTACCTCAACTTTTTAATTCCAAAGAAAATCTTTGAAAATTCGCAACGCTAGCGTTATTGCGACTATTATTTATAAAAAGTTCTTTCACTTTTTTATTGTGTGGTAAGGTCATCAAAAGAATCCTCCCGTCCAGAGCAGGACGAGAGGGACTGTCACACTCGTACTTGCTAAAATGTTCTATCATCACTCCTTTACATTCCGGGGTCAAGTTTTCTTGAAAAGACAGTTCCGCGGCCCCGGATTCGTATAACTAGCTTTCATTGTAAGGTAAAAAAGCACGTTTATTGTATGAATTGATGATATGAAGAACTAATTTTTCCATTAAATTAACGTCGAAGTTCCCATTTACGTCACAAAAACATGAAGTCATGCTAGGAGTTCTGGTGCTAATCAAATAAACTAATACCTAGTCAAGTTCTTAAAACGAAACAAAAGACGTCTGTGATGATTTAATACAATTTACAATTATAATAACCAATTGATACTATTATGCTAATGATGCATTATTACATTTAATTTACTTACAATTTATTAATTTACAATTATAATAACCAATTGATACTATAATGCTAATGATGCATTATTTGTTTTAGACACACATGACACAGGCTTATAATATTCTAAATATTGGAAACAGCAGGGGATGTCTAGATTTTGTGATCTAATTTATATTTGCTGAAAAATATGAAAGTATGAAGGACTTAATCTATGTGTGTAATAACTAGTTAAGAATAATAAAATGGTACCATTTTAAAGGTTTCACTGTTAACTTTCAATCGATATGAATCGCGCCATTATTATTAAAGGAGCTATCCCAGATCAATTGAAAGCAAGTGCTTCTATACTTTTACTCGCTAGTGTGTAAATGTAAATACTTACGTATTTACATTTCCAATATTTCTTATATATTTCTTGGAACAGACTGTTTTCTTGGAAAGTATTATTTAGATTACAAATTATTATTTTCTTCAAAGGTATCATTTGTAGGTTACGCATTGATAACTCCTTTTGACGACGTCTTCTTTAAGGCTGTCATTAATTTACGAGCATCTCATTAAAATTTGGTCTATTTTAGGTTCAATAATGTCGCATAAATACAAATATTGAGGTAAAGGTATTTATGTCGTTTCTTTTATAAACATAATAGCTGATGTAAGTGGCTCCACACACCTTTAATTCTATAATTATCCTACGAGAATGTGCTACTGAGATAAAAATTGACGGCACGTTTTAGCGTTGTGGCTGAGCGATTGGATTGCTGTGCGTGTCGCGGCTTCCATTCCCGTACGGAACAAATATTTGTATCACCACAAGTAGTGGTTCTGGCTCTGGGTTTTTGAGTATGTGAGTTTCTATATTTGTAAACGCACCCCGGAGGACTTAGGAGAAAGTCCTAGGCAACGTTTTTGTCAAAACAAACATAATAAAATGAGTGAAGATAATGTCGAATACGGTTTCATAGGGAAAAATACGCTCCACCAGATGCACCGGCCCTAAGTTGATATATTTAATAATAAATTTTGTCTGCATGAATCAACCATTTTACGGTGTTTCCTCTCGGAACATGACCTATTGGGAGATTAGACCATTAAGTGGATGATGAGGCAGTTACTCCAGGAAAAGGTGATTAACCTTGACCGCCATCATAAACGTTGGGTCAAGGATTTGGAGATCGTTAAAGTTATGATCTTGTGATGATACATCAAATTTATTAATGATCAAGTTAATTATTTTAACGTCTCTTAAGTTACATTTACAGATACTAGCGGCCCGCCCCGTGCTTCGCTACGTATTACAAAACATGTGATAAACGCAGAACCTCTCGACCGATTGCAAACTTCACATAAATAAAAATAATCTACTAAATAGTCCGAACAAAGCCTAAATATCTGGTTTGGATAGGTGAGCCCGTTTTAACCCCCGACGGAAAAAGAGGGGTGTTTGTCTGTCTGTCTGTCTGTGGCATCATAGAGCCCGAACGGATGAAGCGATTTCAATTTAGTTTTTTTTTTGTATGAAAGGTGACTTACCTGCGAGTGTTCTTAGGCATGTTTGATGAAAATCGGTTGGGCCGTTTAGAAGTTGTGGGGGTGAAAGTAGGGAAAGGTAACCAAGGGTCTGCAAATATACTCGAGTTGGGTATCAAATGAAAGCGCACTGAAAGGGAATATTGACGACTTAATCGGGAGTACTCTTAGCAACTTAAAATGATATAAGTATGTACCTATAAAAAGTATAAAATAAAAAATAAATTTAAAATTTAAAAAACCCCTGACACAAAAACCAAGTTCCCTTTAAAAAGTAAAAAATAATAAAAATACGTCGCGTTGGGGGACTGCAATTTTTAATTTATTTTATCAGCATAAACACCGCACAACCCGTCATACGAATATTTACTTTTAAACTTACGTTGAATAACTGGATATTAATGGTCGAAGTTATGAATCACGATATTCTTAGTAACGTTACGTAGTTCTTAGTATACTTACTAGACTAGCAAGGAAAAGTATAGAATCACTTACTTGGAATTGAGCCAGGATAGCTCCTTAAATAACGGAGTGATTCAAAGAAATTGATATGATATTATCATTTTTAATTCTGTTTATTTTAAAATTAAGTGTATCATCTTTATAATTCTTAACTAGTTATTAAGTACTCAAGATCGTGCGGAATCGGAGTAAGTTATTTCATATTTTTGCTCGTGAGTGTGGTAGTACATAAATATTCAGTTTTATGGGCTAAACGAAATACCTACTGTGGTAGACCTCGACGGAGATGGCGGGACGAGCTGGATATCGGACTAGATGTGAGAATTGGAAAGAGGTGGCGCAAAGTCGTGAAGGGATTGAGGGGGGCAGTTCAGGCTAATTATGTATAATAAAAAAAAAAATGTTATACTTATACCAAAAAATAGTCAGTTTTCACAATGGTGGATGAATCTATTGACATTAGGGACAAATATAGACTCCGTGAATGCTTTTGGGAAATTACTGATGAGAAATACTATTAGCTAATATGGGAATCAAACTAGGACAAAGTAATAAATCATTGGTATTTAAGTAATACAAAACTTACAAATACCATATACTTTCACTTTTCAATTAAATGCATGTGCTTTAGGATAATTTGAACTAGCATCACAATTTTCTTATTAGATATTTTTTTTTATAAAAAAAGATAAAACTTAACTCAAAATATTACCAGAGCGATCCATAATAACGGCCAAAAATTCTTCTTGCTTAAAACTTGAAATAGCGTGTCCGCACGAGCACCTTGTAGCTTTTCTAAACAAATAAAACCTTTTTGGACCAGTGCACGAAAGTACTGTGACACGAATTTACCTTACCTCTTGAGTAGTTAGTTACTGTGAACTCAGTAACACACAGCAGACCGTTCGTTTGAATTTAAGTTAGCATAATTTCATATTTTTCGTTTTGAATGACCTAGCGTAGTAAGGAGTCTGAATGAAATTAGAGCTCAGTTTATACTGGTTTTTTTAAAAGAAATATTATATACATACTCTGCTTCCCTAGCCCGTGAGAATAATATCTACATTATTCTCACGGGCTAGGGAATGATTACATTTATTAATGTTATGGTTACATTTATTGTATCGAAATGTGGTTTTATTTATTTCCAACCAAGCGTTAGGTAAAAATAAATTGTATTATTAGTACTGATTATTACATTGACTAATTGTATTAACATGAAAGTAAAAAAATAATTATGTCAATTATTTTATCAAAAATACATTCATTACTTTTTGCTCATTCATGGTCATTCTATACTTTTTGCTTAAGGTCACTGTTTAGTTTCAGTCTGAATCACTTAAATGAAAACGAAGCAAGGACTTCTTATGTTTATCTTTTTCATTTTCAGAAAACAAGGCTATATTACTAACAAAGCTACTCATGACGCATTCAAATGACCTTCTAAAGGCTAACGATAAAGACATTAAAACTAGTTCATTATAAGTTGAGCTCATTTCATTTCGTTTTTCATTACAGTTAAGGTAAATACGTAAGGGTTTTGTTAATAAGTTCGTTTGAATAGAATTTAAATAGTGAAATGTCACCAGAATTTAAGTCGTGTCCCCCAAGGCAGTACACTGTGCCCTTCTCTGTGACATTAAATTATATTCGCAACGACAAAAGAGATTTTACTAAATATATTCTAGAACATAGTGCTTAAAATAAATAGTGCTAGGTTTCTCTTAAATGGAGAGCAGTAATTATAGTGAATCTAACTTGTGCCTCCGTTAAGCCACGGAGACGACTTATCACGATAAATGTAAAATTCTATGTGTTAATACGGGTTACACACTATAGATGTGGCAATTTCAAATTCAAATTCAAATTTAACAACAACTATTTTCAATTTCAATTTCAATAAGTGTAGGTATACAAAGGTGTTATTATACATATAGGTATGTTCTTAGAACTTAGTTGCCTGTTAAGGCATTGCAATTTATACACTTTTTACAAACAATTGAAAACATGCAATATTATGTTAAAAGTACACAATTTTCATTTTATAATACTAATTAAAATGTCAAAATTAAAGTTATAAGGATAAAATTATTTTTCTTCTAGGAATTCACTTACCCAGTAATAGGCCTTTTTTATAAGAAAGTCTTTTAGCTTATTTTTAAAAATAACTATTGAATTAATTTTTTTAATGTCTAGAGGTAACTTATTATATATTTTTATGCCCATACAAAAAATACTGTTTCTATACACTGCAGTGTGGGATGCTATATTGCGAAGTGTATTTTTATGTCTACTGCTTATTAACGTGTCATAGTTATTGATGTTGGTTCTAACGAATATTGAGGCCTCGTAGATATACAGAGCGGGGAGTGTTAATATCTTGAGGTCTATGAAATGAGGTTTACAAGAATCAGTTTGGTGTATCCCACATATAGATCTAATACACTTTTTTTGTGCCTTGAATGCGGTTTCTTTATCAGTTGAATATCCCCAGAACAGTATCCCATAAGACAGAGTAGATCCCACATAAGCATGGTATGCACTAAGTAGTGTGGTTTGGTTAGACACTTTTTTGAGCATATAGAGAGCGTAAGAGAATTGATTTAATTTGCTACATACACTAATTACATGGGTTTTCCATGACATATTTGAATCTATGTGGATACCTAGAAATTTTGTACTGGTGACCTCAGATACATTAGCGTTTTTATAATGGATAGATAATGGAATTGCTTTTGCATTTTTATTTTTGAAGTTCATGTAATGGGTTTTTGTAAGATTTATTTTCAAGTTATTTATTGTCAGCCAGTTTATTAATTTAGATAGGGAGTCATTTATTTCTTGTTCATGATTTAGGTTTTTGTTATTTGTGAAAAGAGCCGTACTGTCATCTGCAAATAAAACCATAGGATGACAGATAGCGTTTGGTAAGTCATTTATATAAATGAGGAATAACGGTGGTCCCAGTATCGTCCCTTGAGGTACACCATATTTAATAAATCTTGGGCTCGATGTGTGTTTAGTTTCTGTTTTTGTGAATGGACATAGTTGTGTTATTTCAGTGATTTGAATTCTATTACTAAGATAAGACTTGATTATCTCTAGTGCTTTTCCACGTACTCCGTATGTTTCTAATTTATGTAGCAATAGTCCGTGGTCAACATAATCGAAGGCTTTAGTCATGTCCATGTATAATGCTGTAACCTGATTTTTTGCATCTAGTTCAGTTATAATTTTATGTAAAAACTGATGCATTGCTGTATTAACCGATTTACCTTTCCGGAATCCAGCTTGATTATCGATAATTATTTTATTTTTTTCGAAATATTCAATAAGATTATTATACAGAACTCTTTCAAATATTTTTGCCATTATGGGAATAAGAGCGATGGGTCTGTAACATCGGACATCCTCTTTGTTGTCTTTTTTGAATATTGGTGTAATCACAGTTGTCTTCAAACATGTAGGAAAAATTCCTTCTTCAAGACACTGATTTATTATGTAGGCGATAACTGGAGCAATTTGGTACACTACACGTTTTATTATTTTTGTGGTTATCATCCAAATAATTCAGTAGTTATTGTTCAAAATAGTGACTCATCATCATCAGCCTATATATTCCCACTGCTGGGACACAGGCCTCCTCTTTGTGAGAGGGACTAGGCCATAATCCACCACGCAGGCCCAGTGTGGGTGACTAACACCCATTTATTTATCCGTCCGTCCTCACAAACTTTTGCATTTGTAATAGTAGTGAAAAGTAAGATAAAAGGTACTATTTTCTCTTATCCAGCCCGTCTAAAACGGCCACTAACTAATACACTTCTGGACACATCTATTGGCCCACCTTAGAGTTTAGGTTTCGATGGCCCCTACCGAAATATGATTGCTAGATTAAACAAAAACTGTTGATGCAGTTTTAAACCTGATACATTTTACCATCTTTTTCGATCGTATTGTTTTAAATTTGAATTCATAATACCATACGACATGGAGCTACGCCTAACAAGTCGGATACGCGCCTTGTTAAAGGCAATTGATTTTTGAATAAAAAACATGTTTTATCAAATAAAGGTTTAATTTAATAACGCGTGTTGCCTCCATGGGCATCTACCTCAGCTCTCATACGATTAGGCATAGAGTTTATCAACCGCTCTATGAAATTTTGAGGGATCATCTCCCATTCCTCTTCTATGGTAGTTTTCAACTCCTGCATCGTCTTGGTAACTGGCTGACGAGCCCTAACACGTCTTTTTAGCTCGTCCCACATGTGCTCAATGGGGTTCATGTCTAGGCTTCTGGCTGGCCAGTCCATAACTGTGATGTTCACATCCCGAAGGTATTCCCTGACGATGCCGGCCGCATGGGCTCTTGCATTTTCATGCATAAAAAGGAAATTTGAGCCCACATAGTCCGCGTATGGTATCACGTGAGGTTCTAAGCACTCACGAATGTACCTTTCAGAATTTAATGTTGGCAGCCGTGATCCTGTAACAACCTCAAGTTGAGTTTTGCCGCTCGCGGATATACCGCCCCAGACAGTCCATGAGCCACCGCCATAAGCAGTCCTCTCTTCAAAGCAGCATTGTGCGAAACGCTCTCCCTTACGTCGGTAGACCTTCTTCCTTCCATCATTGCCATGTAACACAATTTTAGACTCATCAGAAAAGAGTACACGGCTCCAATCTTGCTGTGTCCAATTTAAATGTCTGTGTGCAAAATGAAGGCGCGCTGTTCGTTGGGCTCGCGTTAGTTTGGGCCCATTAGCTGGCTTGTGTGGTACCATATCGCGTTCTTTTAACCTTCTCCGAACAGTTCGAGCGCTCACAGATACTCCGTGGAAGTCGCGAAGTTGGTTTTGTATCTCAATGGAGGTAAGGTGACGATTTCTCAAGCTGGTCGTCACGATGAATCGATCCTGCCTTTCAGTTGTGACCCGAGATTGTGGCCTTCCTTGGCGACGAATAAAGCCGCCAGTCTCTAGGTACCTCCGATAAACATTTCGGACCGCAGATCGACTTAAATTAAGTTGAGCACTCACGTTTCTTTGGCTGTGTCCGGCCTGAATAAGTGCCATAGCTTGGGCGGCGACTTCAGGTGAAGTATCCATAGATTATTGATAGAACCTCACCTTAATGTTAACAATAAGTAATGTTTGTTGCAAAACCAAAGTGATATCAATCACTTTTTCAAGAATTAAATCCAAGTAAACCAATAAAACCAAGTTTTCTTAGTATTCGATTGTTTGATATCAACAAACAGGCTCCGAATTGTCTTTTGTTTCTTTAAATTCTGTGTTCGTAATTCAAAAAAAGACGATTGAATTAAATTGTGAATGTGCCAGGTTCAAAACTGTATAAAAACTTTTTGCTCGACCTAACATAATATTTTAGCTAGGACCAAACGAAACTGAAAATACAAGGTAGGCCAATAGATGTGTCCAGAAGTGTATTTGTAATGAGACCTTGTGAATAAAATAAATGATTTGGAATATTGCGTAAATATTTATTTACTAGCTTCTGCCCGCGACTTCGAAGTCCCGTTGTCGCTGGCATAAGCCAGCGACAACGGGATCGTCAAAATCTAAGATCTGAAAAGTCTATTACCCAACACCAAGAGCCCGGCAAAAAAAAATTGGCTTTTGGCCAGTAGAGTACAATAATATTCATCGTCATCGAAAATCGGTCCTAAAATGTTACCGCCTTTACTGTTATGTTATTTTATAATTTGTATAATTATAAAATACTCACTATACTAATTTCACTGTATGTGAAATTAGTGATAGCTTTGATTTCCATATCAGGTATTCCATATCTTAAATTTTTATAAATAAACAAATAGTGGTCATCAAGCTGAAAAACTTTTGCTAAGACGTCATTCCTCGGGCACGCCGCAATAGCGGCGGTAAGACCCCTCTTTGGAGGAGTGGCTGGAGAGACGTCACGGAGTCCTTACCTACCGCATGACGCAGGTCCTCACCGGACACAGATGTTTTGGAAGGTACCTGTGTCTTATGAGAAAGGAGGAAACGCCTGGGTGTCACCACTGCAAGGATTGCCCGGAGGACACAGTAGAACACACGGTGCAAGACTGCCCAGCTTAGGCAGAGCACCGACGTGTCCTCACGGCGGCGATAGGCGGAGACCTCTCGCGCCCGGCATTGGTCGAGGACATGCTGCGGGGTGAGATGGAGTGGGAAGCGGTCACCTCCTGCGAAGCAGCTATGCTCGTGAAGGAGGGGGCGGGCCGCGAGAGGGAGAGGACAGCGTCCTCTCTCCGCCCCAACCGCAGTGCGTAGACGCCCACGGCGTTGGACGTCGGCAGAGGACCTCCAGCCACCGTAGGCGCGGGCATGCGTACAGTGAGTAAAGGACAACTTGCTGTCCGACCATGGACCATGCCCGGGTCGACGGCGCGTCGTGCTCCACGCGCGCCTAAAGAGCGTCAGCAAAATGACGGGGCCCCCTCACAGAGGGCCAAAGCCTGACGGGGTCGCGGAACTTATTTCCATCACCGTGACCCCGGAACATAAAAGGCTATTGAAGGACACCGTGGATTTTAGTCAGTACAAATCTGACAGTGGGGGGGGGTGGGAGGTCTCATTTGATGATTTTACCACGCAAAAAAAAAGACGTCATTCCTATATGTTATAGTGTAGCTGGGCTCTTGGAGTTCCACATTAGGTGTTCCAGATCCTCAAGTTTTATACGTCAACAGAGAGTGCTCATCAGGCTGAACAACTTTGCTTAGACGTCATTCCTGTACATGTTATAGTGTAGCTGGGCTCTTGGAGTTCCACATCAGGTGTTCCAGATCTTCAATTTTATTCTCTCAGCAGAAAATGCTCATCACGTGGAACACTTTTTGCTATCGCACCATTTTTGTATCTCTTATAGTTTAGCTGGTCTGTTGCGGTTCTGCGCCAGGTGTTCAAGTTTCCAGAATAATTTATAGCTTATGTTTTGACCAGATTTAATACCTATACAACAAAAAAAGAATCATTCAAATTCGTCCAGTACTTTTTGAGTTAATCCCGGACATACATACAGACAAACAGATAAACAAACAAACAGACAAAAATTCTAAAAACTATATTTTTAGCTTCGGTATCGATTGTAGATCACATTCCAAGTATTCTTTTAAAAAAAAATTCAATGTACAGTTTTGACTTTCCTACTATTTTATTATATGTATAGATTTGCCGAATCTCTTTAGCCATTATAATGAAGATTACCAGACGCAGAAAGAAATTGACATTTGTTAATGAGGATAAACTTTTCATTAAATAATGGCATTCGTCTATTGAAACATCAGACTCATTGCAAATCTCAAATGCGAAGTTAATGACACAACTTTATTTTGATGTAACAAACTCCACTAATTAACTAGCGAGAAAGTTTTGAACAACGTATTATTAATGACTTGAAACGTACGTCATCGCCACAAACATTTAAGTTACTTGGTGACTGAAATAAACTTCTGAACCATGTAAGAGCCGTCAGAATAAATATCTGAAAGTAACCGAAATGGAACCCCACGTAAGTTTTGTTGAAGAATATACAGGGTGAATTTTTCAACTGGGCGTGTATGGCTATTTTCGAAACTATGAGGAATATCGAAAAACGTTAAAAGGAGTCTCGAGGCCGATTTTGACGAAAACTAAAACTGCATCATTGGATTTTGGAAAAAAAAATCCTGGCCAGGAATCGAACCCGCTGATTTTGGAAAAAAATCACAGCCTGTATTATTACGCCGTTCGGTAATGTTGCTAATAAGGATCAAATTCTGCGAAGTAATCATATACGGTAAACTTAAGGAAATGGCTGATTTTTATGAAATTGCTATTTTTCCATGTTACTTTACTTCTTCTGAGCCATAAATAATTTATTCGAAATTATAAAATTTCATTGTTTTTAATATTTCTCTGGATTTGACGTTTCAACAATCACACTATACTTAGCAATGGACCCGGACCCGGGCCCGGGTACGTCCTTAAACTACGTCCAGCCACCGAAGGACGGGCAGCAGCGTCCTTGCCAAACCTCGGTGACTTCTGCGATCCCCAAGCCGCCTGCCAAGCGTGGGGATTATGGCAACCCCCCCCCCCCCCCCCATTATGATTGACAAGCACAGCACACGGCCCCCAGTCCCCGGCAGCTCCGCTATTCTTGGTCTGGGTAGCGGACCGAGTAACGGCGGAGCAGGGGGTGCGAAGAATCCCCGGCAGATGCCCCGCTACCACCCCCAACGAACTTTGGCCCTGGCAACACACAACATCCGCACACTGAGGACCGATGAGAAGATTATCGAGCTGGAGGAAGAATTGAGCAAAATGCGCTGGGATATCTTGGGACTATCTGAAATCCGAAGAGAGGGTCAGGATACGATGGTTCTAGATTCCGGCAACATGCTCTTCTACCGGGAAGGAGACCGTAAATCCCAGGGTGGTGTGGGATTTCTCGTCCGCAGGTCCCTCATCAACAACGTTATGAAGGTCGACAGTGTGTCGAGCAGGGTAGCATACCTTATACTCAGAATAACCAACCGGTATTCGTTGAAGGTCATACAGGTATATGCGCCGACCTCGACACATTCTGATGATGAAGTAGAGGCATTGTATGAGGAGATATCCGAAGCCATACATACCTCCGAAACATACTTCACCGTTGTTATGGGGGACTTCAACGCGAAGGTGGGCGCACGGAATGGCGATGAGTTGAGAGTGGGGCCATTTGGGTATGGGCAGCGAAACCATAGGGGCCAGCGACTGGTCGACTTCATGGAAAAGGAAGAGCTTCATTTGATGAACTCCTACTTCCAGAAGCGGCCATCCAGGAGGTGGACGTGGATGAGCCCCGATGGTACTACCAGAAATGAGATCGACTTCATCATGACGACCAAGAAGCGAATATTCAGTGATGTCTCTGTGATCGCCAGGGTAAAAACCGGTAGCGATCACCGAATCGTCAGAGGCACATTGAATATCAATGTGAAGCTTGAAAGGTCTCGTCTGGTGAAGTCCACGCTCCGACCTGGTCCTGCCCACATCCAGAACCCCGAACACTTCCAACTCGAACTGCACAATCGCTTCCAGTGCCTAACCGAATGCGAAACTGTGGACGAGATTAACGATGGGTTGGTGGAAACTGTCCAAGCTGTGGGGTCTAAGTTCTATAAGACCCCACGCCGCAATAAACCTCAAAAGCTCTCGAACGGAACCATCAAGTTGATGCAAGACCGGACTGAGATGAGGCTGCAATCTTCAGCTGATATGTCGGAATATGGCAAACTCAATAGACGAATCTCGAAATCAATGCGACGTGACCTGCGTGCCTATAGTGCAGCACGGATCAAAGAGGCGATCGAGCGGAACCAGGGCTCAAAAGTCTTCGCAAAGAATTCGTCTATTGGGCAAAGCCAAATGACAAGGCTGAAGATTATTTGACTGGCCGGTTGGTCTAGTGGTTAGTGACCCTGACTGCTATACCGGGGGTCGTGGGTTCGATTCCCACCCAGGACAAATGTTTGTGTGATGAGCATGATCATTTGTTCTGTGTCTGGGTGTAATATATCTATAATATGTATGTATTTAGAAATATATAAGTATGTTTATCAGTTGTCTAGTACCCATAACACAAGCTCTGCTTAGCTTGGGACTAGATGGCGTTGTGTGATAGTTGTGGAATATTTATTTATTTATTATTTATTTATTTATTAACGACGGCAGCATCATTTCGACGAAACCGGAGATCCTAAGAGAGCTTGAGAGGTTTTACGGACAGTTATACACATCTACACGACAACCCAGTGTCGGTACAGCTCGAGACGCAAGAGCTAAACTGACTCGGCACTACACTGAGGATATCCCGGACATCAGCCTGTACGAGATTAGAATGGCTCTTAAACAGCTCAAAAATAACAAGGCGCCGGGCGATGACGGAACCACAACAGAACTTCTGAGAGCGGGTGGAAAACCGGTACTTCTAGTCCTCCAGAAGTTATTTAATTCCGTCATACTCGAAGGCACTACGCCAGAAGCATGGCACAGGAGTGTGGTTGTTCTTTTCTTCAAAAAGGGTGACAACACCTTGTTGAAGAACTACAGGCCAATCTCACTTCTGAGCCATGTTTACAAGCTGTTCTCAAGAGTCATTACGAACCGTCTCGAACGCAGGTTTGATGACTTCCAGCCTCCCGAACAAGCCGGTTTCCGAAAAGGCTTTAGCACCATAGACCACATACACACGCTCCGCCAGATTATACAGAAGACAGAGGAGTATAATCGGCCATTATGTTTAGCGTTTGTGGACTATGAAAAAGCCTTCGATTCAATCGAAACCTGGGCAGTATTGCAGTCCCTCCAACGATGTCATATCGACTATAGGTATATCGAAGTATTGAAGTGTTTGTATAGTAACGCCACCATGTCCATCCGACTTCAGGAAGAGAGCACGAAACCAATCCAATTGCAGAAAGGCGTGAGACAGGGAGACGTTATTTCTCCGAAACTGTTCACGAACGCGTTGGAGGACGTTTTCAAGCTCTTGGAATGGGACGGACTCGGCATCAACATCAATGGCGAATACATCACTCACCTTCGTTTTGCCGATGATATAGTCATCATGGCAGAATCGTTGGAGCACCTCAATGCTATGCTCAGCGACCTCAGTATCGTTTCCCAACGGGTCGGCCTTAAAATGAACATGGACAAGACGAAAGTCATGTCGAATGTCCATGTGGCGCCCGTACCGGTTGTTGTTGGGAATGATACTCTCGAAGTTGTAGACCATTATACTTACCTTGGACAGATTGTTCAGTTAGGTAGGTCCAACTTCGAGAAAGAGGTCGCCCGAAGAATCCAACTAGGATGGGCAGCGTTTGGGAAGCTACGTGATATCTTCTCATCGAAAATCCCGCAGTGTCTCAAAACAAGGGTGTTTAACCAGTGTGTGTTGCCAGTGATTACATATGGCTCTGAAACGTGGTCTTTGACTGCTGGCCTTTTAGAGAAACTAAGAGTCACTCAACGAGCAATGGAAAGAGCTATGCTCGGAGTTTCTTTGCGGGATAAAATCCGGAACACGGATATTCGGCGAAGAACCAGAGTCACCGACATAGCTCGTAAAATTTGCAAGTTGAAGTGGCAATGGGCAGGCCACATCGCTCGTAGAACTGACAACCGATGGGGAAGAAAGGTTCTCGAGTGGCGACCACGGACCGGAAAACGCAGCGTAGGTAGGCCTCCCACTAGGTGGACCGACGACATCGTGAGAGTCGCGGGCAACCGATGGATGCAAGTGGCGAATTGTCGTTCGGCGTGGCGGTCTAAGGGGGAGGCCTATGTTCAGCAGTGGACGTCTTCCGGCTGATGATGATAGCAATACGAAATTATTGAATTGAACTAAAAATAACAATATTTTAAAGAAGAAACGGTAACTTATGTTCCAAATAAAGTCTTTGCCTTGAAGATTAATCAGTTTTTTTTTTAATTATACGTTTTCCTTAAATTTGCCGTATATGATTACTTCCCAGAATTTGTTCCCTATTAGCAACACTATCGATTAGTGTAATAAAACAGGGTGTGATTTTTTTTCCAAAATCAGCGGGTTCGATTCCTGGCCAGGATTATTGATTTTTCTACAATCCATTGATGCAGTTTACGTTTTCATCAAAATCGGCCTCGAGACTCCTTTCAACGTTTTTCGATATTCCTGATAGTTTTGAAAATAGCCATCCGCGCCCAGTTGAAAATTTCACCCTGTATATTCTTATATTTATACTATCGACCCGCCCCGACTCCGCACGGGAGCAATCTCTACTAACTTATGCATACATAAAAACCGTTCTCTTGAATCTATTAAAAAAATCGTATCAGAATGCGTTGCGTAGTTTTAAAGATCTAAGCATACATAGGGACAGGAAGCGGGAAGCGACTTTGTTTTATACTATACAGGGTGAATTTTTCAACAGGGCGTGGATGGCTACTTTCGAAACTATGAGGAATATCGAAAAACGTTGAAAGGAGTCTCGAGACCGATTTTGACGAAAACTAAAACTGCATCATTGGTTTTTAGAAAAATCAAAAATCCTGGCCAGGAATCGAACCCGCTGATTTTGGAAAAAAAATCACACCCTGTATTATTATACAGTTCGATAGTGTTGCTAATAAGGATCAAATTCTGGGAAGTAATCATGTACGGCAAACTTAAGGAAAACGTATAATTACAAAAAAACTGATTAATTTTCAAGGCAAAGACTGTATTTGAAACATAAGTTACCGTTTCTTCTTTAAAATAATGCTATTTTTAGTTCAACTCAATAATGTCGTATTGCTACGTACAGTGGGATTGTTGAAACGTCAAATCCAGTGAGACATTGAAAACAATGAAATTTTATAATTTCGAATAAATTATGGCTCAGTAGATGTAAAGTAACATGGAAAAATAGCAATTTCATAAAAATCTGCCATTTCCTTAAGTTTGCCGTATATTATTACTTCCCAGAATTTAATCCTTATTACCAACACTATCAAACGGTGTAATAATACAGGGTGTGATTTTTTTTCCAAAATCAGCGGGTTCGATTCCTGGCCAGGATTTTTGATTTTTCTAAAATCCAATGATGCAGTTTTAGTTTTCGTCAAAATCGGTCTCGAGACTCCTTTCAACGTTTTTCGATATTCCTCATAGTTTCGAAAGTAGCCATCCACGCCCAGTTGAAAAATTCACCCTGTATATTATGTAATGAAGTCTTAAAGTGGTGTAACGACGTTATCCAACAGAGAATGATGAAATAACAAGTACATTCTCAAGCTCACTACATTTTCAACTACGATAATTGAGAAAAATAGGACAGACAAACCAATAGCACTTAATGTCGAACTGTTACCAAGGCAAAGGCATTAAAAATAAACAATCAACATAAGTTTAGTTCTAACTCCAATCGAACTAATAACAGTACCCCTAGCACGAATTTTCATTATTTTACTTTCCAGTATTTACAGCGTTTCTTGTATGAAAAAATTGGAACAGCGCCTCTTGTGTGCGAAGAAGGAACTATTTTTTTCCTTGAAAATTGACAATTTGAAATTGTCAAAGTTCCAGTTTACTTTACGTCTCAAATACTGAAAAGTCGTGCTAAGGGTACTGTACCCCTAGCACGATTTTTCACTATTTTACTTTACAGCGTCCTTCCAGTATTTACAGCGTTTCTTGTATGAAAAAATGGAACAGCGCCTCTGGTGTGCGAAGAAGGAACTATTTTTTTCCTTGAAAATTTACAATTTGAAATTGTCAAAGTTCCAGTTTACTTTACGTCTCAAATACTGAAAACTCGTGCTAAGGCTACTGTACTCCTAGCACGAGTTTTCACTATTTTACTTTACAGCGTCTTTCCAGTATTTACAGCGTTTTTTGTATGAAAAAATGTAACAGCACCTCTGGTGTGCGAAGAAGGAGCTATTTTTTTCCCTGAAAATTGACAATTTGAAATTGTCAAAGTTCCAGTTTACTTGAACACACAAATTACAAATACTGAATACTCGTGCTAAGGGTACAGTACTCTTAGCACGAGTTTTCAGTATTTCAGACTTAAAGTCAACTGGAACTTTGTCAATTTAAAATTGACAATTTTCAAGGAAAAAATTAGTTCCTTCTTCGCACACCAGAGGCGCTGCTCCATTTTTTCATACAAGAAACGCTGTAAATACTGGAAAGACTCAGTAAAGTAAAAGAGTGAAAACTCGTGCTAAGGGTACTGTTCGCTCAAAGACCAGTTAAACAACAGACAAGCCATTAACATTGAAAAGGATCGCATGCTAAGTGCAGATAAAACTTTGTATGGCAGTCGATGATAGCAATCGCATTGATACTCGCGTGTGCCTTCCTCAAGGGTCTTAAATTTAATTTGTGTTCGTAATAACTGTTTGAACTGTAGGTAGGTAATTATTGCTTTTTATTTGTTTTGGATTCTGATAAAGGTTACATACCTTTAGTAATAACGTTTAACCTTTCGGCTTTGAGCTAAATGTTGAAGTAACATGCGTCTTGCTACATCAATCTGTTTGAAAATCAAATGGCCTGTTGGTATAGTGGTTAGTGACCCTGACTGCTATGCCCCGGGTTGTGGGTTCGATTCCCACCCAGGACAAATTTTTGTGTGATGAGCATGATAATTTGTTCTGTGTCTGGGTGTAATTTATCTACAATATGTATGTATTTAGAAATATAGGAGTATGTTTATGGCGTTGTGTGATAGTTGTGAAATATAAAAGAAACAAAAATGGAAGAAGTTAAGAAAATCAAATGGAAATAGTTTTTAGGATACAGTAGCTTTCACCTTAATACTAGGGGCCATAATTTTTCTGTATTTGTAACTCGTAGGATGGTAGATACAAAAGAAAGCAAGTTAACCCATCCCACCTTTTGCCACGAATTGTGAAAAGTGTACCTACCTAAAATTAAAGTAATATTTAAAAAAAAAATCTGTTATACATTATGTACTTATAAAAGGTCAGTAGTGTATAGCAATTAGCTTTAGGATTATAGAGGTTCACTCTTAACTTAAAACTAAATAAATAACTTCAAAGTAAATTAGATAAAACTAATAAGTACGAGATTAGTAAATCAGACTTCTATTCAACCAAGATTAAATACAACTTTTGAATCTGTAAACTAAATTATATTGAAATAAAAGTTATAGATTAAATAAAATTTTGTGTTTGATCAAAAGCTTTTAATATTTTAATACTACTATGATCAAACATTTAGAAAACTCTGATAAACAACCATTTGTTACTATGTACGAGCATTGATATTGGGTTTATTTTGGTCCTATTATTCCTATACAAAGCGAATACTAGATTAGTGACCCAAATTTTGGGTAACAACCCCAAACTAAATGAGAACAAATATTTCGTAGTAAATGTGGTTTCATAACAAACAATCATCCCATCTCCTCAATCCAATGATATACCAAATTGGCCCTTATTACACACGATTGACATAAATTCCACGTCCTTATCCCACGCGAGGTTACGAAAACTTCAAAATTGATCAGTCCCTATTATTGCGGAATGGGGACAACAGGAAAAGTATAAAACTGTGCATAATAAGTATTATTCTGTGACGTAATAAAAATTTTTAATCGATCCCGTTAGAATAAACTTTTGGATAACAATTTGTATGTAATCATTACATTTTATCTATCTGTCAGCTGTCTACATGCAAAGCTAAAAATTGCTACTTATTTTTTTTTTGGTTATATCTGATTCAAGAGGAAGGTTTTAGAAAAGGTTTCAGTAACAAAGTATTTTTAATCGTAGAGATAATGTAATGTTTCATGGTCAAGTCGTCAAAAATTATATTTATCGATTTTTTCTCGACGTAAAAGTTGTCGAACAAAAACTCACAAAATGCTCTTAAATCAGACGTGGAATTTAACTTTAATTTGGACTCACCAAACTGTCTGCTAACTTATTCAATTTAGGTTCCAAGTTTACTGATTTAGGTAGGTACAACAAAAAAACGAACACAGACCACAGGCTTTTGGTAACAAAACCAGAAAAAGTTGGCCTTTTAATTCCAATCAAAGAAATAAAAAAACTGTTATAAACTAAAGTAGAAAGAAGTAAAACCTTTTTCTACTACAATAAGCGAACTCAAAATTAATAACTTCTAACACAACCGTGTAACACCTAATTACCTATTATAGCTGACGCATAATTCACGCTTGGACGCTTGTTTACAACATCTCATCAAAACGCTAAATACCTGTTTTACTTCATCAGTAATTATCTTACAACCGGCTAAAATTTCATGGAAATCCTTTGAATAAACCTGAGCAATAAAATTTGAATACCGTAATTGTAAGGGAAGCGACCACTTTGATTAAGGGCCTCATTTCTTCGTGACGAGTTGTTAAATCTCAGTTTTGTCATGAAAGAACGCTAAAGATTGTCACTTGTTTCAGCAGTTTTGATTTAAGGCTTTTCGTGCAAAACGCAACGCCAGTCTCCGATGCCTTACGACTTTGGTATTACATCCATTGACGCGTGCCTGTGTACGACCCTCTATGGTTTTGCATTGCGATATCAAAGTCGTAAGGTATCGGAGACTTTTTTTTTGCGTAGTGAAATCATCCTTTGAGTCCTCCTGCCCAGGGTGGGACGGGACGCACAGTCAGACTTTTACTGACTTAACCTTCTGCAACTGAGGTGAGTTTTTAATCAACATTCGACTGAGGTGTAGTCTGCCAGGCGTCACTATATACAGCATGATTGGCTTATAAATTTCAGAAATATTAGAGCTCTAGTTTTATTTTATGATTAATGGGTTTATCTATAATGAAATAAAAATTAATAAGCTTTCTCAAAACAAAAAACGAGTTAAGTATGGAATCATTTATTGAGATCAGTATTTTCATTATTTTTACGCTTAATCTTATAAAATATTTAAAAAAAAAATCGAAATTATAATTTTTTCATAAAACTGTTAACTGTTATCTTTTAAGCATTATCTTATAGCACTAAAACAAAAAAATCAACGAGATGTCACGGTTCAAATAAGCACAAATCAGTGTCAAAGTTAACCCTAAATCTATAGCTTAACTTTACAGTCCTGACATAGTGGAGAGGAATATTGTAGACAAATTGGCTTTTTGGTGCCTTGTTAATTGCCTCTTCAGTCTACTGGGGCATATGCTGCATAGTTGTTTCCTCCCAGCAGGACCTGGTAGCTGAGCCATGGGTGGAGGGGGAGGCAAATCATTGCCTAAAACTCGCGTTATAGTAAGACACTCTAACTCGATTGGGCATTGTTCCTCGAGGTCTTTTTTTCCTCTCGCTGTACATTTCCTTCCACATAATAAGGATCTTCTACCGAATCATCAAAATTTGACTGGTCTGTTGGTCTAGTGGTTGACTGCTATGTCGGGGGTCGTGGGTTCGATTCTCACCCAGGACAAATGTCTGGTGATGAGCATGATCATGTATTCGGTGTCTGGGTGGAATTTATCTATATTATGTATGTATTTAGAAATGTATAAGTATGTTTGTCAGTTAGTCTAGTACCCATAACACAAGCTCTGCTTAGCTTGGGACTAGATCGCGTTCTGTGACAGTTGTAAAAAAATCGTTAAACTAGTAGTGTTCTTCTTCTAATTCATTAAGCCCTTCCTCAATCTGCTTTTCATCGTTTGTATATCTTCCACTGCTGTCAAGTTTTGGTGGCCTTCTAAAAAATATGAATATTATAAGTTAAGCAAATTAAATGTGAGGTTATGTCTTAGAGACACTATCTAAGTTTTAATATTTTACTGATGAAACGACTCACAGACACTATGGACCTAAAACGAAATTGGTGAGGTGACGTCTATCAGAATCAACGTTTATTGCTGTACTTACGTCTGTGGGACACCGGAAGTCGAAAACTCTTAATGTACACATCGCTGAGCTGCCCGCGCCTCACTGACCGTTAGCGCGAGCCGTTACAGGAAGGTACTGAGCGAGACAGAGCTACATCACGACCTGTTACAGTCTGGCAACGTTTTTTGTGATTGGTGGTGTCCGACAGACTACCACCTCAGTCGCAGAAGGTTAAATCCACGGTGATCCTTCAATAGCCCTTTATGTACCAGAGCCGTGATTATCAAGTGAGACAGTCCCGCGACCACGGCAGGCAGCTATCGGAAACATGCGTGTGTGAGAATGTGGATGTATGTCTGTATATGTAGGTATTTATATCTATTTAATAACCAAGCTTTGGTTATGAGGATAGTCACGGTGAAATATTTCTGGTGAATTATGTATGGGAATGGGTTTTGTGAAGAAAAGCACAGAAAGAGAATACTAAGCATTTATTATCAAGCTACCTCCTTTCGCAAACCCTAGGTCCTCGTGGAGAAGAAAGGAGAAAGAAACTCCACGGCAATATACATTATCAGTATACACAATTATGAAACACAATATATCAGTAACATTCTTAGTGTAATACATATCAATTAACTTACATTATCATTGTAGAACACAGGTACACACTTTGTAATTATCACACCATCTTAACGCTTAGAACTATTACAAGATAATAACCCCGAATGTGTCGGTACATCCATTTTTATAAACTTAGAATCGTCCCCATCCGTCAAAGATTGCCGCCATATTTGGCCAATGGCAGATCGACATACATTATAGCTAAATAACTAATAAAATAAGTAATAATTAGTAAATCCTGTGTAATGGAAACATTTTAAAACTTGATTAGATAATTTAGCAATATAGCAAGTATTTATTTGTAACCTTAATTTATATTTTCGTAAATATTAGAACATCAATTGATTTCGTTCGGAAATCAATTGTTGTAAATATACTTTTTCTACTATTATTGTATATATATTATCATATATCACACGGCCATTCTGACAGTACTTCGTCCTCGAAGTACATACCTTCTCTCTCTTTACTCCTCACTTAACTCTCGATTTACTGCTTAGAATTAGATGGTAGCCAATAAAAAATAAAAAAAAGAATCTATGCTTTCAGAATTAACTTTTACGAAATAATGAGAAAAAGACAGAAATAATTGTCAGTGTCTTCTCGCAATTCAGCCAGCTTTCAAATCAAGGCAGTGAGATAAACATTTTACAATAATTAACAATAAAATCACTAAATACTATCTTATTAAACCTACAATAAACACTTAAAATAATACGACAATAAATCAATGATAAGAAAATATTTAACAAACCAAAAAAAAACTATACATTATACTAATGATTATTATTAAAGATTTTAGTCTAAAACCATTTCAATAACACATCAACCTTACTTAACATTTACAATTTTGTCATATACAGGAATCTTTGTAAAATGAAGTAACCAGTTATATCTTACATATCCACCTGTCTTTATCAACATTTTTTTTTTATTCAATTGATCCAGTTTTTTTCTTTCTTTCTTTGACCTTTCCCTTTTGCATACACTATTTTTTTTTATAACTTACAATGCATCTTCATAATTATTGATTACCACACCGAACTTCTCTTATTTTCAATTATTTTTTCAATCAATATTGTTAACGTGATCACATTTTAAATAATAATAATAATAATTTTATTTATTTTCTCTACACAAGTTATTTATGCTAGGCTTAAACAATAGGTACAATAAGAACAGGGAGCTAACGTTGTGAGAGACTGGTGCCTGAAGTAGGTTTCATTAAAACCTGGATCACGGGTCACCAGGGCCCTCCCTCGGCTACACACTTGATGATTTACAATCTAAATGATTAATAATTCAATTATTTTAAATTTCTATTGATTAAAATGTTTTTTTTTTCATATATCTATAATTATAATGAAATAATAAAAACAATGAGTCATTTGTATGTCTTGACTAATTTGTAAAAAATGTTCTGGAAATACGAACTGAATATTGGTGCCAATCATTTAGTTACGACAATCGTAACTTCACCAGTTAATAGTGAGATCAAAATAATGGTCAACTAGGTAGCAAAGCAATAAAATAGGAAGAGCATAGTTCATCATGTTCAACCAATTACCTAGACACGCCAACGACCTTCACCCGCTACCGGTGAGTTCTATTGACGCCAAGTAAAAGGTCTAGTAGCGGCAGTTGAGCCAGTTACATAGACACGTCAACGACTTCACCCGCTACCAGTGAGTTCTACTGACGCCAAGTAAAAGGCCTAGCAGCGGATCATCATGCAAACAAACAGCCATTTTTACCGACTTATCTGGTTCTTTACAACCCTTGGGTGATGTTCGTAATAAAAGTTCCTGATGTTTATTAGTTCCTGGTTTTACAAACATTTTGCAAAGATATTGTTTTGTCACTGTTTATTTTGAATAGCATGAAGTAACCGTAATTATAAATTCCCCTTTTTGTTACGAGTATTATCTTAAATAATAGTTGGTAAACCTTTGCTTGATCCCTTCGTTTTACTTTAACTTTGCTTGTGTACTTGAACTTGCCCTTGAGTTTGCCTTTGTGCTAAAGTCTGTCTTTGCCATCAGCAATGTCTAATTTCTAGATTCAACTAAGGCTTGATTTTATAATTACAGAATTTAAATGATTATCCAAGTAATACACTATCTATTTTTTAATCAAAACGAACCTTCATTTCATTTTCCAAAGAAGCTTACGACTCGGTTATTCTGACAATAATAAATTATCAATTGCAAATAGTATGTTAAAACATGACGACTCATCTAAAAAGCTACAAATCGTTTTATTTTAGTTTTGATGTCTTGTTGGTATTTCTGTTCCTTTAAATCGAATACTAATTTTCGTTTTTTATGACACAACTCTAAACGATTTCGATATTTATATCACTATAACTTTTAGTAAATTGGAGACTGAATACCTATCTAGCTAGCTACTTAAGCATAATATAATATTTGTTGCTAAAAGTAGCGTACTCGGGCCACCCTTTTTCTTAGTTGTATATTAATGATCTCTAAAACTAAATTCTTAAAATGGACATAACAGTTCGGACATTATGATATAAATTGAACATTTTGTTAAAAATTCTACCTACATGGACATAGGTATTTGTATTCGTTTTAAAAAAAAAAACAGCTAATATTCCTATACATGGAACGTATGTACATTACTTTATCATGGAATATATCAATCTTACTATCACAATATAATTCTCCGAGTGACATTGTAAATTGGCTTGGCTTGATGAAATGACTCTTCTTATTAACTTAAATAAAACAAATTGTCTTGATTCCACCAGCCGTAAATACCAAACAGTTGATATTGCTCATAATAACTGTACAGTAGAAATTACTAACACATAATTCTTAGACCTATTTATTAGGTAAGCAACTTGGTGACCCTGGCGAGAATTGTCAAGAGTTTGATTAAATCTTCATTTATCTATTAATCCATATCCAAGAGAATCGCAGAAACAAAATTATCGAACTTTTTCAGCCTTGCGGCTGCAAATAAATTAGTCAAACTTTTCAATATTACCCATACATTTAAAATCTACACATAATTTTAATCAGAAAAAGAATATTGTTACACACTGAGTTTCTTCATGACACGAATGTCTTCCAGATTGTTACTACCCTCATTTTTGCTGACATAGTAATCATATTTTGATTTTGTGTTAAACTTATTGTAATTTAATTTACTTTACATTTGAAATAGTGGAATTCCTATATGACTTTTTTGTAATTTTGAGATTTTATTCTACTAGTACCTAATTGACTTTATTATTTTATTTCTAAACTTTTATTTTCTCAATTTAATATAACCTGGTATTTATGAAATGTCACGGGTGTAAACTAAGGCGAGATTTTAGTTTTCCGCATGTGAGGGTAAATCATCTTGTACTGCAAGAAAAATCTACTTGTAAAAAAATTCCAGCTATTCAGCACGAGTTTCGAATGGCGACTTTTTGTTGTGTTAGGCTAGATTATTCCTTTTTTTTACCTTTTGACATATTTATAAAATCTGGTTGTATTTAGTTTTTCAAATTATCAGACTTGATCGCCTATTATGGATTGTGATACGAGGCCTCACTTCAATATTTCTGCATTTTATACACAGCGCATTTAAAGTATTGATTGCTTTTGTTGTATATTGCCTAAAGTATGTGTATTGCCTTTTATTGTATATTTGTATAGTCTCAAAACGAGGAACTTTCTGTTTTTTTTTTTTTGTTTTTCAATCTAACGTCAAAGTTTCAGTTTATTTTACAAAAACGTGACAAGTGTTTTTTTTTTTAAATTATGGTAACTTTATATTATAAAAGTGCAGAAAAAAAAAAGATTAGTCAGTTCTTTGTTCAAATAATAAAAACTTATTTTTACCATGATCATAGAAACTGGATTAATTGTTGAAACAACATGATTCGTTTTCGATTCGGGAATTTCTTGAGACTAAGTGGGAAACTTGTTCTATAGCAAAATACCCTTTTTATCGTAACATTTTTTATTTTATTTTTTAGGAATTATTTCAATTATTTATTATGACTAGGTAATAGTAGTATCAATTTCTGGTTCTTACATACTGTATTTTAATTTTTTCTTTTTGCTCCGGATTTCGTTGGATTACGTTTTGTATGTCATAAGTGGCAATAAATACTTTCATTAAAAAAATACCTTAATTACTTTTAAACCCTGGGCCTTGAGGCTTTAAACTGTATACTCCTTTTTTTATATGATGCTGTATTAATCGTATTCTGTGAAAATGATTTTCAGAATGACTTGGTCATTGAACACAGAATCTATAGCTACTCTGCTCTTTATGTCGACATTCACAAGCCAAAGTTAAAATAAAATATACTTTCAGAAGATTAATCTGCATTTTGCAAACCAAGGGGCAAAGTAAAATCTGGACAACCTTCATTTTTACTAATATTATCATTTCAATATATCCAACGAATTTTCGTTTCGTTTACCCCTCTTTATTCTATCAAGTATCAACTGTTGATAAAGTTTTTATCGTTTCACCATTCTGTTCACACTCTTAACTTTTGCAATTATTTGTCGTTGAATAATCACGAATCGTTGCTAACGGTTAGAATCTAACATTGATAACGTCTTTCTTATTGTCTAAAACATTCTTGTTTTCAAACTAGTCAAATATTAATATTGCCATTAGTAGGTAGCTGGCTTAAAAGTTGAAATTCAATAAACACACAACTTTCAAGTATCCAATAATCTCCCAATTTCATAGTATTATTAATTTAAATAAAATTATGCTATTAAGACTTTTATAAAAATACCCACAACAGTTTTCATCAAATATTAATTGTTTACTTATTCTTTACATCCGTTAATATTTCAAATTACAACATTTAAACAAATTGAGTATCTAGATCTTTCATCTAACACAACCTTATAATATTTATCATTAAAGCAGAGCCTATATAGGCCTTACCGACATAAGCCGAATCGTATTGCTGCACCATCATGTCCTCGGGATTACTTCGATGCTTTTCGACAGTTCTGCAGTTCTACTGTCCGAGGTAGCAGCACGTTATCTTGGTCCTTCATCGATTCAGCAACCTGCCGCCGCCGCCGTCACAGCGGGGTTGTGCTTGTATGATGGCTCCAACGTTAATCATGAAATGTAGAATGGATAACTTCATTAGAAATCACAAGTAGGTCAGGGCACATCAACCACTTCTGATGTGAGAATGTGGATGTATGTCTGTATATGTAGGTATTTATATCTATTTAATAACCAAGCTTTGGTTATGAGGATAGTCACGGTGAAATATTTCTGGTGAATTATGTATGGGAATGGGTTTTGTGAAGAAAAGCACAGAAAGAGAATACTAAGCATTTATTATCAAGCTACCTCCTTTCGCAAACCCTAGGTCCTCGTGGAGAAGAAAGGAGAAAGAAACTCCACGGCAATATACATTATCAGTATACACAATTATGAAACACAATATATCAGTAACATTCTTAGTGTAATACATATCAATTAACTTACATTATCATTGTAGAACACAGGTACACACTTTGTAATTATCACACCATCTTAACGCTTAGAACTATTACAAGATAATAACCCCGAATGTGTCGGTACATCCATTTTTATAAACTTAGAATCGTCCCCATCCGTCAAAGATTGCCGCCATATTTGGCCAATGGCAGATCGACATACATTATAGCTAAATAACTAATAAAATAAGTAATAATTAGTAAATCCTGTGTAATGGAAACATTTTAAAACTTGATTAGATAATTTAGCAATATAGCAAGTATTTATTTGTAACCTTAATTTATATTTTCGTAAATATTAGAACATCAATTGATTTCGTTCGGAAATCAATTGTTGTAAATATACTTTTTCTACTATTATTGTATATATATTATCATATATCACACGTGCATGTTGTGTACGAAGAGGCATAGCTTCTCCAAAGGCGCTACTCTGATAGCCCCGCTATATAAATATATTTCCAAAGTAAGAAAACACGCCAAGGACACGCCACGCTAACGTCGCGTTACCGTCGCATCACGCCGAACTCGCTGTTTAGCAAAGCTTTTAAAAGCAACCCATTGGCGAAAAGATAATTAACATTAAGCGCCACTCAGTGAAAGTAAATAGAACATTGTCCGGAGTGGGAATTTACATAGTAGGTATCCGCGGGATGTTAGATACGACAAAAGGGTAGTTCACTGCATAAATTGAAAATTGGTTTAGTCCTTCAGATTAAAAGAGCACTAAAATAATCACGCTTTTTTTTTAAATTAAATGTTTATTGACAAAAATAAAAGCGCTTCGAAATTCGGGAGTTGAGGCTTGTGACGTTTGAACGCCTGTAAAATTAAACCGACCGAGAGACGTTTTGTGATTTTTAGAATAATTGTATCTTCGACAATTTTGGTTACCGTAACAAAAGAAAAAATACGGGTCAAATACTTTTTGATAATCTATCTTCCGGACAATTTTTTTTTTATATTAAAGTGTACCGAAAATGCATCCTCCTATTTCGTAAATCATTACAAATGGGAAAGTGTATAATAATATGTTTGTAACGCTCACAACATAGTATTAAATACCTTGCATGTCTGATTAAATTTTCTTTCTTTCTTTCTTTTCTTTCATCATATTCCATATTTACGTCAAAATGGCTGGCTAGATGATAATTTTGGAACAGAGATAGATGGGACCTAGATATGGTTCACGGTAGACATTTCAAATTATGTAGGTACTTTTGTATGTTTTCGTACCTAAAATTATTAGTACCCAATGGAAGTAGAAATATTAAGTGTCAGGTAATTAATATTACCCAACCCATACTGAGCGACCTCTAAGTTTAATTAATTTAATTCAGGCTGTCTACCTGACTTCAAAAAGGCCGTCACAGTACCTGAATATAAATTGTCTAGACTACCTTCAATATTTTACTTTACCTAATTTGTCTGAACGATGACTTACATTTTTTTGTAATTAATTTTAATTATATTTGGCAATATTTTTAGCAATTTTTAATGGACATATTACGCTGTTGTACGCTGTGCACATAATTATTACATAACAGTGACTAAAAATCTGCAAAAGGCAAAGAGTGACTTGTGTTATTAAGTCCGTATGTACAGTCGCGAGCAATAGTATGTATACACTAAGCAGTGTTAAAAAGCGGTGTTCTGCTACCATATAGATTGAACTTTTGGCTTTTCATTAGACTTCTATTTTAAAAGCCATACTATTACGAAATAGGTCTTATTTCAAACTCGAAACCAGTATTTTACGAGTAAATTGCGTTTGAATTTTATTAGGCGTATACATGTTATTGCTCGTGACTGTGCCACTGTTTGTAGGTAGGTACATGAAGTTTTAATAAATAAATAAATAAAAAAATAAATTTATATTTCTTTCCCGTCTAAGGAGAACAATTACGAGAACTGGAAAGTATCAAAGAATCTAAAGCTTTAAAGTCAAGAAACGCAGCATCTGAACTGGTTTCCTGGAACCAAGTCATTGAGTTTAATCTCGTTTGACTTGAAGCAAAGAGAAAATTTCGTAGAAAATAATAAAGTAGCTTAGACTCTCTTTAAAACGAAGAGCAATTACCGTTTTTAATTGTGAAGTGGTAATTTGTTTTTAAGAGTAGTTATAAATTGCTGTTGAAGGAGGTGGCGGGCCGCGAGAGAGAGAGGACAGCGTCCTCCCTCCGCCCCAACCGCAGTGATAGACGCCCACGGCGTCGGACGTCGCAAGACGATCTCCGGCCACCGTAGGCGCGGGCATGCGGGCAGCGAGTAAAGGGCAACTCGCTGCCCGACCATGGACCATGCCCGGGTCGACGGCGCGTCATGTTCCACGCGCGCCTCAAAGAGCGTCAGCATAATGACGGGGCCGCCCTCTCAGAGGGCCAAAGCCTGCCGGGGGTCGCTGGACTTATTCCATCACCGTGACCCCGGTACATAAAGGGCTGTTAAAGGACACCGTGGATTTTAGTCAGTACAAGTCATGATGATTTTACCACGCTAAAAAAAAAAAGAGTAGTTATTAATTAAAGTGCACACTCCAAGTTCACAGGCGGATTTCGTGAATCTTATGACGTAGGTCATAAGCTAGGCGACACAAGAAATATACAAATATAAAGCCAAAGGAAGAAAAAAACTCATCCTAACTCAATTATCTTTCACCTATACTGTGTGAGACAGTATAAGAAAATTGAGTATTTGCTGGGTATATGGCCAAAGGTCCCACCCACAGCTTTTAATCTTTCTTCTGAGCGCAGATTTTTCCAACCAACTCAGGCTCTCTCTATATCGACACTCGTTTTCAGGCCACCCACTGAAGATTATGTATATTTCAAGTAATGATCTTCCATAAACTTAAGATAATTTCTTTCAGGCTTACCTAACAATAAAAATTTTTTCAGTAGCCAACGAAGAAAATTTTATTGTATAGGTAGTAGTGATACAAAACCATAGGATACGCTGATGTGGAGATTTAGAAGGACTTAAATGAATATCATGATTCCCAAGTTTTATTTTATCAAATGTGCAATTTAGTATCGACCAGCGTAATGGCAGCGTAGATTCGAGACCTCGGAACATGACACCCACTCAAGGGACCGTATCATAGCGAATGACGCAGCGATGTTACTGTAGGTAGGAATACTAATAGCAATCTATACTAATATTATAAAAGCAATGATTATTATAAATGAATAGATTGAAACGTTACCTACACGACATTCTATCTTCAAAAACGGCACACTAACCCACACATCACGATTAGTCGCTAAAGTAGGATGGCATCGCAAGTGAAAAAGAGACAAATACAACGCTCTCCGTGTTCTGTATAATAATGCGTTCAGGATGTTGTTGGGGTTGCCCCGGCACTGCAGCGCATCGGGGATGTTCGCCGACGCCCGTGTCGACTGTTTCTACACGACGTTGCGAAAGCGGTGTGCATCTCTGGGGCGCAGGCTCCGGGCCACCTCCAATGGCATCCTGAGCACATTTGCGAACAGGTTTGATTGTCACTACATTAATCATTGTTATATGTATGATTAATGTAATGACAAACAGACAAATGACTCAGGCTTCTTTATAATTATAGGCACCTACTTGTTATATATATGTGTATTATTTTTATTTTGTTATAAATAATCTTGTGAATTTTAATTTTTGTGATTTAATTTAATTACTTCCTATTTAAATATTGTATTTTATTTTTAAGTTATTCTTCGTCTTTATGCCGATATATTTATTGTTATTGAGTGTGAATACTTTTATGATCTTATATGGATTGAAATAAATGAATTTGAATTTGAATTTGAATAGTCAAGGTTTGTCAATTGACCACATTTGAGTGTGTCACATTCTGGGCCCCAAGTCTGCTAAATCACAAATGGCTCAATTGAATATCAATTGGATCTCAGTAGCAGTTTTAACTACATTTGGTATTCTGCTACTAATTTAAGACCAATGGTTTTCCAGTGACATTCCATTGAACTGCTATCAGAATATTTGCTAGTCTGCTCTTCAACCGTGTTCCAATCGTAAATCGATTGTGGACTTTATCGGTATTCTACTCTTATTTTAACGCTTGTTTGGCAACACTTACTGTTCAACTGAGAGTCAATTACACTTACACTACGATTCCATTACGACTCTATTGAGTTTACATAGAAGTTTTTGCAGAATACCAAATTTGTTCTAATCGTAATGGAATCGTGATTGAGTCTCAATTGAATATCAATAGCATGTGAGTTAAATAAAATTAGCAGAATTGACGCCCTGAGCGCGTTTATCGTATCTACACATTTTTTCTTTTAATATAATTGTATTAAAAGGGTAAAACTAGGTAAGTTTTAATTTAAATGGTGATCTCTCATGGGGATTTTCCCTCAGGAACGTAATTCCGTCATAATGATCCGATTAACTTACCACGATTTGTCATGCATGTATGTGTCAAAATCATCATAAACTGTCTAACAACCTTTTCCGAACTAAATTAGGGTCGGCCAAATGCAGCAGAATATCAGTATTTTATATGGAGCGACTGCCTGTCGGACCTTCACAACCCAGTTACTGTGTACGATACGATATAGAATACAATACCCTATGATTAGACTGATTGTCAGACTTTTAGGGCTTCTGATTAATAGTAACTACTGTTAAAGATCTACAAATGACAGCCGGGACTTACGGCTTTACGCGCTTTCCGAAGCATGGAGGAAACTCGCTATGACAGATTGTCACCCATCCATAGACCAAACTTGGCAAGCGCTTGACCCGGAAGATCGGCCTGTGCGGCTGTTATAATTTAGCCACGAGCTCCTCAAAAAATAAACTATTACAAAGAATCAAGATTCATCCTAAACACAGCTGGTTATGTGTCCAAAAGACTGACTGATATCACTGGATTAAGTTAAATAGACATGTATGTATACCAATTTTGACGACACGGTTGGCGCCGTGGCCAAGCGATTGGACTGCTGCGCTGAGTGCCGCGGGTTCGATTTTCGTACGGAGCAAATATTTGTTGATCTACAAGTAGTTGCTTCGGGTCTGGTCGTTTGTGTATATGGGTTTATATGTTTGTAAACGCACCCACGACAAAGGAGAAATTTATAGTATGGGACAAAGTTCTTTTTTTTTATTTCATTGAATGAAGATGTGATAATTATGTTCCTAAATAAATCTCATAGAATAGCGCCGCCAAAACTAACTTAAAGCTAAGTGTAGTTTTTATCGCAGATCCAGTAAAAGATCGTTTTTATAAGAGGGCTCGTTTCTGTGGGAGACATTTACAGGTTGGTATTATAGGCAGTAACAATACTCAGACTATGATTCTAGCAATCTCTGGAACGACTTCTGCTAATAACTGTTATTGTTATAGTAAATTACAGTCTACTCGAAGATAAGATTTTCTAAAGGTCTGGTTGAAAAGATAGGTAGCCATACATTTTAGTGATTTGTAGAATTTGTGAAGTTAGAGTTGTTACAGTTAGGCCGTGTAGATTCAGAAGCTTGGTGCTACATGAGATCTGATATCTTTTTCGTAGGACAAACCTTATGTGCTCGTTTTGGCAACAGTTTACATGAAATGTTTTTGGTGGGATTGTTCTTTCTTGAACTTATTTATTAGAATCTTAAGGACTATACTCAATTACTCATAAGCTATTATTAAAGGTAAAAGTCTAAATAGTATCGGTTAATATTCGTTTTATATATCTCCGTATTCCGCTCCGTAGCTTCACTGTTGGACAGCCAACTTTTAGTAGTCCTTTCCGGTTAACCTGGGGCGGGAAAACGCAAATTAATGCGTTCTCCAAACATAAAAATATTTATCAATTTGAATTAAGAGCTCAATAAAAGTTGGCTGAAAAACAAAAAAAAAGATAGATTTATTCAAACTGTCAAAAGCTATTGAAAGTTCATCAAATAATCCGTTTCAATAACTTACACGTGGCGTCAGGTTTGATTGTTGTTTAATCTCGTAGAGCAAATATTAATAGGAGCGATATTGCTTCGCAAATACGTTCTTGTTAAACATGGATTAAGTTTTATCGATAGTTCAACGCAGTGTTATTTATCGTCACAACTGTATGAAACATTCAGATTAAACTTTGTTTCGCTTGCTCATTATTTCTATCAATCTATTTCTTTCTTTCATTCTCTTTGTTTCACTTCCGGGCATTTTTCAGTAAGATTCTCTCATCCCCTCTTTTTATGTAGACAATCCCCTCTTTTCCCTTCCACCCAGGACAAATGTTTGTGTGATGAGCACGATCATTTGTTCTGTGTCTGGGTGTAATTTATCTATAATATGTATGTATTTAGAAATATATAAGTATGTTTATCAGTTGTCTAGTACCCATAACACAAGCTCTGCTTAGCTTGGGACTAGATGGCGTTGTGTGATAGTTGTGGAATATAAAAAAAAAAAAAAAAAAAAAAAAAAAACCTATCTCTTCTCTTAGTCTCGACCAAATATTTAAGAAGTTTTTAAGACCAAACAACAATTGGAACGTACAGCCATCATTATCTGCCTCGCTTTTTGTCACTGTTAAAATTAGCTTTTAGTTTTACCTGTATGTAGCTTACAGTAATTTAGATGGATCGACTAGGTATCTGAACACCACAACCCAGTTATTACTCTTACTTGCTGAATAACAGCAACGACTTTCAAAGATCTACAGATGACGGCCGGGACCAACGGCTTTACGTACTTACTAAGCCCCTTCGTACACTAGGCGACGCAAGTCCCCGATTCCTTACAACTGTGGTATGCCGCGTGCCTATGTACGAACATATGTATTGCTATAGTCATCTGAATACCAAAGTCGTAAGGTATCGGAGACTTGCGTCGCCTAGGGTACGAAGGGGCTAAGACATGGATGAAACTCGCCATGATAGACGGTCACCATCCACAAACAGAGCCGCTGGCAAAATCTTGTTCTAAGTAAACCTTTCTTAGACAGGTTGTTAACCTCTTAGGGCAAAGGACTAAGCTTAGGTCATGTACCACATTTCACAAACATTAGCTTCTCAGTATTATCATTTCCTATAGACAAAAATTATAATATTCATTAGTCTATTATAATACTGAAGGTTGATCGCCTCAACGAGAGGTTTCTTACCTCAATATTGAACTCTCTCACTTGATATATTAAGTCAATTTTAGAGGGCAATGGCATCAACAGATCACTTCTTGTACACAGAATATTTGATATAATTTATTGGTTCATGACGATGTACATACGCCGAGTAGCATTTCATTAAAAGTTTCAAGTCCTCTTTCGAAATTACTGAAGCAGTTTTAATGAAACTTCTCTTATGGCCAAAAAGTTATGAGAGAATGTCCGAAATATTTTATTTTAACGAAGTTAAATTGGGAATCTCTGTTTCTATGGAAACTTTTAAATTATTGTTCAAATCTAGCTGTAATACTGTTTTTTGATTCGCTGCATGATTTAGATATAAGTAGTCGGTTAAGTAGTAATAACATATACAACGTGTAACGTTAATAGCGTACAACCTCTCGTGGGATAACTCAGCCCATGTTAGTAAACAATGTTTGTTCTAAGAATTTAGGAAATTCGCAACAAAAAAAATTGTTTTTTCATACAAAATGATAAATTGATCGGGCCTCTATAAGTAAGAAAAACCAATGTTTTTTTGCGAATTTCCAAAAGTCTTAGAACAAACATTGTTCAGTAACATGTGCTGTGTTACCCCACGAGAGGTTGTGCGCTATTAATGTTACACGTTGTATATTACCGTTTATTCTGGTATTTTCATCTAAATCTTTATCGTTGACTAGCTGACCCGGCAAACTTGGTACCGCCTCAGAATAACTTTTTAATTTTTCCTGCAGTTCCAAAAATAGTTTAAAACTATAATTATCCAAATCGGTACAGCCGTTCTCGAGTTTTAGCGAGACTAACGAACAGCAATTGATTTTTATATAATTGAATATAAAATGAGTAAATGTACGAGTAACAGACAGACCTGTATATGCCACACAACAAAACATTCACAAAATCTGGGTTGGGACAAGACACTTTTCACCTCGATAGTACCCTTTCAATTATATCCCATACAATTGCGAACAAAGGTCATTTCTCGATAAACTCTTATATTTTCTTTCAATTTCCTTCGCACAGTTAACTATTTCTCGGTGCGACATCGGTCAGTAGGTCGGTCCATCGATCTGTGATGGAATCAATATCTTATTATTAAATTATTAGCTCTAGGCGCCGGACGGACCAAGTGATGGGCCTCGGCGAACCTTAGTGATTTGATATTACAGCGCTTTTATCAAGTGCTAATGCGATGAATACAGCAATTTATTATGGTTGGCGAATCTTATTTAATCAGGTCGTCTAGAGTGACAGGAATTCTTTGATTAAATTGGTTTTTGGCAATATTCTAAAGGTATAGTAAAAAACGAGTGAATTTTTCTGAAAGTTGAGTGTTGAACGTTCTAAGGAATGCTTGTGAAAATTGAATTTAATTATTCCTTTAACCTGCTTCTATAAATACTGCGTAGGCATTCTGCTACGAAGTGTAAGTATTTTGCTACATAGCGCAGGCAACTTGCTAGGTAGTGTAGGGATCCTGCTACGAAGCGTAGGCATCCTGCTACGTGGCGTAGGCATCCTGCTACGTGGCGTAGGCATTCTGCTACGGGGCGTAGCCATCGCCTTAGCAAGCTACGATTCGCTTTCAACTGCATTTAAAATTAAATCTTTTGTTACAGATAAACGGTTAACATTGGAATGACCTCCAACGCGCTCACAGTGTGTCCATCCCCCCTTGAAGATGAAATGCTCCTGGCCTACGGCATTGTTCTTTTTCATATGGTAAAGTATTACATTCAATAAAAATAGGTACTCTGTACTTAATTTACACCTAAGTGACCTCTCTATTTTCTCTACCCAGCCTATCGCAGACCACTGCCGGACATAGGCCTCTCCCGTTTCAAAGGTTGGTACTGTTGCCTGTAGTGTACCATACTAACAGTTTTATTCTGAAATAGGTAGTGAACCTTCTTGCGAATGCTTATGGATGGTATTACCGATTCAAATAAAATTTTGGTTTTTTGTTTCATTAAACATTAATGTCGTTTAAAAAATAACCATGTTTTTAATTATTTTTGACCATGAAGGCAGTATTTGTAAACAAAAATCTTTTTAGTTTGTGTTATAGGACGAAAAATGCTGTTGCTAAAAAAACATGATAGATGTTTTAGAGTCGATGTCCAATGTCCATCCACTTTAAAATCACTGATACACTTTAAAGGGTTGGTCAATCCATTATGAATGAATTGAAAACTCGCATTTGGACACTAGATTTTGCGAAATAATGGACAGAAATGTTTGTCAGTGTTGGATGTTATCGGTTACAAGAAATCTATAGTATCTTTTAACTCCTTTCTCTTGGGATGTTAAAGTATCCCTAGGTAGAGCTGTCTAAAAACCTCCCTTTAGGATCTACTTTCTAAAGTCCGTGTACAAAGAAACGGTTTCAGATACGGATAAATGAACGTAAAAAAACAAATTTGTGAACGGATTCCGCCACGACTTTTTTTTTTTTTTTTTATCGTGGTAAAATCATCAAATGAGACCTCCAACCCCGGGCAGGGCGGGAGGTACTGTCAGACTTGTACTGACTAAAATCCACGGTGTCCTTCAGTAGCCCTTTATGTTCCGGGGTCACGGTAATAGAAATAAGTCCCGCGACCTTCCGCCACGACTGAAGTCCTTTTGACGCAGCGCTAGTGTCTATGTCATGAAATCAAATTGCATAAGAAAATATGGTACCACAAATTTTCCGCAGGTCATGAGTAGAGGCGCTCCCTCAGGGTGACCATTCACCTGTAATGTAACGTTACAGATCCGAGCATTTAATTTGTGAGGGCGAACAATCGAGCATCACACTGCGCACCTTGTATGAAATCTATATTAAACTAGCGGCCCGTCCCGGCTTCGCACGGGTGGAGGACCCGGTCTAAAATTTGAGATTTAAACTATCCTATCTCTCAAGTTGGATCGAACTGCACATGGTGTGTGAATTTTATTATAATCGGTTAAGTGGTTTAGGAGTCCATTGAGGACAAACATTGTGACACGAGATTTATATATATTAAGAACTAGCGGCCCGTCCCGGCTTCGCACGGGTGGAAGACCCGGTCTAAAACCCGGTCCCGATGGTTACAAACACAACAAAAAAATAATTATCCGAATCGGTCAAGCCGTTTTCATGTTATGTCGTGACAACGGAAAACGGGTTTCATTTTTATATATATAGATGTACGCGAATGCTCGTCAATCAGGGAGGTAGTACTGTAATGTAATGCTCAAACATGTAATGTAACATTACACGTAAATGCTCCCAGTGAAGGAGCGCCTTAAGGAGTCATCTGTCACATCGTAATAATTCATTCGTTCTTAGTTCGGACTCGATGTCATGAGGCGTAGAAAAGGTCCGTAATTAAGGCCGAAACCACGGGTCTCGTGCATAGAGATTAGACCCCCACGTACCTGCGGTCGCCCTTTATATTCTAGAGACGCGCTAACCTATCAAGGCAGACCCGTGACTTATTTTAATCGCTATAATCATAATAATGAATTCAAAGTTAAACGAAATTAATATTATTAATTATTAAAAGTAAATTAACCCATAACAGTAATCTATCCTTAAGTATTCGTCGGAGGTTATTAAATGTTTGTGTTGTTATTACTTAATTAATTATTTATTAATTTTAATAATAGCTGTATAGTTTTTCTTAAGACATTTTTATATTCCTCAATCCTTCAGAACCTTATTATTTAAGTATTATCTTATTTATGTATATCCAGATAAGATGGTTTTCTGCAACCTAAACTATATTTTTTATTCATTGATAATATTTTCCCCGAGTAAAACACGATAAGCAAATTACAGGATACTGGGTAGAATTAGTGGATCGGGACTAAACTTTGGAATTATATTTAGTTTGTTTTTGTCGCAGATTAAGTTCATTTCAAAGCTGAATAGCAGGATTTTTAAGAAATTATTGCAGTAGTATCAAGTTAATATTTACATAGCTTTCTACCTATAGCCATAGCGTATAATATTCCCACGAAACAGGCCTTGTCTCTATATATTAATTTTATTTTTTGGAAAGCCGTCAATATGCTATTAAAATTTTTAACCGACTTAAAAAAAAGAAGGAGGTTCTCAATTCGGTCGGTATTTTTTTTTTATGTATGTACATCGATTGCTCCGAGGTTTCTAGTCCAATTAGTGTGATTCTTTTTTTGTTCGATGCAGGATACTTGCAGTGTGGTCCCATAAAAAATTCATCAAAGAAGAATGGGCAAAAATGTATGGACCCCGTCCCTTTCCTTGTAACACTCCCATCCATATATCAAATGAAAGTACGTGAAAAGTGTATCGTTTCAATGTATGACAGCAAACCTGCAAACTATAGGAGAAAAAAGTTATTGAGACTTTTATGTCAAAAGATGAATTTCGATTTTCAGAAGAAAACATTGCTCTTAGCTTTTTCTCATAATAATATGTGTATAGATCAAGAGAAAGAGTAACATTGTTGACTTAGCGGCACCCACTTTTGACTCTTTAAAAGAAAATCATAGTACTTAGTAGTAATAATTGTATGAAAATAATGAATTTAAACTAGATAGGGGCTTTAGAGGCTCAAAGCTGTGGTAGGGGTACCACAGGCCCTACTTAGAAGAACATGGCCATAAGACCGTCACATGCCGCCACAACCAAAATGTTACTCAACTGACTAACGAGGAAGCAAAGGAGTAAAAAAAAACACCAGTGTACTATGGATGGTCGTTGAAGTCATTTTTTGGTTTCCTTCATTAGGGCCCGAAGTGCTAACAGTGTCTGAATAGCTTTTTGTCATGGTAAATGATGCGTACCAACGCCAACGTTTGTATCCATCATTTCCATGTGAAAATCTATGAACATCGCCGTGTGGAGACACGTTCGTATAGAGTATATGGAAATATGTGGCACGACTATAATATCGCCGCGATTCTATCGATTGTGGAGATAGCGCCTTATTCTTTTTCAAAAACGCTATAATTAAATATTAAAACTGACATTTTCAAAATCAATGTGTGCCATTTTAAACTCTGTGAATCCCGGCCGATCTTCCATATACAAATTCTCGTAATAACATACTATGACGAATTCTGATTCGAAGTAAAGACACGTAAAACATAGTTGACGCCTGTCTTTTACTTTCATAGTCGACAAACCCAATCGTTAAGGCACAGAACCGTGGACGAGCTGAAGGTAGTCCGAGAATCGGTTAAAGAAACTAGCAAGTGTTTATTTTTTTTTTGCATATCATGTGACATTTTTTTTAATACAGTAATGTCAACGATGCATTAGCACACAGTATTGAGTATGGATTAATATAATTTGACTTCTGCCTAATATTATGTATCGTCGGTATTTTGACATAAAAGTCTCAATAACTTTTTTCTACCATGGTTTACAGGTTTGCTGTCATACAATGAAATGATACACTTTCCAAGTGCTTTCATTTGATATATAGATGGAAGTGTTACAAGGGGTGGGACGTTTTGTCCATCCTTCTTTGGTTTAGTACTTTTTATTTTGTGAGCATTTTTATTAATTTCGCCTACTTGGATGACATGATGATCTTTACTTTTTGCGTGTTCGTTACGCGATTACTTCGCCAATTGTGGACCGATTTTCAAAATTGTTTTTTTGTTGTACTAGGGATCGTTCACCTTAGGGAATACTGCAAGTTGCATCGAACTTTGTTCAGCATTTTTTGAGATAGGCAATTTTATTGGAACTTTCTTTTATGTACACAACATGGGCGATGTTAATACCGGTGCTACGGATTACAAAATTCTAGTGCACATGTAAGAAAATGATGTATTTGCCAAGAATTTGGGTTGAATATTAAAACTAAAAAGAGTAAAATAAAAAACTTTTTTTCAAAAAAAATTTAACCGCCTTCAAAAAAAACCACAAAAAAGGGTAAAATAACCTACAAAATAACTTTTCTTTCGGAAGTCGGTGGCAAAAAGACATCGAAATAATAAAACAAAGCCACCAACTTCCGAAAGAAAAGTTATTTTGTAGGTTATTTTACCCTTTTTTTGATTAAAAATAAAAACTTGTTTTTGTTTTCATAGAAATAATCATCTACATTTCTCTCAGTTTTCTCGTCATTCAACCTTGTGATGCATTGACCTCATGTAAACCTTATACTTGGATACAAAACCTGTGTCTTTCGCCTTTTACGATCAAGGGGTTCCCAATTACATGTACAGTAGGCATCTGTACCCAAGTACGTCTAAATAAAGCCCATTGCGGTGTCTTTTCTCTGAATTTTATCCACACTTGCGTTTAATGAGCATTTTGCTCATTTTCATTAACACTAAGGAGCAGCTAAACGAATGCCTACATGTAACTGCATTTTGGAATTTCAACTTTACGCGCTTGAGACGAGCGTTGAAAATGATTTTGGTAATAAGGCATTCATGTAAGTGTTGCTTGCGTGTTAATGAACTACTAAGTTCTATTAAGATTCTGTTTTAGGTTTAATAATCTTGTCATATTGAAATATAAAATGGTTGTACTGATGTCTTATGATACGTTGAGGTTACATATAACTTCAAACAAAAGCAATATTTGAGGTGAGACATACACGAGCTACTTCGTAATTATTATTTATTTTAATTACATTTTATACCAACTGATCAATTCTCAATTTAAACGAAAATACAATAGGACATTGACATCATCATCATCATCAGCCTGTATTCGTCCACTGCTGGACATAGGCCTCTCCCAATGTGCGCCACTGAACCCGGTCTTGAGCCTACACTGACATCATCATTTTCAATAGGGTAGGTATTGACTGAAAAATGTAATAACACTTTCAAAAAATAATAAACACATATTTTTCTTTTGTTACGTCACAAGTAAGTACAGTTTTTACTTACTTTCGAAATCACAAGCCGCCACTCTTGAGTTATGATGCCTTTTAACTTTGTTAATAAGCACTGATTTAACAAAAGAAAAAATACGTTTACTTTATTTTTCAAAAATCTAACTAATAGACTAATTCAATTTGCAATTTATTTATGCTATCAACATGCCTATTATTGAAAAGCTCGAATTTAAATAACTTTTAAGGTTCATTCACAAGTACGACAACGTTACGACATCGCTACGACAAAATGCGGTCGAGCTGCGTTTACGTGTCGCTGAAGCTTTTTGCAGTCGTCGACGTCGGTCAGTATCACCCACCCCGTCGGTAACGAAAAAATGCAGTGCATGTAATAATAATAATAATATTCCACAACTATCACACAATGCCATCTAGTCCCAAGCTAAGCAGAGGTTGTGTTATGGGTACTAGACAACTGATAAACATACTTATATATCTCTAAATACATAATTATAGATAAATTACACCCAGACACAGAACAAATGATCATGCTCACACATACATTTGTCCTCGTTCGGAATCGAACCCACGACCCCCGGCATAGCAGTCAGGGTCACCAACCACTGGACCAACAGGCCAGTCATGTGAAGTACTTATTTTCAATACGAATCATAAATTATATGCCCTCCCTAGTCACGTCGTTGTCGTGTCGTTTCGATACGTGAAAATGTAGCCTTAATAGTGTAAACTATTATGATTGACAGCTAGTTATTGGAATGAAAATCTTCGTAAAATTAAACGCAAGTCAAGTGATACGAATGTCTTTATCGATAGTTCGTTCAACGAACTCCATTAATTTTCAGGCGCTCAATATTGTTTGGCTGATTTTCTTTCAGGCGTTGGCATTTCATTTCAATATATCTTTGGGTTTATATCTAAACTATTATATGCTCGCGGTTTTGCCTGTGTGAAGTTTAGGTGTTGTCGTACGGGATTTTAGTACCAGTATAAAAAGGATAGGTGTGTAAATTAAACTAGGAGTTCCGCCCCTCTTTAAATTGTAACTAATTGTAAACTGTATTAAAAATAAAACGGTTTTTTTTTTTGGTGTCACGTTGCCTATGTGATTTTCAGAGAAAATGTTCTTGTTTCTAAATTCATACTTACGACACATCATTTTATTTCACTACTAGCGTTGAACATGAGCAACGCCTAGCAACAGAAAGACGGCGGGTGGTTACTGTCAGCATGCAATAAAAACAAAATCCTCCTTCTGGCAGTCAGGAAATAAATCATAGCACTCGGCACTCAGTAGTAACCGAACGACACTCATCATTTCATCATCACACCAACGAAGTGGGCACGGGTCAGCTAGTTTCAGTATATTCTTAAACAAGTCAATCCACCAAAATATCCTAGATAATTTTGGTGGCGCCAACAAAGTACATTCAACTACGAAATAAGTTCACTAAATTCACCTGTTGATCATTTTCTAAGAACAAAAATATGAAATACCTCTCGAATGTCTAGTTTCCATAGAGACAGTAGACATCAACCACCAAGCGACAGGTGCCATCCTGAAATTAATAAACCCCACTTAATTACAATATTCAAGAGTTTCATGGATTCGTAATTCAATTAAAACGCGTAAGGAATACGTAATAAGACATTCCCTCTACCAGTAATTTAAAGCACGCACATACGGTGAGATATTCATTCATGAGATAATTTTAAAGCCTTCGAGATATTGAATTAATGTTTCAACTAGCTTTTTTCCGCGGTATCACTTGGGTTATAGGAATAGTGGTGCTGTCAATAAATTGATTATGGGTGCGAACTGAAAACCAGCGCTGGGTGTCCTTTGGTGTGGACATGCTCATCAAAATTCTTATTGTATTTTCAATTCAATTCCTTAATTTAAGTTTTTTGCTTATTATAGGTATACATCTTAAATATTTTTACAAAAAAGGAAAAAAGAAACATTTAAAGATATGGTGACCAACTGGTATTAGGAACAGTGTCTAAGCTACTGGCAGTCAGGGCTCCAGAGAAAGGAATTTAATTTGTCATTATTTTTGTGTGTGTCCAATAAGAAATACATATTTTTCTGTTCTATTCTATTCTTTAGGAACATTACTTCTTTTTGGGAATCAGAACTTATTGACCTGACAAACAAAATTGCGCATTAATATAATATTAGTAAGGATTAGGATTCACGATTTAGCGTTTATGACGTTAAGTGCCAATCACCCTGCCAGAGAGAACTTCCAAAGGAGAGTCTCTTTTATACAACGCCACAAGTCATTGAAATATTAGCGGTGAGGGTTAATTTGAAATGTAAATTACCTTTAGTTTCTTATTGTTCTTTGATGAAACTATTTGAGTATTGGGTTGAGTTTAGGAGAAAAATCTCTCTCTCTCTCTTTTTCTATCATGCATTTTTCTTTCCTAAACGACCTATTCTATCAAACTTTCAATTTATTGAAACTATCTTCATTCGCGGGCATGCGGGCAGCGAGTAAAGAGCAACTCGCTGCCCGACCATGGACCATGCCCGGGTCGACGGACGGCGCGTCGTGTTCCACGCGCGCCTCAAAGAGCGTCAGCATAATGACGGGGCCCCCTCTCAGAGGGTCAAAGCCTGCCGGGGTCGCGGGACTTATTCTATCACCGTGACCCCAGTACATAAAGGGCTATTGAAGGACATCGTGGATTTTAGTCAGTACAAGTCGGACAGTCCCTCCCGCCCTGCCCGGGGTGGGAGCCTCATTCGATGATTTTAACACGTAAAAAAATAAAAAAAATAACCCCAGGCAAAAGCCAGTTCAAAATAAATGCTTAAGTTTCACATTTACAAATATTAACCGATTCCACGAACAAAAGGCACAATCACAATTAGTCACATGAAGCCTGAAAAAGCAACTCAAGTTCACATTCACAACAAAAGCCCCACACACTAATTAACATTCCATACAAACAGGCAAGGGCAAAAGGCCACGTAGATAAAACCGGCAATACATTAGTCCACTGTCCTCGAGACCTAACATTGCGGTTTGCGGTAGGCCATGAACACCTAAGGCTAAAAGGCTAAACGGCTAAACAGCTATATAGCTGGCTATAAGTCGCTGGCTATAAGTCGCCGGCTACTGTTAGCGTGTTGGTGGCTATCGTTTCTTATCGGCGAAGGTCAGCAGTGTCGTTAAGATTAGAGCGAGTCTCACCTATCGGCGGTACACTGGCGGCCGAGTTGAGTGACAAATGATAGTGATTGGGTTAATGCAGGGTTTGTTTTGTAGTTGACATGAAACCAGGGATCTTGGAAGGGGTGAAATAAAGAAATGATGCGGTTGATTATTTAATACAATAATTGTAGTTGACTGTTTGCTCATTTTTGGTTACGAAGGAACAAATTCCGTTGGAAAACACTTTAATGTGATATAGTATTTTTAAATTTGTTTTTTTTTTCATTTTCTTTTCAAGTAATATCCAATGTAGATATCGATGGTTTTTATCACAACGAGCCTTACAATTTTTGAAAGCCATCAGTAGTTTTATTACGTATTGTAAAACTAATACGAACTTATAATTGAAAAACAGATAATAAATTGTAACTTTTGATTTTTTCATCATCCCTTTGCATTTTACCTGATTCCTTTTTTTACAAAAGAAACCGTGGAGTTAATTTATTTATTTATTTATTTATTGTTTCTGGCCAACCAACAATTGTATATACTGATACATTATACTTAACAAGAATTCTTATAGCTATGGTTAGTATTACAATTTCTTATAGGTTAGCACCTCATGCCCCAATGACAATAATACGCGTTACATATAATGATAAAATCAAAAATAAGATTAAAATTAAATTAAGAACTAAAAAACAACATAATTAAAACCGAAATTAGGTAAATACAAAAATAAAATAAAAAACAAGATAAAAGTGGAAACATTCAAGATTACATTAGATATTAATTGATTAAAAATGTTAGAAAAGTAAATTCACATTAGAATACCCAAAACAAGACAAAACTTACATAAAAACAAAATTAAACCGATAAAGAAGTGGAGTTAATAATGCCTACTTAAACTTTTCAAACAAAGAAACTTTAGGTAAAACACTTTAGTTCTTATGAAACTACACTCAGGTTACTGACCAAAGAATAACATTATTGAAAAAATTACTTTATCAAAACCCATTATTGGCTTTTCATGGACATGATGTATTAATATTAGAAAGTCTTTCAATTTGATATATTACATTATTAAATATAACAGATATCTAAATTGTACATCGAAAAACAATTTCGTTAATGCAATACCTATTTATTTTAGAAGTACATATAGTGATATAAATTCAATTCTAAAAACCTACTGTTGGACGCGGGACTGTCTTATCATGTAACTGTGGCCCCGGAACTTAAAGGGCTATTGAAGGACACCGTAGATTTTAGTCAATACAAGTCTGACAGACACTCCCATCCTGCCATGAGTAGTAGGAATCTTTTGATGTAATTACCACGTAAAAAAATTTTTGTTGGTGTTGTTCACTTTCTTATGGCCTCAAGTGTACAAAGTTCAAGGTAGAGTAGGCTTAACTGTCAGTCTTGACCATCCATTGTGGGGTAGATATCTTTTGTTTTTTATCTTCCAGTTAATGAATTTACTTTTTCTCGCTTTGCCACTATCTTTATTTGAATTTCCGTTGCTAGATAGCAGCTATTACATTGGAACACAACATCACGCCTTTGACACGAGGACTTTTAATAGTAGGTACAATACATTTTTTTTTATCGTGGCGTAATCATCAAATGAGTCCTTCCACCCAGAACGGGACGGGAGGGACTGTCAGTCTCGTCCTGACTAAAATCCACGATGTCCTTTAATAGCCCTTTACGTTGCAGACTCACGGTTATTTGACGAAATTTTTTCCCATTATCCGTAGATACATGATGCAATCTCTTTCTCAAAAATAAAGATGAATGTAATACGATTATTTTTGCATAAATCTTGAAGGCGAACAAAGGGAACAATTTCACCATAATTTATACATTTCATCATCATCATCAGCCGGAAGACGTCCACTGCTGAACATAGGCCTCCCCCTTAGACCGCCACGCCGAACGACAATTCGCCACTTGCATCCATCGGTTGCCCGCGACTCTCACGATGTCGTCGGTCCACCTAGTGGGAGGCCTACCTACGCTGCGTTTTCCGGTCCGTGGTCGCCACTCGAGAACCTTTCTTCCCCATCGGTTGTCAGTTCTACGAGCGATGTGGCCTGCCCATTGCCACTTCAACTTGCAAATTTTACGAGCTATGTCGGTGACTCTGGTTCTTCGCCGAATATCCGTGTTCCGGATTTTATCCCGCAAAGAAACTCCGAGCATAGCTCTTTCCATTGCTCGTTGAGTGACTCTTAGTTTCTCTAAAAGGCCAGCAGTCAAAGACCACGTTTCAGAGCCATATGTAATCACTGGCAACACACACTGGTTAAACACCCTTGTTTTGAGACACTGCGGGATTTTCGATGAGAAGATATCACGTAGCTTCCCAAACGCTGCCCATCCTAGTTGGATTCTTCGGGCGACCTCTTTCTCGAAGTTGGACCTACCTAACTGAACAATCTGTCCAAGGTAAGTATAATGGTCTACAACTTCGAGAGTATCATTCCCAACAACAACCGGTACGGGCGCCACATGGACATTCGACATGACTTTCGTCTTGTCCATGTTCATTTTAAGGCCGACCCGTTGGGAAACGATACTGAGGTCGCTGAGCATAGCATTGAGGTGCTCCAACGATTCTGCCATGATGACTATATCATCGGCAAAACGAAGGTGAGTGATGTATTCGCCATTGATGTTGATGCCGAGTCCGTCCCATTCCAAGAGCTTGAAAACGTCCTCCAACGCGTTCGTGAACAGTTTCGGAGAAATAACGTCTCCCTGTCTCACGCCTTTCTGCAATTGGATTGGTTTCGTGCTCTCTTCCTGAAGTCGGATGGACATGGTGGCGTTACTATACAAACACTTCAATACTTCGATATACCTATAGTCGATATGACATCGTTGGAGGGACTGCAATACTGCCCAGGTTTCGATTGAATCGAAGGCTTTTTCATAGTCCACAAACGCTAAACATAATGGCCGATTATACTCCTCTGTCTTCTGTATAATCTGGCGGAGCGTGTGTATGTGGTCTATGGTGCTAAAGCCTTTTCGGAAACCGGCTTGTTCGGGAGGCTGGAAGTCATCAAACCTGCGTTCGAGACGGTTCGTAATGACTCTTGAGAACAGCTTGTAAACATGGCTCAGAAGTGAGATTGGCCTGTAGTTCTTCAACAAGGTGTTGTCACCCTTTTTGAAGAAAAGAACAACCACACTCCTGTGCCATGCTTCTGGCGTAGTGCCTTCGAGTATGACGGAATTAAATAACTTCTGGAGGACTAGAAGTACCGGTTTTCCACCCGCTCTCAGAAGTTCTGTTGTGATTCCGTCATCGCCCGGCGCCTTGTTATTTTTGAGCTGTTTAAGAGCCATTCTAATCTCGTACAGGCTGATGTCCGGGATATCCTCAGTGTAGTGCCTAGTCAGTTTAGCTCTTGCGTCTCGAGCTGTACCGACACTGGGTTGTCGTGTAGATGTGTATAACTGTCCGTAAAACCTCTCAAGCTCTCTTAGGATCTCTGGTTTCGTCGAAATGATGCTGCCGTCGTTAATCTTCAGCCTTGTCATTTGGCTTTGCCCAATAGACGAATTCTTTGCGAAGACTTTTGAGCCCTGGTTCCGCTCGATCGCCTCTTTGATACGTGCTGCACTATAGGCACGCAGGTCACGTCGCATTGATTTCGAGATTCGTCTATTGAGTTTGCCATATTCCGACATATCAGCTGAAGATTGCAGCCTCATCTCAGTCCGGTCTTGCATCAACTTGATGGTTCCGTTCGAGAGCTTTTGAGGTTTATTGCGGCGTGGGGTCTTATAGAACTTAGACCCCACAGCTTGGACAGTTTCCACCAACCCATCGTTAATCTCGTCCACAGTTTCGCATTCGGTTAGGCACTGGAAGCGATTGTGCAGTTCGAGTTGGAAGTGTTCGGGGTTCTGGATGTGGGCAGGACCAGGTCGGAGCGTGGACTTCACCAGACGAGACCTTTCAAGCTTCACATTGATATTCAATGTGCCTCTGACGATTCGGTGATCGCTACCGGTTTTTACCTTGGCGATCACAGAGACATCACTGAATATTCGCTTCTTGGTCGTCATGATGAAGTCGATCTCATTTCTGGTAGTACCATCGGGGCTCATCCACGTCCACCTCCTGGATGGCCGCTTCTGGAAGTAGGAGTTCATCAAATGAAGCTCTTCCTTTTCCATGAAGTCGACCAGTCGCTGGCCCCTATGGTTTCGCTGCCCATACCCAAATGGCCCCACTCTCAACTCATCGCCATTCCGTGCGCCCACCTTCGCGTTGAAGTCCCCCATAACAACGGTGAAGTATGTTTCGGAGGTATGTATGGCCTCGGATATCTCCTCATACAATGCCTCTACTTCATCATCAGAATGTGTCGAGGTCGGCGCATATACCTGTATGACCTTCAACGAATACCGGTTGGTTATTCTGAGTATAAGGTATGCTACCCTGCTCGACACACTGTCGACCTTCATAACGTTGTTGTTGAGGGACCTGCGGACGAGAAATCCCACACCACCCTGGGATTTACGGTCTCCTTCCCGGTAGAAGAGCATGTTGCCGGAATCTAGAACCATCGTATCCTGACCCTCTCTTCGGATTTCAGATAGTCCCAAGATATCCCAGCGCATTTTGCTCAATTCTTCCTCCAGCTCGATAATCTTCTCATCGGTCCTCAGTGTGCGGATGTTGTGTATTGCCAGGGCCAAAGTTCGTTGGGGGTGGTAGCGGGGCATCTGCCGGGGATTCTTCGCACCCCCTGCTCCGCCGTTACTCGGTCCGCTACCCAGACCAAGAATAGCGGAGCTGCCGGGGACTGGGGGCCGTGTGCTGTGCTTGTCAATCATAATGGGGGGGGGGGGGTTGCCATAATCCCCACGCTTGGCAGGCGGCTTGGGGATCGCAGAAGTCACCGAGGTTTGGCAAGGACGCTGCTGCCCGTCCTTCGGTGGCTGGACGTAGTTTAAGGACGTACCCGGGTCCGTAATTTATACATTTAGAGATGTTTAAGTTAACTGCACTACTACAACTAATAAAGAGCAACTGATGGTGCGAATCTGACAATCCGACATCGGACGACACAGTTGATGCAGTGATTGAGCGATCGACTGATGCGCAGCGTGTCGCGGGTTCGATTCCTGCAAGGAAAAAATATTTGTAAGATCTGCAAATAGTTGCTTCGGGTCTAGTTCTATGTGTATGAAAGTTTCTGTCTGTAAACGCACCCACGATATAGGAAAAAATTCTTAGTGCTCGGCAACGTTTTTTTTTTTTATAATCCTGCTCCATCCAGGGCAGAAGGATTAATTTGACACAACAAACTACACTTGAAAAACATATTTTTAACATGATATCACAAATACATTATTCAACTACCGAATACAATAATTATTACTGGTTACCTGACCTCACAAACACATCTCTCGTGCTACTGTCAAACAAGCATTAATTTGGTATCAAGTTTCTGTGTCAGGTTTCTCGACAACACAACTATTCCACGAACATCCTTTTGTGTCTTGTAACACGCTTCTAGTAACAATGTCCCTAGAATTCGTATCTAGGTGTTGGTAAGGGAGGTTTCTCACTTTGCTTTTTGTCGTGCGTGAAAATCCTTTTCTTTGCCGACAAAGAATTGCCAAGAAATTATGGGAAAGAATTGCCAAGAAATGTCGGCAAAGAATTGCCAAGAAATGTCGGCAAAGAATTGCCAAGAAATGTCGGCAAAGAATTGCTAAGAAATGTTGGCAAAGAATTGCCAAGAAATGTCGACAAAGAATTGCCAAGAAATATCGACAAAGAATTCCCGTACATGCCAATACACCGGTCGTGTAAAGTCCGACACTAGTTTACATCGAAAGCTTATCAATTCAATGGCAGTTGACTGCAGTACAAAGGCTTTAATTTTGTGAAAAATAAATATGGCTTTAATATTTTCATAACATTTAATATTGTTCATCATTTTTGTTATTTTCCTTAAGTAACGCCTGAATCTATAATTTTTGTACAAAGACTTTTCACAAACTTCGCTACCCTGTCTTCTACCTGTTGTTTTTTTCTGCAGGAGCAAGACCAATAAGTTTTAACGAGGAGTTTTAACCAATGGTTTGTCATATTAGTCGAGTTGCAACACTGGAGGTCAGACAGGTGTGCTATTGTTCCTTTAAAAAAAAAACAAAACAGATATTCCTCTTGATATCCAAATAGACTGGAAGCCAATCCCAATCTTAAAAAAAGCAAACTAAGGAACATTTACAAATAAAAAATAAGTAAAACACTTATATTCGTCAATCGAAAAATCTGCGAAGATTTCAAGGAATTTCTACTTCATTTGAATATCTTTTATAAACAGCGTAAAACATAATTCAAGCAACAGTAAACGCCGCGTGTGTAAATATCCTTAACGTTGGCTTTGTCAAGTATCCAAAAACAAGTAAGCTAGTATCCAGACAATGTCGGTTCTACACAAAACTAGGTAATAGGTAGTTACTTCTATGGATTGAATGAAGATGAAACACCTAAACGTTTTTTTGTTGATTACATAGGATAATATAATAAAATATAATATTGAATACACTGTTTCCATAAAAATATCTCACTAACTTTTGCGCTTAAAACTAAATCTTAGTAATAATTATTATAAATGCAAAAGCTTGTGAGGATAAATTAATGTAAAAATCTTTGTTACGTACGATTCAGACCAACCGGTCGGGCCGGGCGGCATTTTACAATGCGGTAAAGAACATTGAAATGTATCAACAGTAATTACTGTTCATATTTGCATGGCAACTTATCTCCGTCGGCATCCCGCGACACCTAGCGACGTGTCCCGTAAGTTACAAAAAGTACGGAACGGATTTAAATGAAATTTGGTACACAAATACTTCTCTTACTATCCTATGTGTTAATTTGGATAATCAGTTTTTTTTTTAATGTTTATTTTAGGTCACTTTTTAACATCAAAGGTCATTAGTGACCACATTTAACATTATTTTACGTACACAGATACATTAGGAAACAATAATCAGTTTTTATTTTATCTTCCCGAGGGATAATAAATTCAGTATACGTAAATATACAAATAATAATTGGAAATTAACACTACATGTGTATATTAAAAACTAACATAATTATCTACATTAGTTCAGTCACTTCGGTAACTTTATTAATTACCACTTTGAATGTGGAATATTAAAATTAAAGGAAATGGGATGGAACGGGATTGATTTTACTTTCTACTAGCAAAGTACAATAAAATTATTAAAACCTTTCTACTTTAGAGACACAAATTATTCAATTTTAAACTTAGTTTACAATATTTGCATTTATATTGCTAAAGAATTTTTAAAACGAGAAAAAATATATTAAAAAGGTATGAAATAAAAGCATCTTTCATATATTTACTAAGGCATGTGAAAAACCACGATGAGCATAAAAAGAAAATTTCCCCCTCTCTTTCGGAGGAGCGGAAGGGACTGTCGGTTTTTTTATGGATGGCTGCGAGTCTTCGGGCCTTAAGCTCGTCTCGCTTAGCATTGAGCCCTTATTTACGTTGTATTTCAAATGCAAACACCTGAGTGCTCACAGTATCCATTGTCATAGAAAAACCTGCTTCCTTATGCTAAGTCTGGTAGCCCTGAAAACTTGGACCATAATATTGTAACGGATTTCCAATAATGCTTTCGGTTGATTATCCCAAACTCAGCAGTATTAAAAGTTTGAAATAAACGGTTTGACGTAAAATTAGAATGAGTGCCAAATAAAACTTTTCAGTTTACAGCCACTCGTGAAGTAGAAATGACTTAAGCGCCGTATTCACGTTCCATCTGCTGTACGTCCCGCCAAGGTCATACACGATGCACGATGCAAAAATACCGTGAATAGGCTTGACGTACGTCATAATAATAATAAAAAAACATACCGACCGAATTGAGAACCTCCTCCTTTTTTTGAAGTCGGTTAATAATTGACGTACGTCAAGCCTATTCACGGTGTTTTTGCGTCGTGCATCGTGCATGGCCTTGGCGGGACGTACAGCAAGATGGAACGTGAATACGGCGCTTTACTTATCCTGTCTGTTATGACAGTAATTGGGAAAATTAAAAAAAATTGGTTAGATCGTTGGTTCACTCGTTGTACTAACAGTAGTCCCACGGGTGAAAAACTTACCTGTGGTAGGCAGGTACTACCAAGCAATCTAGTAGAACCTACCATGAAAAATTTTAATTTCACGAGCAATAAACGGGATGAATTAGGTTTAAATCCACTGTTTTAATATAATATATCTATAAGCATAGTACCTAGCTTATTATAATTTTACAAAAAAGTAAAATCATTTTTACATTTAGGAGCCAAGCAAAAAGAAAAATGGAAAAATAACGCTAACAGAAAACATAAAAACGCAGGTAGGATGAAACGCGATGAGGTCGATTGGAGTTTCAGAAATGAGTGTAGTCGCAAGCAGATGCTAGTTTTATTTATAAAGGTGCGTGACGCGACTTTGACCCGCAACCTAAAGCCTGAAATCAAAAGGTAATTCAGGTCGCAGACATTCTATCAAGTCTATTTCGTGAAACACTATCTCTTACAACATAACATTACAAACCCGAAAATAAGATAGTAATCTACGTAATTTGTAAAACAATTGGAGCAATTTATTTGTAAAACACCTAGCAGCCATCACTTAACTCAACCAGCTAACAGGAAATGACAGAAACACACACAACCCTGCCGCTGCTACCATCGTATCAACTTGATTTATGATGTTAGGTGACCTTGACCTTGGATCATGATGAACTATGAATACTGCAGTGATTAGGAATGAACGGCGATGTAAGGGTTGGAATTTATGTTTAGTAATACAGTTTAAACTTGAACGAAATTATTAAAAGGTTTTGTCGAAATGACAGCATTGTTGTACTATTTACATAAAATCTATTTAAAGTACAATTATTTATCCGAGTCAGTAAAATGACAAGTGCAACTGTCACCGATATAATGAAATGTATTACATTTCTATATTTCAATATAGAAATGTACTACATTTCCAATGTCATTTTACTGTCATTTTATTGACTCGAATTAATAATCGTACTTTAGGTACTATTGCATTAGTTAATATTTAGATTTCGAATTTTAATACAGGTAGTGAGAAAAATAGGCGCACCACTCGAACGTCCCCCAAATGTCACTGTCAGTTGTCAAATTAGATAGATCATTGAATAAATCGAATTTGACGTATTGACTTTGGGGTAAAACTTCCCATTGGTGTTTAAGAACTTTTGACAGTTATGACAGCTATTTGACGTAACGACATAGTTTTTTATTGTATCTTTTCTAAGTTACGACAGTTTTGTGCGTGTAGTTTTTGCCTTTTTGTTATTGTTTCAGTCTATTCTGAATAAATGCTATTGTTTAATTTGCGTATACCAGTCAATACATACAATTGTTGGTTAACTAAATAAATATTAAAATAGACACCTTTCAAATTTTAAAGAAAAATGGGTTGACATTTTTATAAATTTTTGTTTTTGTTTGTTCAGGTATTTGTCTGTCTGTCATTTACATCTATCTCTGTAATTGTATCTGTCTGACAATTGTATCTATCTGAGTATGCTTATATTAACTTATTTTGACATATTTTAAAAGTCATTATAGTGATAACAATAACGGGTGAGTTAGGCAGTTCTAATTAGTCTAAGTTATAATGTGAACTCGCCACCCCTTTCATAATATTTAATGTAAACGAACAACGATACCTAATGAGTCTATTCAAAACTAACGACTAGGTAGATAGACAAATGACATGGTAGATAAACTGAATACTTTGATAACAATAATCATGTTTGATATTACAATTGATAGAGGCATAAAATGATTCTGAGCAGTCACTTATACGAGTGCTCTTATCTACAAACAGTAGCTACATTTGACTGGCCTGTTGGTCTAGTGGTTAGAGACCCTGACTGCTATGCCGGAGGTCGTGGGTTCGATTCCCACCCAGGACAAATGTTTGTGTGATGAGCACGATCATTTGTTCTGTGTCTGGGTGTAATTTATCTATAAATGTATGTATTATGTTTATCAGATGTCTAATACCCATAACACAAGCTCTGCTTAGCTTGGGACTAGATGGCGTTGTGTGATAGTTGTAGAATATATTTTATTATTTATTTATTTTCGGCCAACAATAATTACGAATCTTTAAATTAATATGGTGATCGAAAATATGAATATGTCCATCATCATCATCTGCCTGGCTTTTTGAAGGATTGGCTTCCAATCAACCCATATGCATCATTAGATAAATTATTAAGTGATCTCCACAATCTTGTATCTAGTTAATGCCCAACTTTTTAGCAAAACTGGTTATCCAACCTTTGAGCTTCTGACTAAGAGTTACGAAAAAGCCTTATTATAAATCTATCAAGTGACAGCCGCAATCAGCTAATCTACGTGGTCGCGGGACTTATTTCCATCACCGTGACCTCGGAACATAAAGGGCTATTGAACGACACCGTGGATTTTAGTCAGTACAAGTCTGACAGTCCCTCCCGCCCTACCCGGGGTGGGAGGACTCATTTGATGATTTTACCACGATAAAAAAAAGCTAATCTACGTGCATCACGAGGAACGAAAACAAACTCGCTACGATACTCGTAGTTGTTTAACTCTACTTTTCACTCTATAATATTAAAAATGAGTTTTAAAAGTGATCAATCTTTTTCTAATCTCCATTAAATAACATCACATAAAGTTAATTAAATTGCATAGATAGTAACCCATCACCCGCATCAACTGTTTCTATTTATAGTAAACGCCCTTGACCTTAAACGGTAGAAGCTAATCGTCGACCATCAACACTGCAGTGTAATCAACTATTTTGATGAATGCTTCTACAACTACGGGTGCCAATTTTACTATCGATTTGTTACATAGAGATAGGTATAATGACTTTTTTTTTATCGTGGTAACATCAACAAATGAGTCCTTCAACCCAAGGCAGAGCGGGAGGGACTGTAAGACTCGTACTGACTAAAATCCTGGGTGTCTTTCAATAGCTCTTTGAGGCGCGCGTGGAACAAAACGCGCCGTCGACCCGGGCATGGTCCATGGCCGGACAGCAAGTCGCCCCTTACTCGCCGTCCGCATTGCTTGCGCCTACCATGGCCGGAGATCGTCTATCGACGTGCATCGCCATGGGCGTCTACCACTGCGGCTGGTGTGTAGGGAGGACGCTGTCCTTTCCCTCACGCAGCCCGCCTCCTAGCTCTTTCACTATCATGATTGCTGCGCAGAAGGAGCCGACCGCTTGCCACTCTGTGTCGCCCCGCAGCATTACCTCGACCAATGCCGGGCGCGAGAGGTCTCCGCCTATTGCCGTCGTGAGGACACGGCGGCGGCGGTGCTCTGCACCGTATACTCCACCATGTCCTCCTGGCGATCCTTGCAGTGGTGACACCTAGGCGTTTTTTCCCTCCTTATCCGACAAAGGTACCTCCCGAATCTTGCGTGTCCGGTGCGGACCTGCGTCATGCGGTAGGTCAGGACGCCGTGACGCCTATCCAGCCACTCCTCAAAGAGAGGTCTAACCGCCGCGTTTGCGGCGTGGCCGAAGATATAACGAGTTTTATAGAATTGTACGATAATATGTTGGAATCTGACCTTGAACTTGAATTTCTTGATATCATGAACTCAATTTCAAGGTCAAATCTCAATTTATGGCCTTCAATCATCCACTGGACTTTTATCATTGTAATTATTAGTTAATTAATGCGTTTAGGTCTATTCATTTCCAATTAATATTGAATTTCATAAAGATGGTTGACATGTGGAGTGTGTTGCTCTATAATTGGATTATGTCTAGTCTATCTTAAAGAAGAAATACATAATCTATAATATGATTTAGATTTGTTGTACCTACATTTTTGGTCGGAATGGTTATAACAGTGGAGTGTAAGGATTCTCAGCTTTCCCTCGTTTTGCACTGCATTTCTCGTGTACGATTCCCAATTCCCACATTGAAAAAATATTTTTGTGGCCCGTATCATTAAAAGTCAAGCCGATATTTTTAAAATTATATTATTGTAAACGCACAAATCCAAAAAAAAATCCGACTGACGGACTATTTTTAACAACAAACTATATTTTCGCAATTACGGATCTGATTCCAAAATGTTGTCATTTATGATCACCTATGTTGATAACCCCGAGCAAAGCCACCGGTCAACATTATAGTTGAATAAAATAATTTGTCTATCATGACAGTACGACGGCTTTTCCACAGTATAACGGTCAAGAAAATAGCAAAGTTTTACTGTAAAAACTGGCACAGTGGACTACAACTTGGTGTAACATACCAACTTGATTGATGATTTGAACTGACCTTGACCCTCGATTCGCAGTCTGCAATGCCGTAAGATTTCTTTACGCTTGACCTAGACTTAACGTACCTACGTTGAAGGGCTTTTTTTTAGGTGGTAAAATCATCAAATGAGTCCTCCTACCCCGGGTAGGGCAAGAGGGACTGTCAGACTTGTACTGAGTAAAATCCACGATGTCCTTCAATAGCCCTTTGTGTTCAGGGGTCACGGTGATGGTATAAGTCCCGCGACCCCGGCATGCTTTAGCCCCCTGAGAGGGAGCCTCGTCATAATGCTGACGCTCTTTGAGGCGCCCGTGGAACACAACGCGCCGTCGACCCGGGCATTACGCTTGACCTGGACTTTACTTATATTGGAGAGGTTGGTGGTGCTTTGTCAATTTTGACCTTGGGTACTTTTTTTCCTCTAGACAAGGTTGACCTTGGATTCTTTTTTTCTGTGGACAGGGGGTGAATTAATTACGTTCATTTCCGTGTCTCACGAAACTTTAGCAGTGAGTGACAGGTTGAACTGCCAGAATTGGAAGGTTGACTGATTATTTCAATTTATACTTTCAAAGTAAGGAATTATTGTACAGAAGTAATAAAATTATTCCTGTTTGCTAATTATCTTTTAACTGATAGTTAAATGTTCACCAGAACCCAGAGACAACACTTCTCATTAATGAGGTTGTGAGTTCAATTTACGTATTTTCAAAGTCCATATTAGACATCATTGAAGGAAACCAGCGCGAGAAAACTTAACCGCCCCGAAAAAGGTTAATGTATTTCCCAGAGCCAACATAATGACTTGCTTTCAGAGATCGATGATATCTTAATTAAGACGAAAAGTTAAAATTTCTTGAAAAATAAATAATTACGGCACTTCGTTTACGAATAAAATAAACAGACACTGTTGCTGATACTAAAAACAACCAATCAATGCAGTTGATTACTTTTATCTTTATTAGCTTTATCTTTGAATCTATACATATAATAAAATAGTAGGAAAGTCAAAACTGTACATTGAATATTTTTTTAAAAGAATACTTGGGGTATGATCTACAATCGATACCGAAGCCAAAAATATAGTTTTTAGAATTTTTGTCTGTTTGTCTGTTTGTCTGTTTATCTGTTTGTCTGTATGTATGTCCGGGATAAACTCAAAAAGTACTGGACGGATTTGAATGATTCTTTTTTTGTTGTATAGGTATTAAGTCTGGTCAAAACATAGGCTATAATTTATTTTGAAAACTTGAACAACTGGCGCAGAACCGCAACAGACCAGCTAAACTATAAGAGATACAAAAATGGTGCGATAGCAGAAATTGTTCCACGTGATGAGCATTTTCTGCTGAGAGAATTAGTTTGAAGATCTGGAACACCTGATGTGGAACTCCAAGAGCCCAGCTGCACTATAACATATACAGGATTCAGGAATAACGTCTTAGCAAAGTTGTTCGGCCTGATGAGCACTCTCTGTGGACATATAAAAATTGAAGATCTGAAACACCTGATGTGAAACTCCAAGAGCCCAGCTACACTATAACATATAAAGGAATGACGTCTTAGCAAGAGTTGTTCAGCGTGATGAGTACTCTCTGTTGACGTATAAAAATTGAAGATCTAGAACACCTAATGTAGAACTCTTAGAACCCAGTTACCCCGCGGTGGTGGACGCCCACGGCGTCGGACGTCACAAGACGATCTCCGGCCACTGTAGGCGCGGGCATGCGGGCGGCGAGTAAAGGGCAACTCGCCGTCCGACCATGGACGGCGCGTCCACGCGCGCCTTAAAGAGCGTCAGCAAAATGACGGGTGCCCCTCTCAGAGGGCTAAAGCCTGCCGGGGTCGCGGGACTTATACCATCACCGTTATCCCGGAACATAAAGGGCTATTGAAAGACACCGTGGATTTTAGTCAGTACAAATCTGACAGTCCCTCCCGCCCTGCCCGGGGTGGGAGGACTCATTTGATGATTTACCACGAAAAAAAAAGAGCTCAGCTACACTATAACATGATTTTTTTCAACTGGGCGTGGATGGCTATCTTCGAAACTATGAGGAATACTTATCGAAAAATGTTGAAGACTCCTTTCAACAATTCTGGGAAGTAATCATATACGGCAAACTTAAGAAAAACGTATAATTGAAAAAAAACTGATCAATCTTCAAGGCGAGGACTGTATTCGAAACTTAAGTTAACCTTTTCTTCTTTGAAATCATGCTTATTTTTGTTCAACTCAACGCCCTGTTGAAAAATTCAACCTGTATAGGAATGACGTCTTAGAAGGAGCTGTTCAGCCTAATGAGCATTATCTATTGATGTATATAAGATTTGGAACACCTGATGTGGAAATCAAAGCTATCACTAATTTCACGGACTGATTTTCGACGACGATTAATATATTAATACAATTTTTATTCTACTGGCCAAACTCCCATGAATTTTTTACCCGGGCTCTTGGGTACGGGTATCAGACTTTTCAGATCTTCGATTTTGCCAACCCCATTGTCGCTGGCATAAGCAACAAGATCCGCGTACGAAGTCGCGGGCAGAAGCTAGTAGCTAATAAATTCCGAGATTAGCAAATCGAGCATTTACAAGCAATTTTTTCAAAGAAAGCTGCGATGATTCAGTCTTATAAAAATAGTTAAATACAAACAAAACGTTGAGCAATTTTCTTACTAATTAACAGTAACAATGTACTAATAACAAAACAAATCAATATTTCTAACAGTCTTCGTCAAACATTTCATGCTTTGTAGAAATGCGTCATCATTTTACCCAAGGTTTTTCTAATTAAATCAGAATAAAGCTTGGTTTACACATATTTATCGGCTGTAACGTCCTCACTACGGGGTCAAACACAAACATAGTTTGGGCATAAAACCCCACAAGGATCCGGTTCGAGTTGATGACAGCTGTCAAACATGTTCCAATTTTTTAAATTAGCTCAAATCTAATTATTTTAGTGATATGACTTGACTCGAGTCTAGGTCAGAGACAACGACGATATTACTAGACTCCTAATATCAGGCGACCGATGTCTAACAACACATTAGGCAAAAGTCTTATATCTGTCTTATTTCGACCAATCCTGTGAGCCGTTAACATACCTTGAGACAGAACAGACCTTGAGTTAGCCAATCACAACGCAGTACCCCGTCTCCCACGCTTACGTAGTACCTCAGCGAGTTGACAGAATAGTTTTTGTTCATTAAATCGTGCATGCGGAAACTAGTAATATATCGTCGTTGATCAGAGATGACCGAAACAAAATCGACAGAAAAAATAGCGTGGTATGAATTACTAATATCTAAATACTGCATCGCTATACATATAAAGTTCTCTAAAGGTGTCTACACACCAGCCCGCCCGCACGACCCGGCGGGCAAAGCCGGCGGCCTAATTGTGACGGCCGGCGGCCTGATTTTGACGATTTTGCATTGTCCAATCAGGCCGCCGGTCTTGCCCGCCGGGTCGTGCCGGCGGGCTGGCGGCTTCGGTGTGTAGACACCTTAAGCCTGACTAAAATTGTGGAGAAGTAAGCCTATAGCAGCCAACATCCGCATGGTCGTAGATAACCCCCTTTCATATCGACACTTAGATACTCTTAGAGACATACTGGTTTTATCACAATGTTTTAAATCCAACTGGTCTGGTCTGAATGCTCTAAAACGGCTTGATTAGTTTTTAATTAACCTGTGTTGGTTGAATAAGCAATCAGAATTAGCGCGTTCACTAGTTGATAAGCGAATTCTACTCGTCCCGTATGCATTTAATTTGTGTGCACAGCCTCGAGTGGCGATTTTACCGTGTAAAAAAGATACCCTTTAAAAAAACTATATCAGTACCCTAAGCACAAGTTTTCAGAAAATGAGCCGTAAAGTAAACTGGAACTTTGACACTTTCAAATTGTCAATTTTCAAGGAAAAAATTAGTTCCTTCTTCGCAAAACAGAGGCGCTGTTCCATTTTTTCATACAAGAAACGCTGTAAATACTGTCAAGTAAAAAAGGTGGAAACTCGTGCTAAGGGTACTGGACTCGGAGACCTCTCGCGCCCGGCATTGGTTTCGGCCATGCTGCGGGTTGAGACGGAGTGGGAAGCGGTTGCCACCTTCTGCGAAGCAGTAATGCTCGTGAAGGAGGTGGCCGGCCGCGAGAGAGAGAGGACAGCGTCCTCCCTCAGCCCCAACCGCAGTGGTACAGGCCCACGGCGTCAAAAGGGTACTGGACTATAATACAAACCTCTAATTGGGCCGAGGTCAAGAAAAATAATGTGTGAATTCCGGAATTCACACATAATTTTTCGCTTTCCACTCATTCATTTTGTGTAAACTAGGGTTTCTATTCAAGGTCAAATGTCAATTATGTTACACACGCTATAAAATATTACGAAGTAAATAATAATTTATTTCTTTTGTTTGAATGGAACTGAAGCCTGCAAGGTTTCACAACTTCGGTATGAATTTCAAAGACGCTTACCTTTTATTCGATAATACCTATTTTATTTCTTATGTGTGGGTGTTATGAGGAAAAGGTTACGCATTTTCTATACAATTTATTCTTTCGTGGATTTCTACGATCTATTTATAACACGTCTCCGTTGTTTGATTCGATGGACACCCACATTTTGTCGTAAAAATCTCATTGTTGTGGGAAATAGCCTCGAAGAGGATAAGCAAAGATTAACAATATTTATTTATGTTCTGAAGTGCGTTATCCCAGATACGCTTTTATTCCATATATTTTTAGTTTAGATGGGGTTAAAACAGTTCTCTACTGCGTGAAAATTTATACTTTTTATCGTGGTAAAATCATCAAAGGAGTCCTCCCGCCCATGGCTGGGCGGGAGTGTCTGTCAGCCTCGTACTGACATAAATCCTCAGTGATTCTTCAATAGCCCATTACGTCCCAGGTTCACGGTTACCCGATAAGACAGTCCCGCGACCCCACGCTAGTCCCTCGATCTTCAGATAGTCCCGCGACCCCGAGGTAGTCCCGTTACCCCGAGGGAGCTCTATTGGAGCACAAAGAGCCAGAACAACAGTTGTGAAACTTTTATCTTTTATTCTTAATACCACGAAAGTACGAAGTCAATGGAAGCGAGTTGCATATGTGAGCAAATTCTCTCTCTGTACTTTGTTGTTGAACAAACTTACTTTTGTTTTCTCTATAACATCAGTAAAGAGTAACAAAAGTAAGTATGCCATGTTAACCGGCTTAGTGTCAACTAAGCCGGTTTTCCTCGAAGGATTAAAGAGAGATGTATCTACTACGCGCTCTCAAATGGAAGTGCGACTAACAATTTTGTGATAAAACTGTCCTGCGAACCATCATAGTTTGATAGCACGCTTCGCTTATGCCCCTGCTAAACGAGGCTAGTTTTAGTAAGCTAGTGTCAGTAAGCCAGCAAGCTAGTACTTCTGGAATCTGGCTTTGGCTGGCTTTCTAAGCTAGTTAACTTCATTTCTAAGCTTAGAAATGAAGCTAGATTTGTCTACACGAAGCCATAAGTACTAGTTGGTTAGCTTACTGACACTAGCTTGCTATCCTAGCTTCGTGTAGCCCGGGCATTATGTTACACACGGCTCCATATCAAGCTTTGCAAAACCAGATAATCTTTTCGTACAATAATCTATCAGCATATACTACTTTTGAATAGCTTGAAGTGTACACACTTTGAGCCATTGATTGTTCGAGTTATGGTTACTGTTTTACGTACTTAATTCCAAAACTGAACAAAATCCTCTTATCGTGAGATCTTTTTTTTTCAGTCCTGTACCCTTTTTTTTTTTTTTTTACGTGGTAAAATCATCAAATGAGACCTCCCACCCCGGGCAGGGCGAGAGGTACTGTCAGACTTGTACTGACTAAAATCCACGGTGTCCTTCAATAGCCCTTTATGTTCCGGGGTCACGGTGATGGTATAAGACCCGCGACCCCGGCAGGCTTTAGCCCTCTGAGAGGGGGCCTCGTCATTATGCTGACGCTCTTTGAGGCGCGCGTGGAATACGACGCGCCGTCGACCCGGGCATGGTCCATGGTCGGGCGGCGAGTTGCCCTTTACTCGCCGCCCGCATGCCCGCGCCTACGGTGGCCGGAGATCGTCTTGCGACGTCCGGCGCCGTGGGCGTCCACCACCGCGGGTGGGGCGGAGGGAGGACCTTGTCCTCTCTCTCAAGCGGCCCGCCTCCTCCTTCGCGAGCATGACTGCTTCGCAGAAGGAGGCGACCGCTTCCCACTCCGTCTCGCCCCGCAGCATGGCCGCGACCAGTGCTGGGCGCGAGAGGTCTCCGCCTATCGCCGCCGTGAGGACACGTCGGTGCTCCGCCCAAGCGGGGCAATCCTGCACCGTATGCTCGACTGTGTCCTCCGGGCGATCTACGCAGTGGTGACACCCAGGCGTTTCTTCCTTTCTCATAAGACACAGGTACCTCCCGAAACATCCGTGTCCGGTGAGGACCTGCGTCAAGCGGAAGGTTAGGACGCCGTGACGTCTCTCCAGCCACTCCTCAAAGAGGGGTCTTATCGCCGCTATTGCGGCGTGCCCGAGTCCTGTACCCTTAGCACGAGTTTTCACTCTTTTACTTTACAGCGTCTTTTCAGTATTTACAGCGTTTATTGTATGAAAAAAGGGAACAGCGCCTCTGGTGTGCGAAGAAGGAACTATTTTTTTCATTGAAAATAGTCAATTTGAAATTGTCAAAGTCCCAGTTTACTTTACGTCTCAAATACTGAAAACTCGTGCTGACGGTACAGTGCTTACGTGGACTTAAAATGCAAACGGTTAATTTTAAAAACCGAAACTTACCAAGTCGTTAAATATTTTACTAGTATTTAAAATGATTCATCTCCCAAAAAGAGATAGTAAACAACAGCCGTTTTTCATTTAACTTTTATTTTTCAATTCATATAACGGAAGCATCCATTCAGCCGGATGGACGTAAAAAATTTAGCCTGTAGAAAATTCTAGGCTTTGAAAACCCGAGGTCTTTGTTTGATTTGTTCGACGGTAGGTTTTGTTGCATATCTTTGTTTTATCTGTACCGACCAGTCTTTTGTTATGTTTTTGAAGTTATGAAGCAGAATAAACTCAACATTGAACGCTTGGTTTAATAGTCTTGACCTGGACATTTTTCATGACCACCCAACGACGATAATATATTTATTTATTATCGTCGTTGATCCCTCTATTAGACTCCGCATGCACGATCTAAGGAACAAAAAATATTCTGTCCTCGCTGAGGTACTACGTAAGCGAGGGGGACGGGGTACTGCGATGTGATTCGCTAACTCAAGGTGTGTTCTGTCTCAAGGTATGTTTACGGCTCACAGGAGTGGTCGACATAAGACGGATATAAGACTTTTTTGCCTAACGTGTTGACAGACATCGTTCGCCTGTTATTAGGAGTCTAGTAATATAATCGTTGTGACCACCCCACTCGGCTCAAACAAAAGTTGTAAGGAAAGGGAAACTTAATCGTAATTAAATTGTAATTTGTTATTTATATTATCTGTTGTGTATTTTGTCATCATTGTACATATTGTATCCAATTAATTAATAATTTTGAATTATTATTGCATTATTGAACTCACTTTAATTCATAAACTTTTTAACATCCCATAATTTAATTTATTGATATTGTATCTTGTTTCATTTGCTGTCTTAATTTAGAATCTTTTTTTGCATGTGAATATTATTTTCATGTAAATGTTGTGCAAGTCTGAAATTGACAACAACACTAGAATAAGATCTATAAAATGTTAAATAACCATGTTTGTGTTGTTGATGTGCCTAAAATGAATTAAGATAAATAAATAAACATCATAAATACGCCATATACGAGTATCTACAGATAACACAAAACACAACCTCTAAAGCACGATTTTTAATTGCAGTCAGTAAAACGACAAGTGCAACTGTCACTGATACAATAAAATTTAGTACTTTTCTATAGTGAACAAATGTCATTTTACTGTCATTTTACTGACTACAATTAATAATCGTACTTTATGTGCCATCTCCTATGAACCATGGGATGTGTTCGGATGTGCTGGAACACATCTCATGGTTTTTAACCCCGAAAAGTAACAGTCTGTAAAATTATTATTGCCCGGATTTAGGCCATTTAACATGGGTATTAAACAGCCTAAATGCCTGATTTTGCAGGCTGTTACCCCCTCCTGGTACAGGGAAAGTCACATCAGACAGCGCCCGCCCTAACAACGCGTAGGTTTACGATGCTCGTCGAAGATTTGTCAATTGTGACTCTGTATAAGATCTCAGGATCCTAAATGACATTTGGAAAGATCCTTATTAGCCAGGTTGTCAATAGAGTCGTCTATTGAAAACCTGGGCCTCGTCTTCAACAGTCAGTAGATGTAGATCTTCAAGGAGCATTTCCAACCTCTGACTACAAGACTGAATTAGGCCGCGGCTGTCTTCATTTTTCCATATTTTTCAAGTACGTACGTAGTAAATACTTTGAAGTGTGTTTTGAATAAAATACAGACATTTTGTGATTTAGGTTCTCTACTTTCTTTTTTTCTTTACGTGGAAAAATCATCAAATGTGTCCTCCCATCCCGGGCAGGGCTGTCAGACTTGTAACTAAAATCCACGGTGTCCTTCAATAGCCCTTTATGTTCCGGGGTCACGGTAATGAAATAAGTCCCGCGACCTAGCTTCTCTACTTGAGAAAAAAAACTAATATTTCCACAGCCCAACTAACGCTACATCCTAACGAACCAACAAAACGAAAGCAATTGCGATTTAAATATACATGACTGAACTTTTTTATAACGTAGTTTACAATCACTAATTGCTCAACCCGTTGAAGCAACTTAAATAAAAGACTTCCCATATTATTTTTATATCATAAATTCACTAGCTGTGGTAGAACTGTACCCAGGACGAGTAATGGAGGACTAGTGGTAACGGCTTTAACTTACAAGTACCAGATCAATAGTTATTATGTCATGAGATAATCAGCAGGTCCTAGAATTAAAAATTCGAAGATGTTTGACTTGTGATATCTACCTTACCATAACCGCATCGGGCCAGCGTGGTTGATTAAAGCTCTCTGTCGGCCTCAACCTGTGTCCCAGATGTAAGCAGTAGACGAAATGTATCCCCCCGATCTTCGTTATAGCCATTCTGCGTTCGAAACTAGCGTCTCCCATTGTGTCCTCCCTCAGCAACGCCCTGAACCAAGGTCCATACCTCACGGGGGTGCCAGGGGGTAAAATGTGGTTCATCATCATCGTCATCAGCCTATAATTTTCCCACTGCTGGGACACAGGCCTCCTCTCTAAGAGGAGTGCCTTTTTTTTCTTCTCGACGTTTTATAAGTGGTCATTGAGGCCCATGTAAAATAAAATATTTTGACTTAGATTTTTGGAGTGGGCCAAAATCCACCACGCGGGCCCAGTACGGATTGGTAGATGTCACAAATCTTCGATTTTTTGGTTATACGACATGCCGGTTTCCTCACGATGTTTTCCTTCACCGTTTTGATAGCAATGGTGATGAAATAAATTAGGGACACCAAGTAATAGACATGGCGTGGTTCGAACCCACGACCTACAACTCGTAAGTCGGGACCGATATCACAGGGCCACCACTGCTCCACACATATGTTGTTGCATGTAGTTGCTTGGTTTTTTTAATTCTTAGTTTGTAGGGCCCTGGCTGGAGACCTTAGCCCCTTCGTACACATGGCGAGGCAAATTTCCGATACCTTAAGACTTTGGTATCCAGGTAATTATCGCAATACAAATCCATAGAGGTTCGTACTATACAGGCACGCGTCAATGGATGTCAAAGTCGTAAGGTATCGGATACTTGCGTCGTCCTGCGTACGAAGGGGCTTAGCCCTATGGCACCTCAAGATTGTCTGATGAAACAGCATACAATCACCTCTAGGTTGACCTGTGAGATGTTATTCATAAAAAAGAGGAAACCGCACTGCGTCCGCTTATTACCGTGCAATCAATAAAAATAAAAACCACGCAGTCGAGTTTCTTTTTTTATTCTAAAAATAGGTACATGGCGTGCACTGTACTGAGTCTACTCGTCAATCGATGTGGTTACCTTGGCCCGAAATTGGTACATTTACCATGTTATTCGTGAATTTGCATTTATATCATCGCGCTGGACTGGTTATGGGTTAGGCAGAGCGCCAGGTATTACGGACTTGGACGTTGTATCGTTATTATATGCGTAGATTCAGGCTGTAGCATCGAGTAAGTTAAGCTAAGGAAACGCGAGGCAAACCATCACCGTGACCCCGGAACATAAAGGGCTATTGAAGGACACCGTGGATTTTAGTCAGTACAAGTCTGACAGTCCCTTCCTCCCTGCCCGGGGCGAGAGGGCTCATTTGATGATTTTACCACGATAAAAAAAAGGAAACGCGAGGCTATCCTTCTCTCCGGCCAAGTTGCTACATGTAATGCTGTCTTTCGGGATCGAAAAGCGATATACGGCCGCCATGGGAGCGGGTTTGATGACTGCGAGCAATAGATAGCTCGCTGTCCGACCAGGCACCAGACCCGAGTCGATGATGCTTTGTTTCTAAGCAGCATCGATGCAAGTGCAACGACAATGGATAAATTAAAATAATTTTAACAGTGCTGAAATATCTAAAACTAAATACAAATAATAAAACAATACAGTTCTATTTAAACACGTTCTGAAAATTACATTACTTCCTATAATGTTCTATTATTTTTGATTGTGGTGATACGGCATATAAAGAAAGAATATCCTTACACCTGAATAATTATAGATATGTCTTTATTGACAAGTTTATTATAGTCGGGTAAGCGATCGATATGCAAGGTTAAGTCAGCTACGAGTATTATGCTCTTGTCATTTACAAAAGACAATTTATTAAATGAAATTGCGCCTTTGTCTGCATGTATTTTGTACGATATTATTTTAAAAACATTATATGAATTAGTAGAACCATACATATTTCTCCATGTTCTAACTTTCTCAGAATACCATGGTCGCGGGACTATTGGGTAACCATGGCTCCGGAGCGTTAAGGGCTGTTGAAAGACACCGTGGATTTTTATAGTCGATAGAAGTCTGACAGTCCTTCCCATTCTATCTTGGGTGGGAAGACTCATTGGATGATTTTACCACTTAAAAAAAAGCTCTCTGCTAACTTAACAGCACCCAAAATATGCGCATATGACGTGTACTTGCGGATACCAACGCGTAGCTTGGCAAAAAACAGTCGATTTATGTAGAAATAACGATGAAATAACTTTGTCTTTTCTTGGTAGAATAGATATAGAATAGTTATACAATACAACCATTCTGCTAATCCTAACGATTGGTTTATAGGTTTCGCTGCCCGAACCACTTCATGCTCAATTTTAAAGAAGGACCCCTTAAACAGTTTCACAATGTCCGTCCGTCCGCCCATCGTCGTCAGACAGACAGAAGTCTGTCTGTCCGTCTACAACTTAGGTCATTGCTTTGACAATATGCATTCTATAAAATGTTCAGGCAATGTCCGTAATTATTTTTTCTCTTACATTCCTGAAGCTAGCTTAGCTCAAGGTCAAATCGACCTACTACACAATAAAAAAAAAAACAATAAGTCTTCCAATACTTAGCGATATACAGCGGAAAAAAACAAAGCAACATAAATATGGACGATTTCATCTTCCGATATTAATATTTTTCCCCTAATTTATGGAACACCTGGGAATAAAAGGAAAAAGACTATTCATTTCTTCCGATGGTAATAAATTATATGTATAGCCTATCTATAGCAAGCTACATAAAAATATTATCAGAGATCTATAGCCAAAGAAAAAAAAAACAAAAGGGTCATTGATATTCAAAGTGGTGACAGCACAGAATAAAATACTTGTTTTAGGAATCTATAATAAATTGAGTTAGTGTTACTGAAAATGGATTTATGTAGGGACCTGTGTTAGACTGTCCTAACCTAATGGACGACTATTCAATCGACACTGTCTTGTGAAAAGGCAGATAAAATAAATAAAATATTGGCGTAGTGGCTGAGCGATCTACGGCTGCGTAGCGTATCGCGAGTAATATTTGTATGACCTGCAAATAGTCGTTGTTCGGGATTGTATCGGGTGTGGTTATTTTTGTATGTGTTTTTTTTAAGAAGAAACGATGGCCTGAGCTTGGGATTTCTCCTCTTATCTTATTGTTTTGTAAACGATACAGGAAATATTCCTGCTATGGGGTAGTGCTCTTCAAAAAACATATACAGGGTGAATTTTTCAACTGGGCGTGGATGGCTTCTTTCGAAACTATGAGGAATATCGAAAAATGTTGAAAGGAGTCTCGAAGCCGATTTTGACGAAAACTAAAACTGCATCATTGGATGAAAAATCAAAAATCCTGGTCAGGAATCGAACCCGCTGTATTTGGAAAAAAAATCACACCCTGTATTATTATACCGTTCGATAGTTTTGCTAATAAGGATCAAATTCTGGAAAGTATATAATCATATACGGCAAACTTAAGGAAAACGTATAATTACAAAAAAACTGATTAATCTTCAAGGCAAAGACTGTATTTGAAACACAAGTTACCGTTTCTTCTTTAAACAATGATGTTGTTAGTTCAACTCAATAATGTCGTATTACTAAGTACAGTGGGATTGTTGAAACGTCAAATCCATTGAGACATTGAAAACCATGAAAATTTATATTTCGAATAAATTATGGCTCAGTAAAGTAACATGGAAAAATAGCAATTTCATAAAAATCACCCATTTCCTTAAGTTTTCCGTATATGATTACTTCCCAGAATTTGATCCTTATTAGCAACACTATCGAACGGTGTAATAATACAGGGTGTGATTTTTTTTCCAAAATCAGCGGGTTCGATTCCTGGCCAGGATTTTTGATTTTTCTAAAATCCAATGATGCAGTTTTAGTTTTCGTCAAAATCGGCCTCGAGACTCCTTTCAACGTTTTTCGATATTCCTCATAGTTTCGAAAGTAGCCATCCACGTCCATTTGAAAAATTCACCCTGTATATGTACATAGACAAGAAAGAACAAAAAAAAAATGTCGTTTCCATGAATAGTCTAGTACAAACAAAGGTTGTCGTGACTATTGCATTCAACAATTAATTTAATGTATAAATAGCATTGTAGTGCAGGTTACAAGTCGAGAATCATAAATTAACACCTACTTCCCATTAAACTGTAGGAATAATGTAGGTGCCTGAGTAAACATAATGCTATTTACACATGAAACCGTTCGTCCGCGCGGAGGCGAACTAGCGACAGCGTCCATAAACTTACCCAGATAAAACCCAATACCAAACGCATTCCACAGAGGTCATCCGCGTGTCCAGAGCTATACACGCGATTTGTGCCCATCGCAAGAGGTTTAGGCACCAGCGAATTTCTATAAATTACCAAGATCCGCTTGACCGCGCGGACGAGCGGTGTCGTGTGAAACCTGCCTTATATGTTCGTCGCATTGCGTAAACCATGTTGTAAATGAGTACAACATTCAAGTCGGGTGTCAGTTTTTGCAATACTTTTTCATGCTAACACCCTCGGATTTCCTTATAGGGGTGGTAAGGATTTGGACCCATGTTTATTAAAAGGAAGAAAAATTATGGCATGAATGCTGTGTCATTAGTATTTCTGAAAAAAGGAAGGACATATTTGGGGCTTCAGGACTGGGTTTATTTCAGTTGAGTTTTAAGGAAAATGATACTTAAAAATTGTAAAAGTTGTCCCACCGCGTCTATTTGTTCGTGATAGACTTAGAAACTTACGAAGTATATAAATACTTGTTTTAATTACCAGTACGTAATTTTTTTATCAATAGAAAATACAATAATTAGTGACCATGGCGTTAAAAATATCGATTTTTGGGAGACATTATTAAAAACATAAAACGTAATAGCAAAACTATTCTCCCCTAATCAGTAAAACTCCATCAGACTGTCAGACTTGTACTGACCAAAAATCCACGGTGTCCTAAAATAGCGCTTTACGTTCGGGGACCAAGGTTACTCGTTAGTACCGCGACCCCAGCAGGCTATGCCACCCTTACTTATATTTTAGATCATGCTGTGACAGAAACAATTTAAAAATTAAAATACACTTGAATCTAGTACATAATTGACAACAAATGCCTTCGTAGTACACTAAAACTTTCAATTTTATACTAAAATAGGTTAGACACGCTAGCACGTGAGCGTCGGCACTAAATTTAAATATACCATGCTAAGTTGGCATAATAACAATTTTCTTTGACGTCATAGCCTGCAACTACTGCCTTATAAACTTTATTTCTTTACAGTTAAAGTCCAAAATCCTAACTTTATTTTTTTTCTTCTACTTAGTATCTTTCATTATTTTTTTGGTTCAAGCCACTCCACACTTCAGCATGTTTTAGCCTTTATTGCTACGGAAATAGAGTTTAAAGTTAATGTAGCCTCCTGAAAAGTTTGTAAATTCATATATCAGCTGACTCGTAAAACTGAGACGGAATTTACTAACTTCGTTAAATTCCACTTTTATTTTGCCTAAAAATAGTGCAGGCTTTTACATAAATTATCTTGGTATGTTTTCTTGTGAATTTGTACAAAGTAGGACATTAGTCCTACTTTAATAAAATGTAGCAAAATGTGTGGGTTAAACTTAAATTTTTCTCCGAATTCGAACAATTAAACTGTACCTGTATGATTTTTAAAATGTGTGGATGGCCGAATCAAAAACATAGCATAGTCTATATAGGAATAGCGAACTTACATAAAGAAGTCCGGGCCCAATTTACGAAATCTTAATACACGTCATTGATTTCTTGAAAAATAAATAATAGCCAGGAAAAGAACCCTCCAAAAAAAAAATAACTGCAGTTTTAAATAACGAAAATTTTGACATAAATAAATAGGTATCAAATTCAGAAATTGAATGCATTTTTCAGAAAACACTGTTCATACCCACCAATTCATTTCAGAATTGAATCAATCGTTCTCATTATTCTCAATTCTAAAGATTGATTTAAAAATCCCGAGCATTCACTTGCAGGACATCGAGCATTCGTGCTTTTTAATTTTGTCGAATAGCTACTTTACATACATTGCTACGAACGTTTTTACGGTCTTTCTAGCGAACGCTTTAGTCGATCGCCAACTAAATTTTCTTATGGTGCTCCCTCACCGCGAGCATTCACCTGTAATGTAACATAAAAGTTCCCCATGATGCTCTTTTGTCTTCCGTCCCTGATGAAATGTTCAAATCTGTAACGTTACATTACAGGTGAATGCTCGCGGTGCAGGAGCGCCCTTAATTTCGTGGCTCGTTAGAATGTTGGTTAAAACGCTCTCTTTTGTTTTTCTGTAACGTAACATTCGCAAGAATACTCCTTTCAAGTGAATGCTCAAGTTTATCGGCACTTAAAGCAAATAAATAAATTATTTATCCAATTATCTTGAGACAGATGTAAACAAGCTTTTATGAACACAAATTAAATGGACCTGTCTGCAACAATACACTAGAAATTCCCAGTGCATACGTAACGAAGCTTGTGTGACCTTTGAAGTTCACTTTAATCTATTTAAAAGTTTAATATGTTTAACAGCTTTTGTCCCCTGGGGAAAAACTTATACAACATGGTGATTGAAATAGGGAAACATAGAGATATATGGTTTATTTTTTTTATTCCACAACTATCACACAACGCCATCTAGTCCCAAGCTAAGCAGGGGGCCGATTCTCGGTTTTAGAGATGGTATCGAACTCGACAAAAATTTCTAATGACGTAATTTTTTCGACAAATTATAGAAGTAGGGATGGTAGAGTTCAGTAAAATTTGTCGAAAAAATGACGTCATTAGAAATTTTTGTCATCTCTAAAACCGAGAATCGGCCCCCAGAGCTTGTGTTATGGGTACTAGACAATTGATAAACATACTTATATATTTCTAAAAACATACATGTTAAGTATAGATTAATTACACCCAGACACAGAACAAATTATCATGCTCAACACACAAACATTTGTCCTGGGTGGGAATCGAACCCACGACCCCCGGCATAGCAATCAGGGTCACTAACCACTGGACAAACAGGCCAGTCGTAACGTAATAATTGCAAGCAGCCCTGCAATCTTATTAATGAATATCAACATCGACGCTGAGCGAATTAATAAATAATTTAAAAAAAAAATCAAATCGCTCAAGAGAGCAGTTCAATTAAAAGCAATTAAGTTCAGTTTCATAATAATGAAGATAATTTGCAGTTATTTTGCTATACCTAAAGCAAAATAACTGCAAATTACGTTCATGTGCCAGTGCCAAAAAACGTTTTTCTAGCCAAGGTGGTAGAGAGTGAGAAAGAATGTACTTGCATTCAAAAGGTTGCTAATTTTGGGGAAAGGGTGGCATCATAACTTATTTGAACAAAATGGTATTTGCCACACGTCGAACTTTTATCAGTTTAGCTGTTTGTGTTTATATGTGAATGTAAAGAAAACAAACACGGTGGATACAAACAACACAAGTTGTAGATACTCATATCATTTTAATCACATCTAGCCGTTAGACGGTACTTGCGTTCATGTCCCAAGAATTTTATCCGTCAAACGAAATCAAAAGTCTCAACTACGAGTAAGAATTTGTGATTTTTACTTTTGGAACCCCGGATATTTCCCAAAGGATATTGACCAAAAAGCCCAACATTACACGTTTGTTAAGCAGGCCTGTTTTTTTTTTATCATGAAGAAAAAGAGCAAAGACGTCTTTCACACGAGATTTATAGAAGTCTATATTCACGATTTGTTACTATTTTGACGGCGGTCATGCTTTTTAGAACACCTTCACATTAGAACGTTAGCTACGTGATACAGTAACGTAACAGAACAGTTCTCCTTCACATTTTATAAGAACCACCACGTTGGTAGGTTCTGTCACGCAAAAGACGGAGGTATTCCACATAGAGCACTTGGCTCCTGCCAGCGTAGGTCAGGTGCCAGAGTCAGCAGGTGCCCTATGTAGAATACCTCAGAAACTCCTAAATTGAAAGCAGTCTATGCTTGTGATCATACGTATGAAACTGACGGACGCGTACCACGAATCGTCCGTCGTCGAAGAAATACGAATGTTAAAAACAAGCATTGCGTGATATTTTATTTTTACTATATTGACCACTCCTTCACAAAACTTTTATTTATCTTTATGTAAATATCATTATCATAGAATAATAATAAAACCATAATTATTTCATTCTATTTCAGGCTTTGCAATGATGTCGCATCAAAGAGGAATCACACACTGAAACCCCGGGTCGTCCTGCCTGAAAACTATGTCAAAGGTAGGCCTTACATAACATCAATAAAGCATGCTCTATGAATAATTTACATGATAGACACAGTTGCAGTGGATCGATAAAGTTGTAAACACATGTATGATTCAGCGGTAGACGTTTTATGACCTAGTATTATAAAAAAAACCTTACAAAGCCAGGGATACACTAGCGGTATATGTCCCTCGACATGACTCAGCGAACATGTTAGCGAAACCGGGCGATATCGTTTGAGAAATCTGGAAACATCGCGCGACTTATTTGGCGACCACTCTTGCTCTCAGAAGTGCATTTGAAGCTCTCACTATAACTAATGCTAGCGAAGAAGTAAGCGAAATATACTCGTCAAAACAAAATAGGGGCCACTTATTAAATTGCACTTTAATCAAGTATCACTCTTATTCTGTGTACAAAATAGATGGTAAATACCTTGTTATGGTTTCTTTCAAGTATTAATATTGTTTCTACTGCATAATTGGAAATTCATAACTTTTTTTTAATTAGATATTTGAGATTTCTTCGAATGTACGGTTTGGTGGTTTTTTATTTTTCATACTTCTAACAGAGTTTTCTTCGACTTATACAGCAAGTAGGCTATATCGATTGTTTAAACTCATAATGCCATTTATTCGGAGACATATGGATGCAAAAACAGCCACTTCGGGTGTTACCTTAATCCAGGGGGGGCATAGTCAGAACAGGTAGGTCTTATGGTAGAATATTCCCAACCAGTGGTTCAAAAAGTTTGAAACTGGTCTCAAAAGACCGAGTAATATCACCAGACGCCGTGATCCAGGAGGAAAGTAAGTTATTAAAGCCTAAGGAGACCAATAAGTTTGATTAACCGCGCAAATAGAGCGAAAATCTACCGCGCGGACCGTACAAACTCCATTGCGTTGAGCTACAGGCACCCCTATAATTGACTAGACTATTCCAAATCGACTCCATGAAGACTAACAATACTCAAGAAGATGCTTGGTTCTCCTCCAGTTAACTGGAGCGTATGGTGCAAATCGTGAAACATTTGCCAAGAGAAAAATTAATTAATTTTGTTTGAATGGGCTTCATTGCTTTTTAATTATGACTGCAGGCTTATTTTTTTTATAAAGACTGTTTAATTAGAGTGTAGTGAAGATCTAAACAATAGGTTTCAGATCCTTGCACTTTTGAAACAGACTGTTCCGATGAGATCTGAATTATGCTCTGGGGCGGTTGTCTCTATCACGCAAAACTGAGCTCGCACTTCGTAATAACGTTGCTGTAACTGCTCAAAATTGCGTAGCGAATGTGGTGCAACTCCACATTATCCCATTCGCACAGCAACAAGTACTTGAGTTCATCTTCAAGCAGGATAATGTTCGAGCGGACACGACGCGACTAACAGTGCATACATTCGCTGACGTTCGAATTACAATGTTACAGTGGCTACTCAGGATTTTTACCTGAGTTTTATTCAGCAGTTAAGAGATGAGTTAAAAAGGAGTGCAAAAGAAAGTAAAATTCCCATCAACACCCAGCTGGATCTCATAAATTGTCTGAAAACTTGCTGGTAGAGAATCCCAAAGAAAATGTTTGGTATTTAATCCTGAACATTCCACCTCCATTAAAATGAGTAACACAGAGAGAACAGAGTTAAAAGAGAAGCTTTAAAGAACACTTTGGAACATTAAAGACGTAATTTTTTCGAGTTTTTTGATGTTTTGTGTAAGTTGATACATTCCTGCAATTCCCCACTTTTCATCCAATTTCGTTTAATTTAACGATTGATTGGAATACAAACTTAATTTTTGTGTATTTCCAAGTAAAATCGTTAACATTAATCAGATTCAGTCATTATAACCAGTAATATTTAAATGTTATTTAATAAATCGACAAAATCAAAATCAAAGCGTTTATTTCAATTAGGCCATTACAGGCACTTTTGAATTGTCAAAAAGACATATAAATAAAACTAGTACAAAATAGTTATGGTGTTACAGTCCCAGTCACAAGACATAAAAACTGTGAAAGTACCGTAGGTGCTCATTCCAAAGCGTAGATCTCTATGGAGAAGAATGAGCAAGAAACTCCATGGACACTCTTTTTCAATAGCCAAAATCATTACAAAACTTTTGTTACATCATTCATCATCAGGTGGTACATTATGTGAGAACGATGTGGCATGTTATTAGTGTCCATAGTAAATATAAAAAGACAATTCAAAAATAAAGTTATTAATAATTAGAATAGACCGTGGCAGCCAAGAGATGACCAATCTCAACTGACAGCGCCCGTTCACGAACATGACACATATCAGCACCATTCAGCTCAACCATCTTGAAGGGAGCTAAATGATCCGACACACGCGCCACCATCAGCGAGACATTCGAGTGAGCATGACATAACTTTCAACCGCCAGGGTTATTCAAGTCAATAAAGTTAAGTACGTAGGTATCTAATCAAAAACGGCTCTAATGTACATGGCACTCACACAATGCCGGTTATGCAGCTATATAATACTAGGAAAATTGAATCTATACATTGCAAAGGTGGTTTTACAATCTTCATCAGCTCCGACAATAGTTTTAAAATGCTGTCTATGTCCGCTTACATGTGTGTTTAATACACATAGTAAATTAATTATATCCTACGACCTGTACTAAAGTAAATGGTAAAATAATAATAAACTAATAATAAAACAGAATTATATGAAAACATATAACCTGTCGGTAAGCTAATCTTGGTAAAAAGAACATGAACATCATTGTCCCGAGATCAACAGAGCGGCCAACTATCTTTATCATTTAAATAATCGCTAACAGAGTAGTACGCCTTGGAACAGAGGTTGGCTTTTACTTTTGCTTTAAATGCATTAAAAGGTAGGTCCAGAAAAGAAGACGGTAACTTGTTATAAAAAGTTATACCGATCCCTGCGAATGAATTATGCACCTTATGAAGCCGGTGAAAGGGTGCACGTAATTTGTTCTTATTTCTAGTGTTGAAGTTGTGAATATCGCTGATTTTACTATACATATGAATGTTTTAAATCAGTTGGCCCTTATTTTCTTTTGAGTAGTATACATGAGGTTGAGGACATCCTCCATCTCAACCCAACCAGCGCGAGAGAAGCTCAGAGCATCGGAAATTGCGTGAATATTTCTGAACATGAGGCTCAGGCAATTGAACGGCGAGTAATAAATAAGCTCGTCGTCCGATCAAGGGCTAGACCCGGATCGATGGCAAGTCGTGTTCTATGCGTGCCCCAAGGAATCATTTTCAATTTGACGGGGCTAAACGCACGCAGGTTCACTGAAATCAAAGCTAAAACTAAAAATAAAATTTTGTTTCAAAAACATACATTCGGTGGTATTGCTATCGTGATACGAAATATCAATAATTTTACACAAAACGACCACTGAAACTGACTGAAACCTTCAGTAAAAGTCATTGTAAACTATCTACCTGAAGGGATCCTTGTCTTGTCCCTAATCCTTGAAGGTCCGATAGATATTCCTTTTGTAGTGAACTAGAGACTCGCCCCAGGTCATAAAGTAGGGTTGCCACCTATAATATAATAAATAGGTAATTTTGAAACGAATATCATTTGAGTTACCCCTGCCGGCGTCACGGGACAGTCGTAACAGGTTCCTGTCCTGGAAATTAAAGGGCTATTGATGGAACACTGGGGATTTTAGTCAGTACGTATCTGAGTCGCTCCTCTTCTGATCATGGGTAGGATTCATTTGATGAATTTACCAGAGTAAAAAACAAGCACGGCAACCTTAAAATTTTGTTCTTGTTTCTTTAGAGAGTAATTATTTATACTTTCTTTATTTTATGTTCTGAATTTCCCTAATATACCTATTTATAATCTTCCCACATTTTTGAAAAAAGGTATTTTACTTAAAAAAAGGTGACAACCCTACCACGAACTATTCTAACCAAACGTCAAAATTCCAATATTCTGCTATAGTGGTACCTAAGTTAATAATAATAAACTCACAGAATACCATCTGCTACCATCCTTAAAATATTTACTTACTCCTTTCACCTTGCCAACGATTACAAAGATGTATAAATAGAAACTAATATGACCAAATATTTAGTACTTGTTAACATTCATGTAAGACATAAATTCGCTGGTATATTATCTCTAAATAATGATGATGAGAAACCCATCACGCATTTGCAAATGTTACATTTGCAGAAACGTGAGCATTTTAGGCGCGGGCCACATATGTAGAAAGGACGTAAGACGCAGACGGTGCGGAGACAAATTATGTCTCTTCGGGCGTCCTACCTTAGCGAGCATTCTTACGAGCGCTCTGGCGAACTTTTTGCCGAGCCGACTGTCAAGTCACAACTTCATGAAGAAAAAATTCATGACAACCATCCGCTAAAATTATCAAGAAAATGTTCGTGGCTATATGCTTACCTCTGTTTGATGTTTTGTTAAAGTGAATGCTGAAGGCAGCACTTTAAAAATAACGATTCACAATTATATACTCAAAAAGGTTACTTCGTTTTATATTATTTATGAATATACTAGCTGACCTGGCAAACTTCGTACCGCCTCGAAATCAATTTTTTTCCGGCTCGCTGTTGCTCTCCGGTTAGGGTCCCCACTGTGTTCTCCTCATCGCTGTCACTGTGGTGAAGTCGTCAACAGCCTCGGACACCATGGCCTGTCTTGCAGCCGTAGTGCGGGCCGTTTTGCACGTCACGCGAACATAAATGACATTATTCGACGAGCTCTTGTTACCGTCGGCGTTCCAGCTGTTTTAGAACCCAACGGCTTGGCACGCAACGATGGCAAGAGACCGGACGGTATGTCATTGTTTCCTTGGAAGATGGGTAGGCCTCTAGTGTGGGACGCAACCTGTGTCGATACTCTTGCGCCATCCCATCTTCCAAGTTCATCGTGCTCTGCTGGCGCTGCTGCTGCGGTTGCTGAGAACCTCAAGCGGCGGAAATATAGTAACTTGAGTAGTAACTGTATTTTTGCGCCGTTTGGGGTTGAAACTATGGGGCCATGGGGTCTGAGTGCTCACAGCCTCTTCAGAGACCTTTCCAAAAGGCTAGTTGACGCTTCCCGTGACCCAAGAGCTGGCTTTTACCTTGGTCAGAGGCTAAGCTTAGCCATTCAAAGAGGCAACACCGCCAGTCTCTTGGGCACTTTACCGGCTGACAGCGTTGAGGAGGAATTTTTCGATGCTTTGTAATATTTTAATTTAGTTTTTGGTTTATGTACAGTGTATTTTTTTTTCTTTTTTTTTTTTAATTAATTAGGTGTAATTTATTTATTTTTGTAATACCTAGTGTTAAGATGTCATGATAATAAAATAAATCACTTCCTTAAATTAAAAAAAAAAACATATTTACTTACCTTTTAAACCTTCCCTGGACTTCCACAAATAATTCAAAACTAAAATCAGCCAAATCGGCCAAGCCGTTCTCGAATTTTAGCGAGACTAACGAACATCAATTGATTTTTACATAGAGATATTGACCTTGAGCCAAAAAGATCATGAAACAAAGCAAAATACGAAAACACGTGGAAAAGACTAAGTTTTATTAGAACATTGTTCGTTTCCTGATTAAAAATGTTTTATCTTTTTTATTCTTTATATCTACAGTAAATTCATTTAATATCTCCTCTTTTTCACAATTGTACGGGTACTGTTAAACCGCTTCTGGCTTCTATCTTGTTTCATGGAAAGGTTACATACACGGAAAGGTACTGGGAAACAATACTGTGTAAAATATAAATGTTTTGTTTATGAGACTCGTGTAAGATTATTTTATTTTTAGATTTTAATATTGAAGATCCCACAACTCTTACCAATTTCGCGTTAAAGAAAACCATTCTACCCCAAAATAACATATTATCCCTATAATCAAGTTTTGGGTTAATTGAATATCGGTAAACACTTTTCATTTCAACGTTTGCGAACCATAATAGATGTCTGTGAGACCTACGATACATGGTTACAGGACTTATTGCACTCACCGTGACTCCGGAACATAAAGAGCTTTTGAAGGACACCGTGGATTTAGTCAGTATACAATTCTGACAGTAGGGACTCATCAATAAAAAAAAGACGTAACTTGCATAAAAATATACTAGTAGCTTACATGACATTACGCTTTACGACTCCTGATTGGTGAATAATACAGTGGGATGCCAACTACTTGCATATTTTTATACTCTTATGCATGTTACTGGCATGTCTATCGTAGGCCTAAAGTCACTATCGAAATGTCTCATAATTTCTTCGAAATACTATGTACAAAATCTAGATAATATCACTTAACATCGTTGGTACACACACCCACTTTTGGCAAATTGCGTTGAAAATAAAAATAAAATAAACTTATAACTATTATTGGGCGCTCACACTTAACACGATATCGGTAACGGAAGAAATTTCATCCTCTCCTGCTCATTTTCCCTAGAAATATATGTACACCGCCGATATCGTGTCATCATTTAATGTGAAACTGCTCATTTTCATAAAAAGAAATTACTTAAGTCTCCGTCTTTGTGCAGAAATGCGGCCACCGGCGCGGAAAGGCCAACCGGTCATTGTGGAGTTCAGCATATATGTGGTAGACGTAAACTCGATCAATGTTGAAGACATGGACTTCAGGTGAGAAATTTTATTAAGCGTCATTGCCTTCACCTTCTTCATTTCCTTCATCTTTGTCATCACTGTCATTCTTCTATCCTTATCGCCGATCGGCACAAAAGTTCTTCTTTCAATCTACCTTGTTAATCATCATATCAGAACTTACTTTCAAACTATTCATCGTTTCTTTAATCTTTCTTAAGTAACAATAACAAATCCCTTCTACTCTACTCAAATGTTAATACAGAACTATAACATTCACATTGTTCAGTTATGGCTAGTTATCTGCAGGCTATAAAACCAAGAAGATGATGAGATGGTCTTTTGTCAATCTCATCATCTTTTTGGCTTTATTCCATTCTATTTCGGATAAAATTGTCTCAGCAACAATTTTCTTGCTTAATCATTATTCCTCACACAATCCACATCTATCTTTTTCACAGCCATTCATTCTCGTTCATCATTCTCGTAGGCAAAATTTAATCTAAGTGGTCTAAATTCATCTCTATTCTTAAAACACTGGAGTATCTTTCTAAATGCACAAAGCTTAACCCGGAATATTTTGATATTGCACAACAATTCCTAAGAATCAATTTGAGAAGGAATCTAAAACTCTCGATATAGAATAGGTCACTAACTGACACTTGGCATGACAATTTGGGTACCACAGGAAACAGCGTTTCATTACACTGCCAAGCGGACACTGATCCGGCTGCCAAGCATAACGTCAAGATTGTAGCAATTTCCTATTTGACCAGCAAATTGTAGTAGTCATTGAGAGATCCATATTTGGTAACGGACGAGCACAATACAATATGCGCTAGTAGGAACACACCGCTTGGAAGGATTGAAGACAGAACTGATAGTGGAAAAGAGAATGAGGATTAAAATAAATTAATACCTAATGCCGTTGACCGTGGCTATGCTGCCAGCGTTCTGGGCACTTTCCTTATTGATAGCGATGTGGATGAAGTTTTTGATGTCCTATAAATTTTTAATGTTACTTTATTTTAGTCATTTTTGTAAACATTTCAGTATTAATTTTAGTTTTTAAATTTCATCCAAAAAAAAATTAATGTAGGTATGTCAATTCTGGGTCGTGAAACTGTCTAATCAGGGTCCTAGAAAGCAAAGATCAACTGTACAAGTAACAGTACGAGTCTTACAGTCCCATCCGCTTTACCTCGAGCTGGAAAACTCAAATTATTAAAATTTTATGACTTTGACCCTTCAAAAAAAAAGTTAATTATATTGAAAGTCGTTGATTAAAAGTATTTAAATTGCCTTCAGGCATTCGTTGATTATTTAGGACAAGGTACTCTTACTTAAGGCAACCCGTTTTACTCAGGTGTCCTCTCGATCCTCAGTCCACACTTGTAAACATTGTTTTAGGCGTCAACGTGACGAAATTACTTCTCGTCCATTACGTATTTGCCACAAACTGTACGCTCAAGCGATAAGTATATTGCGACAGAGTCAGCGGAGAAAAAGTAGTCAAAATAAAGTTTACTTTAATTATAATAGAGTTTTTCAAGGTTAAGCTGGCCGAGGTTGGTATGTGGGTGACTGAACATCTATCATAGAGAGCCAGTGACCATCTACCATTCCTTCAGGCTTTGAAAAACACCTAAAGCCGTTGGTCCTGGCTGTCATTAATTTGTAGACCTTTGCAAATCGTGACTGTTAGTAAAAAACGCGTAAGTCTGGTAAATAACCAGTTTAACCAAGGGATATGTTATCACCCATTTACTGGGTGGTGGTCTGGTTGTCGCTCCATATAAGTACTAATATCCAGTAGCATGCAGTTTATATAGTGGCCAATGCCAAACTTTTTACCGTTTGTTTGTTCAAAAATCGCTCCAGAACGACTTATAACCAAAAATTTATTTATTTATAAAACTTTATGCACAGCTTTTTACAAAGGCGGACTTAATGCCGTAGGCATTTTCTGCCAGTCTACCTTGGGGTGATGCAGAGATAGATCATAGTAGGTGCAACAAAAAGAACCATTAATTATAGATATTATACATACCAATAATATATATAATAAATACATAAACATATATATATACATACATACAGTCACATTGTGCAGAGAAGAAAAATAAATGGATTTACTGTCAACCAATTAATTTTGAGTAGAATCTGCCAGCTTCTTAAGCAAGAACTCTCGAGCCTTAACTTTAAATGAGAAACGATTGGTTGCCATCCTGATATTCAGTGGGAGTTAATTCCAGAGAAAGACCGCCTGAACAAAGAAGGAATATTTCTGGAGACTAGAGCGATGAGAGGGACAACGCTGAAGGCTATAAGGCTATATTAGGGGGCCCCCATAGGGCTCCCTAATATAATAAATATCACGCGCGCATGTCGCTTAAACCAAGTCACAAATGACAAAGTACAAGTCGCATCGTACGGTGACTTTATACCAGCCACTCACGATTCAGTTTACCTTTAATTATTCAGATAAGCAGTTCATTAATGTAAATCAAACATATTTACGTTCATCATACATTTTTTATGGTACAGCATCAGTTGAAACAGTGACGTCAACAACCCAGCCACCTCGGGAGACGCCCACGGCAACAGACGTCGCGGAATGATTTCCGGCGCGCCTCAAAGAGCTGTCAGCTATATGACGCAACAGAGGGCCAAAGCCTGCCGGGTTCGCGGTAATATTGAGTAACTGGAACCGGAACGTAAAGCGCCATTGTATTTTAGTCAGTACAAGTCGGCATGACAGTTCCTCCCTTCCTGTCCGGGTGGGAGGACTCATTCAAAGATTATACAACGAAAAATAAATTGTCGCATCCCTCGAGACCGTAAAAAAAGGCTCATAGTCGCTTTAATGAGCAGAATTTTATGAACAAGTCACGATCTCGACAAGACAAATCATTCCAATTTAATATTTTAGACACTCAAGAATACTGTCGTTAAGAGAACGGTAGAAATAAGTCAAGACACGTACCCTGTAGACACGTGCAAAGCAAACCTATTTCATGCCCTGCTAATGAAAAGTCAACTGAGGAGTGTACACAGGAATTTCAAATGAAATGATCATATAATATACAGTGAGTTATAGCAATTAACTCCTTTGCATAAATAATCGTTCAGTTTTTCGTAGAGATGTTTGGTGCTATGCTAGGCTCTGTTCGTTTTTCAGATAGAAACGGCGAATAGGTTATTTGACAGCCTCACTAAATTCCGTGATCTAGAGTTTTTACTAATGCAGATTTATGAACATATGAAACATCAATGTAGCTTAGGCAGGCCTCCCATTAGGCCGAACGACGACATCGTGAGAGTCGCGGGCAACCGATGGTGGTCTAAGGAAGAGGCTTATGTTAGGCATTGGATGTCTTACGGCTGATGATGATCATGATGAAAACATCAAAATTCGAAAATGGGGGCTCGTAACGACAGAAGCGAGTAAAAACTGTACTTGCTTGTGACCTGTTGCCAATTTAAATGTTGTATCTTCGTCGATTTTGGTTTACGTAATTAAAGAAGAAATACGTTTTAAATATTTTTTTAAATAATGTTACTTACGGACGAATTCTATTTTTCCAGTCAAATACCTTTCTAACTCTGAAAAATACCTAAGGGGAAAATTTGATATGCCGTATATTAAATTGGGCGCCAAAAAAAACAAATATGATTTTTGTTTTCTTATGTTCAGAAAGGCAGATAATGCTCCTCCGATACGCCTAATAGAATACCGAGTACTAAGCCTAAAAGGTAAAGCAAACATACGCTACAAGATTACTAGGAGACCATTATCAAGATAAATAAACACAGACTTGTTTATCTCATGTTCTTTTTAGGAATTGAGGGTCCTTGTGAAAACAATTTTAGTTCCCACGTGTAAGCATAATTAAATTCGATGAAGGAAAAGGAATTAGTCTCTTTTTTCATCAATCCTTTATTTATTTCACTTTGTTTATTATTTTACACTGGATATCCATCAAACAAATTCCAAATCTCAATTTCTAAATTATTTAACCCTCATAATCCAACAGGACCTCAGTGAAAACACGACTGAGAGATCAGATGCACTGCAGATGTTTTTTTAATACTCTCCAAGGCATAGGCCCCTCCTTGATTGAGGTATTCCACTTAGGGCACCTGGCACCTGCAAAAAATTTTGACAGAAGCCTTATGTCGAATAGATAAGGTACAAGTAGCTCAGGTGCCATTGACAGCGGGTGCCCTAACTGGAATACCTCTCTTGATTCTATGGTTGGTAAGTATTATGTGCTTCCACACAAAGCGAGCAGCCTCGCGAGGCATTTGCCCCGCGAAGCAGCTCGGTTAGCGTGGAGGTGTCTCGGCCGAGGAAAGCGCGCGCGCTGCCGCGGCCGAGCGCCCGAGCTATTCAGTGGGCTTTTGTTTTGACGTGCTCCGGTTGACAAACAAATAAAAAAAACCTCAAGCATTCGTGGAATAACTCAAGAAAATGCCTCGCGAGGCTGCTCGTTCCGTGTGAACGCACCTATTAGGTTTAAAGATCATCAAATGAGTGTTCTGTCTCTCATACCCACCAAATATTACTCTGTTTCTTCACATGTCCTTTGGGTTTCAAGGCCGTAGTATATTTTGAAGTGCAGTCCTGGGACCCCGGGACTTTAAGATACCACTGAAAAATTACAATTGGAAAACTAAATCGTACGTTATCGATCCTGGGAATCGAATCCCAAACGTCACTCTTAGCAACTGCTGAGCGGACGTTGTAATAACTATTACAACCTCCACGTAAAGAGGTAGTTTTAAAGATACTTCAGTGTAATAAAACCGCGTAACAGTCTTAACTTCCCTCTCGTTATAATAACCGACATAACTTTATAACAAGCTCCTATAAAGAATGTTTTAGAGTCTTAGCCAACTGCGTACAGTTAAAATTATTTATAGGTCTTGAGATTCCACGTGTAAAGATTGACTGACTCAGTAACTAGGTACTGAGAATTTGGAACGGGATTCTAGCACCCAGTACCTACAGGTTTTCGTAATTTTAAATGACGGCGTCTTTCTAATACTAAAATGTGAAAGTTGTAGTGAGAGGATGGATGAATGGATGGATATTAGTTACTCTTTAATTTTGTGATTTGATATTGCACTCAGATAGTTTAGTACCTGGATTAACACATAGGAATTATTTTTGTTTTTTTTTATACCCTGGTAATTTAAACCCAATATCATTTATCAAATTTTGACGACATTGTTGTCGCAGTGGTTGTATGATTCGCGGCAATAGCTTTACAACGGCAGTCTCCAAGTGTCACAATTTGTTTAAAACAAAAAAAGTTTCTCTCCCTTTCTTTTCCATGCGAAATAAATCGTTTAGAATGGGTGTAGAATCAATCAATAATTGTACTATTACTTCCCGCCTACCTACAGCCCGTGGTACTACCGAGCAATCTAGCATTTGTATGATTCACCATACAAGTGTTTTTAATTCGTGCGAGAATTGAACCTGCGACAAGCTGGCTAGCAATTCTTCTTCTAAATTCTTTTTTTTGTCCCTTACAGAGTGGACATGTTCATAAGACAGACATGGAGCGAAAGTCGGCTACAGCTTCCTGAGGATATCTTCGAAGAAGGAGATGACCACGTGACCCTCCCACCGGAGTTCTTTGACAACCTGTGGCACCCCGATCCTTACTTCCTGAACTCTAAAGTCACAGGTAAATTTTTCCATTTTTTTTTATTGATGGCAATCATTTTTTTTAGTGACAGTAATGCATTTACGAATCCACGTGCTGTCACAAACGTCATAATTTGACAAAGTACTTTAATTTTGACAGTGTTAGGGACTTTACTCATGGCGCGACGTGATTGCAATTCGATCGATTCCAATTACAAGTAAAAATTCAACCTTATCACTATGACATAAAACACGTTGTTATATCTATAGGTGGACGAAAAACAAAACACGATAGCGACGACGACGTCAAGTCAATCGAATTGCATCATTATTTTTTTAGTAGCAAGGTTGATTTTCACTTTTAGTTGGAATCGGTCTAATTTCAATCGCATCGCGTCATTAAAGTCCCTTAGTGAAAATAGACATTTTGTAAGGTCTATGTACGTTAAAGAAGTTTAAAAATTTAGTCACAAATTAATTTTCAAACAAACTTACTGTCTATACTACGTATTATAAAATCTAAATTGTATAAACTTCATCAATTTATAAATTATTTCAGAAGCTCTCTTCAGCTTTGATAAATTGATTCGAAAATACTGTTCGTTTATTCAGAAACTGATTTATTTGCTAAATTTTTTGGAGATGAGAATTTCTTTAATATTTTTGAGGGTAATAAAACTGATAGTTCGTTCAGACTAGTATTTAAATTCCTCGAACAGAAAAATATTTAAATCTTAAAATTCTTTATTGAATTTTGCATTCAATCATTTCGGAAATATTATGAGTACCTAGTTATTTTTATAATACTAGAAAATATGGAGTAGATAGGTACCCGGTACATCCAATAAAGTGAACTCAAACTATTCAAATAAATATTTCATTATAATTCTAAATGTTATTATTCAGAATAGTGATAGACTTCTGATAGACCTACCTTTTTAATTTCCTTTCAGGACCTCCTGAAAATATTTTCTGTTAGCTGTACCTACCTCTTTTTAATTTTACCAACCATGTATTTTATTGAAATTGTTTTAATAAGTTGAAAGCAAAATTTTCAGGTTATTATTCACTTTGTAATAATTTTCTCATTTCAACACTTGAAATGAGAAAAACTTTTTTTTTTTATTTTCATGTGTTTCTGAAAGTTATTTAAAGAAGATAATTAAGATATCGTTGGATTTCTTTAGATTGTCATACTGACGAATATTTAGAATATTAGTTACTTACATTTTTTTTAGTTCTCATTATCTCTAAGAAGAAGATTTTAACATTATTAAGATTTTAATTCAAATGCAGCTATACTGTTTGTTCACCTAAGCTATCCCTAAAATTCATAAAATTATTCGACTAGTTTTGTAATTCTCTTCTATACATAATTTATGTTCAAAGTTAATAAAACTTACTTCTAATTAAATATACTTAAGTCTAATAAAGTTTTGCCTTTTAGGAGGAGCAATGCATTACAAACCTCGGTCTCCGGGTAATATGAAAGTTTATCAAAGCTCCTTTTGTCACTAAAGCTCGTTGTACATGCTGCTGTGTGTCACTATCCTTATATTTTTTTTAATAAAGAAGGGATTTATCATTTGTTTTTTTTTCTTGTAAATTTTTAAAAAGTTACAGTATTTTTGATGTTGATTTTTCTGTGTTACACATATTGCCATCTTTTACTTAACATTTAAAAACAAATCGCTGTACTTCGCTATAGATACGCTAGTCCCTTAGTTTAAAGTTAAATTATAGAATCTGTGTAAAACTCGTATTTATAAAAAAGAAATTAAATAGTCCGTCAATGGACTATTATAAATCAACATTAATAAAAGCGCACAATAGATTTTATTAACATTTTGAAGAACAACATTCATAAGAACATAACATAGTTATTCGAATCAAAAATTTCCCAGGTTTAGGAAACACGTTTTCTGGGAAATAATTCCCAAGTTCATGATGAAATTGTACTAGAATCACGGAATTCCCATAAATTTTCGTGCGCACGCTTTCACAGAAATATGATAACAAAATTCACACAATTTCATTGAGGTATTTTTCACGTCCATGAATTTTAACACTGGTATTTGTGTTTGTCGGAATTCAGAAATACAAACTGTTTTAATGACACATTCTGTACAAGTTTTCAAGTACATATTTCCTTTTATAGTTGGGACTTTGTTTTACTACATCTAGTAATCTTGATACTTTTAAATAGAAATAATATTTTTGATTAAACTAAAAATAATAAGTCTCAATGAGACTTGACTTAATATTTAAAGGTGCAAGTATCCACTTTTACGTTTTTGGATAGATGTTACTCAATCACTTCAGATTAATTAAACCGGAAAAAATTGGCACTCAGATTTTTTTAGACTTCAACATTATTGTCATTATTTCAGCCACATGACGTCCTATGCTAAACATAGGCTTCCCGATATTACCAAATATCGGACCTACCAGACTTCAGTAAGTCTGATAGGTGAAAAATGGATAAAATAAACTAGGTTTTGACAGCGGTTTTGGTCCTAGTTTATTTTTTTATTATAAAAAGAATCTGTTCAAAAGCAAAAGATGGCAACGTGTTCAGTCATATTTTCCATCGTTTACTCTGTGCGTATTGTAAAATAATAGCTTGAGTAAACCTACAGATGTAAAAACACTTGACCTGTTAATATATATTTTTTTTATATATCTCTTTTCTTTTTTATTAAATTGTTAAACTATTACCAATGACGTAACATGTACAGCGGGCTTTCAAATCACTTGACGCAAAACTATGACTGCTTTCGATCACTCACTGAGTTCTCACTTGCAAGATTTAGTTGGAGAATACAAGTACGTTTGCTTGATAATTATTTAAGTTATTGCAAATACGAAATCCTCTACACAAATGCATGAAAACGAGGCATTAACACTACTAAAATAATAAAAGCAAAACAAACTGTTTTTTGTCTACTTTAATATGTATATTTTTCACCTATGTGCTCCTCCTTGACATAATTTTTGATACAATTTTTTTTAAATGTGTTTTAGTTTAATAAACTTTTTTGACTGGACCCGACATGAAATTCCTTTCAACCATTACATTTAACTTTCAATATTTATGTTTTAACAAAGTTTTTTTTTTAAACTATCCCAGTCCTAGGTAAAAGACTCCCGTTCTTTTCTTTTTTTCTTCCACCAGCTCAGCTAAGTTTAACATTTTTATTTATTGTGTTTTGAACGAAACGATTATAAAAGGATTTTCTTTTTAAAAAAATGTTAAAACACAAATTACAAAACACACACATTTTTTTAATTACCATTTTCAAATATCAAGACACTCTATAGTCACTCCTTAGATGCTGTAGTCAAGTCCCAAGTGATGAAATGTCACATTAGCGCATAATTTCGTCGTAACTTGAGTTACCAGTAGATAGCCAACTTAATGACGGTCACAAAGTTATTAAGTCACTTTAACTTAATAGCTTAGGGCAGCTTTGGTGAACACTCGGTTGGAGCACTAATTATCACTGTGTATAATCACTTAATTAAGCTGTGAGATTTGGCTTAACACGCTAGAACGAATGATAAAATTATATTCTCTTTTTTTCACGCATTATTAATATTTTTATCACTATATTTATCTTGTTTTATGCTAGGATTAATAGAGACTTTCTTTTTTTGTGAAAATGTACCAAGATAGTAATTTGTCTACGAGACAATTGCTGTTGTTCATAGCACAAGATACGCCAGACACTTTTAAGGCGCGGACTCACCGCGGTGTATACTACACATGCGCACGCAGCGCCTTTTTGCTACGTGGTTTCTTTTATTTCGTAACGGGAGTCATCGCAGCGAGCAAAGATGAGATATACTTTGTTGTGGTGTACCCCATGCCCAGCGTGCATATTATTTGAGCATGTCACGGGTACCAATGACATCAATTGTGGCATAGCGTGTTCTTGGGTTGCAGATGAAACAATCACATAATATTTTTTTGCAAGGCGAAGCTTGACATACGTGCGCCGCGGCGGGACAGCGCCTTAAGAGTTAATGACCATTCGTGAGGTCTGATTTAATAATCCCAATTGAAAAATTTATTACTAAAATTAATTAAACCATTAACAAGTACTTTTGGAATCAAACAAGATTTTTTCTAATTTACTAGTAACACTGCCCGCTTCACACGGTTTGACAAAACTTAGGTTGTAAAATTTTAAAATGATGATTGGATCATACGCAAAAATGTCCCGGGACAAATTTCCAAAATTTTGGTAAGGATTTTAAGCATTTTAGAAGATGTAACCGTTCATAAAGAATAAAAATGCGGCTTTAAACAATATTTATGTATATAATTATTTATTTCAAGCACGCGTTAACTTGTAGTCACTTGAAAACTTTTGGTATTTGTATTTGAAATGTAATTTACAGGAAAACGAAAAAGCATATTTACAACTTCTCATCGCAAACAGCTACCTACCAACCTCGACACGTTTTGTGATCAAAAATATTTATCTTCGCAAAATGGAGAACTTATTGGTAGGTAATTTAAATAATGTTTGTGCTGTTTAACGAATACATACTATTAAATTAGCTCCTCCCCGTGGTTACACCCGCTGTGTTAATCCTCAGGATCGTTACGTGGTTTTACTTAGCTGGATCCTGGACAAATATACTATCAAAAAAATATTACTACAGTGATCCACTTCCGTATAATTTCGAAAATAAATTAGATTTTCAGAAAGTAACGTTATCACTGAACATACAAAATTTAAAAAAAAATCTGTAGTTTTTCGTGTATTGATACTTATCGATCTTAACGTAATTAAAAAATAGCATACAGTAAGAATGGAACGTAATACCTAAGTAACTACAATTAGCTGTGCTGCCCTCTTTTAAGCCGAAAACCTCCAAACTGTCAAAATTTTAAATTCATGAGATCATAGCTTATTTTAAATCAAACTAAAGAATTTGAATAACAAATGTTATGAACTGATATATTTGGTAAATTTAGTATCAACTCGAAATTTTGAATGAAAGTAGATTTTCCATACACACGTAAAATAGGCACTGCCCAAGGATTTTAGTATTGCCAATTTATTGGGAGAGAATGGGCAAGAAACTCAATAGCTACAATAACTCACTCAGATGCGCGACATAGCTTTTTCCATAACTCTCTGAGTAAGTTGCATGCAGAAAAAAAACTGCAGCAAATAAGGGTCTGTCTTTTTAAAATATTCACCTAATAGAACAGAAAATTCTTTGATATGCACCGTATCACTGTAGCATTTTAAAGTTAAATCGGATTAAGCTTCAACTTGAAACGTGACACTACTACAAGATGTTAATCTTCTTAATAAAGCACACAATAAGATGCACTTCTCTCCGGATAGCATTGTTCCAGCGGTAGAGAAAAGTAGAGTAGTTCTTAAGTTAGAGTTAAGTTGGAGATAAGTTAGAGTTAAGTTAGAATTAAGTTACTTAAGTGAGTCCGACGTAAAACTATCTCCATTATTAATGAGGACTAAGAATTCACTATGAAAAACACTTATTCTTATGAAAAACTTTGAAGAAGTATCTAAATTATGAATTTTGACAAGTTTTCAACTTGAAGTTGAGAATTAGTTAAACATTTTGCTTGACTTGATCATTCAATTTTTAATTCCGCAGTAATAACCTATATATAAGTTTGAATTTAACAATTATTATTATTATTTTGACTCCCAAATACGGCAAGCATACGACCCGCCTTATAGAAAGCGGTCACCATAGCTTAATATGAACGCCTACAAAACTCTGATTTTAGCTAGGCGCAAGCGCAATGCCAACCTTATAACGTATTCTCGCCCTTTTCGAAAGTTTGAAGAAAGTAGAAAGGAACTGTATGTCTATTTCTACAAGCAATATAACAGTATTTTTTAAATTATTACCTTCTACTTACTTTATCGCTATTTATTGATAAAACAGACAAAAAAAATCATCATCTGCTTAGATTTTTCCCAACCATATTGGGGTCGGCTTCCAGTCGAACCAGATGCAGCTGGATATCGGTATTACATTTAAAGAAATTAAGAATTTATAATAATACGATGTAAGCTCGAATTCCATCCGATATATTACAATAAAGTAGATTCTTTCGAACTTATAAAAACGTCTATGAAAAACTAGCGGCCCGTCCCGGCTTCGCACGGGTGGAGGACCCGGTCTAAAATTTGAGATTTAAACTATCCTATCTCTCAAGTGGGATCGAACTGCACATGGTGTGCGAATTTTATTATAATCGGTTAAGTGGTTTAGGAGTCCATTGAGGACAAACATTGTGACACGAGATTTATATATATTAAGATTAAAAGAAAATTAGAAATTCACTGTATAAAGTATTTGATACGATTGTAGTCAAAGCACCGATAATTTTTTGCATTTTTTGGTATGTCTAATAAACTAAATATTATTATGTGATGTCGCACTCCTACGTAATAAAAAAGAATAACTAAACAGACCAAAGCGCCCACATGTAACAATGCTTCAAAAACGTAAAAAATAACGAAACCCGTATACCTCGAAAATAGGTTCAGTTAAAAATTTCAGGCGTATTTTTAGCGAGACACTAGTTTTCAACTGAATCTGAAGTTGATAGGCGTCCTATTATACTGATTTTTTTTTGTTACCGGCGGGATTTAATTTTTTTTATGTACTCGGTGAATTTTCCATAATTTTACTTTTACATAAATAAATTTTGTGTTGACAATAACCAACACAGTAAAAATATAATTTTCCAATCTGATCCAATCGTTCGGAAGTGATGCGAGTGGGATTTGAAACTGCGCCCTTCGGATTCAGTGCATTCTATGCTTATCCAAACGAGCCACTGTGGTAACCTACAAGTGTCGAATTTTTCAATTTTCGTATCGTCGAATTCATCGAAAGTCGAAATGAAATCCCGATCGCGGTACGAATTTCTCTTTCCATAGAAAAACTTTGTTTTATACAATGTATGTAAAGACGTTTTTAGTGTTACGGCTGAAAATAGACTCAATAGGCGTGAATATATTATAACCTAAACTGGAGATTTTTAAATTAAGAATTTTCACAGTAATAACCGGTTTACTGGCATTTCAATGCAACTAACGTGGTTATAGCGTATTCAATATCATAAAATATAATATCTTCTTAAACATTTTTCCAGAAATTGCGGAGCTGACTCACAAATTTTCTTCAGTGACGCTGTACAGAAACCAGACGGTCCGGTACTCAGCCAGAATGCACGCCATCATCGCTTGCCAGATGGAATTTCAACTCTACCCCATGGACATACAGTCCTGCCCCATTTATATCGAGAGCTGTAAGCATTGTTACACAATTTTGATTCTTATTACCCAATTATTTGGCAGGCCAAGGTTATAGTTTACATTTAGGACGCATGTGGTACAAAATCGCATGACAGGTCCAATTTTCGTCCTTGGCCTGCTGACATAAGAGTGTATGTTGACTTGGTGAGCCCCTGTGGGCTCAAGAAACATAGATTTGTTAACGGTTTCTTCGCATTTCGTATCAAATTGAACTTGAGTTAGACTAGTGTTATTCAATTATCAGTGATAGCTTATGTTTGTAATTCGACCATAATAATAATTTAATATAGATAAAGGTTTTTAAAGATATACATGTAAATGTTAAACATAAAAAATATAGATATAAAATTTCTTGAACGAGTCATCTTCAACCAGAATTCAGAGAATGAAGTATTTTTTTTTTGCATAACTATGAAGGAATAATAATAATAATAATAATATTCCACAACTATCACACAACGCCATCTAGTCCCAAGCTAAGCAGAGCTTGTGTTATGGGTACTAGACAACTGATAAACATACTTATATATTTCTAAATACATACATATTATAGATAAATTACACCCAGACACAGAACAAATGATCATGCTCATCACACAAATATTTGTCCTGGGTGGGAATCGAACCCACGACCCCCGGCATAGCAGTCAGGGTCACTAACCACTAGACCAACAGGCCTGTCAAATGAATGAATGAATACTAAATATTTCAAGCGTTTAATTAAACTTTCTCTTTATAAGAATGTTAAGCAACATAAACACATCGTTTTTGATGTTGCATGTTAAAAAATGAATTTAATGTTGCCACACCATACCATAATGTTTGCGAAGTGACGACCCATTCGCATGCGAATACGACGAATTAACTTTTTTATTATTATTATTTCTAAAGTCATACAGATTACACAACTAATGTCACCTAATTAGGACGAGTTGTTATTATTTTAACAACATAAAATTAGTTTAGTCATTGACTAAACTAATTTTATATTGTTAAAATATCCTTAAAAAATAATCAAGTAGAAAAATTTATAGGATTTAACAAATAGTTGAACGGCAAAACCTTAGCTGAAACTTGGCGAAAACTTAGCTGCTTCCCTAGTTTATTGGTCTCAAGCCAGACTGTTGACGTACTCAATTGTCCGAGTCGGTTTAATTCCCTGTTTCTCTATAAGGAATTGCTTCAGTAGCAGCTACGGAGTCTGGATTTATGTCCGAATGATGGAATTCCCCTTATTAGATTGGTTTTCTACTTTGCGATTAAAGTTTTCGTTTTGTTGGGAGAAAAATTTGGTTTGAGGACAGGACAGACAGAGGACAGATTGACAATCATTGAGAGCATAGGGTGGAATTTAGTCAGTACGAGTCTGACAGTCCCTCTCCAAACAAATGCGGACAAAATTATCTTTAACCTTATCATTTTATTTTCAGTTTCATACAGCAACCAGAAAGTGCGGTTTCGTTGGAGCGAAGCAGGCGTCACCATCAATCCAGAACTTAAATTGCTACAGTACCACATCGGAGAGCCGTTAAGACTCGAAGAAACGAATGGATATATGATCGACAAGGATGGTAAGTTCTTCGACTTCTAAGCTGGGTTCTATTAAACTACACCTTTTTGGTAAAAAGTCTCTTCCTTTTGTGATGTTCCTCTAATGGAAAGAGCTGTGCTCGGAGTATCTTTACGGAAAATAATCCAGAACAAAGATATTCGGCGTACCAGATACCCGCGTAAATGAGTCTCGCTTGCACAGATGCAATGGCCGCCATCTGTGCAAGCGAGACTCATTATATTTACGCGGGAGTGACAGAGACAGGTCAGTAGGTCAATGTACAAAATTCCTCCTGCTTTCTGACGGACTTTAGCTTGTAAATTTGTAATAGAAGTAATATAATAAGTGGAAGTGGCAATGGGCAGGCCACATCGCTCGTAGAACTGAACCGATGGGGACGACAAGTTCTCGAGTGCCGACTACGGACCGGAAGACAAATTTTCCGGTTGATGATGATGATGATAAGTCACCGGTAGGAATTATCTGACCCTGCTTTATTAAGACTGAATTTTGACTTAAACTTTAACCTAAAACGTTAGTACGGATAAAGGGATATTTATAAGACGTTTCACTAATTTTCGTTTAGGCCGTGGGAAAGAGACCGAGTTATACAAGTCATCTACCGCCATCTCGTTTCCTAAGCGGAACTATTCACGCTATTTAGACGTCATAGTAGGCCACCTGGGTGACGTCATATCCAGGTAAACAAAGTGGAATAACCCGATTTTTCGTATTATCCATGTAATAAAACCGGTTTTTATGTACCTCCTGCTGTTGCCCTAATTTGCCATTAGGGCACAACACAGCGTGTAGTAACCTCTTTCATTCATCTTTATCAGCCATTATCGCAGTAGGTTTTCTCCCATTTCCCACCCGTATTATCTGTCACGGTATCCACGCGTTATAAAGTTCTTCTAAATGTAATATTTTTTCGATTTAATGCTTTTTATTTTGGTTATCATTTTAACATAAAAAGAAAAATTACTCTAACTCTACAACTTTCAGTGAATTGATTAAAAAATGATATAAATTTTCTACATAATAGTAGATTATTTTAAAATGAATTCACTTTTAAAATAACGAAATCAATCAGTTATTTGATTAGAGAAACTCTTCATATAACTATTGCATTTTCATTGTAGATTTAAAGTAGAAGAATATGTCATTATATTTTCAGAAAACAATAATTTCACCCTTCAACAATATTCAAGCATGATAATATACGGTATCTCTAGAGAAACAAGTGATCGAAAAATTTATTGGCAGAATGTTCAATGTTTATAAACACTGCGTTATTTCATCGTTATCGTATAAACTCGAGTCACTCGAGTGAAACATTCACTCCAGTGAAACGTGATTCTGATATTACCTCGCAGCTTTATAACCAGTCTCATAACATTGCGGTTTTACTCGTTTCAGCAATCGTTCATGTCAAAATACCGACCTTCCTTATTTCCAAAGTTACGATTTCCTTTTGTCGAAGCCTTTGGAGCAATTTTCCTTAAGGCGAATACAAGAGCTACCTTGTATATATAGTATACTTGTATCGATTAAAATGTTTTTTTACTAAACTGTGTAATGTGATTGCACAGAAAATGGTTGATTGCAATTTTACAAAAATGGGATCGGTGATTTTATATCTTTCAAAATGTCGAAACATGCGAGCGAGAGGTACATTAGCTCTTGTATTCGCCTTAAGCTTATCGTCGACTTCAACATCTCAACACTTCCTTCGAGTTTCTGACAAGAATCATTGAGTGTTTTCGAGTGCAGGAGAAGAGTATTATTATTCCTTTATTCTGTCTAATAGGATTTATGTGTAACTCTTTTGTAGATCAGTACCGTCAGCACGAGTTTTCAGTATTTGAGACGTAAAGTAAACTGGAACTTCGACGACTTCAAATTGACAATTTTCAAGGGAAAAATTGGTTCCTTCTTTGCACACCAGAGGCGCTGTACCATATTTCCATACAATAAACGCTGTAAATACTGGAAAAACTCTGTTAAGTAAAATAGAGAAAACTCGTGCTAGGGGTACAGAAGGTCAACCACTTAAGCAGAATCATATTATGAAGAGCGATGTAATTGTTTACTCTATTGCTTGAGTAGTGGAAAAGAATAGACAATTTTAAGGATTTTATCGCTATGCATATTCTATGATTTTGAATTTTAGACCTCTATAAGCAAAATTGCTTTGACTTACTTCAGAAACTAAATATTTGCATCACCTCCACGGCGGTAGCGAAACGGCGAAGCCATACATTTTTAGACTAAAATGTAGAATTTGTGAAGTTAAGGTCGGCAGAGTTAGGCCGTGTAGTTCAGAAGCTTGGTTCTACATGAGATCTGGTATCTTTTTCTTAGGGCAAACCTTGTGGTAGTTTTTTTTTTTTACAGGAATGAGAGATGAGTCCTCCCGCCCTGCCCGGGGCGAGAGTACTGGCTACAAGGCAACATTTAGATGAAATGTTTTGGGTAGGATTTATTTATACGAGTACACTGAATTTATCGCGACTATACCTACTCGCTATTACATTCGTATCATATCGTAGCGAACACGACGGCATATTTGATGTTTAATTTATGAAGCTATATGGCTTCTACATGGTTTAATTAAATTTCGTCGCTTTAATATGACGAATTGTGACGACTCGACACGCCAAAAGTCGAACTCAAGAAATGATTTTGTAATTCGTGACGAAACGTCATAAAGTGAGATTAAATACACGCGCTTTGTTCCAGTAAAATTGAATTAAATGGGCGTTTCACACTAGGCGTAAAAAATATTGCTCTTTGGAATTTTCCATTTATTAAAATTTTTTAATCCACGATTTTATCAATTTAATTCAGAATGAAAGGGTTATTAAGATGCAATTTACAACCCATCATATCCAACTTCAGTGGAATTTCATCAAGTCTTCATTAAGAATTTGACACTTAATTTATTTCAAAAATAAAGCCAAAAATTATTTATCATATATTTTTACTCATTTAGTAAGCGACTGAAGAGAATTCTTAGTATACAAAGCTTTGCCTCTTTTTACCCGACTTCAGAAAATGGAAGTTCTCCATTCGATTGTATTTTTAATAATTCAGTAATTTATAACTGATTTGTTTAATATTTTTTTAAGAACACATAAATATACTTATTATAATAATAATCTACATTATATTGGGACCAAATGGAGACGTTCGGTTCCATTTTACTTTGAGCAACAAAATTTTATGTGACTAAAGTTAGAAATGAGCAGTGGTGGCCCAGTGGTATCGGTCCCGACTTACGAGTTGTAGGTCGTGGGTTCGAACCCAGCTTGGCGCATTACTTTGTGCAATTTATTTCATCACCACTGCTCTCAAAACGGTGAAGGAAAACATCGTGAGGAAACCGGCATGTCCTAGAACCATCAAATTCGAAGACATGTGACATCTGCCAATCCGCACTGGGCCCGCGTGGTGGATTATGGCCCAATCCCTCTCACAAGAGAGGAGGCCTGTGTCCCAGCAGTGGGAACTGTTATGTCGAAATAACCATTGCTTAAAATATAAATTAAAAATGCTGAGTTTCCCATTGCATTGACGTCAATGCAATAGGAAACCGTAGTTATTTTCATAAGCGATTCTAATTATCTTTAGTCAGTTTTGGATTGGACTTCCGTCGGACATATCAATTTCTAATACGTGTATTAATTTCAATTATATCTTTCTTTTAGCATATTAAATAGTTTTTTTAAAAACCGTTTCCCGACCCACTCCGTAACAGTGGTGTCAGAAGTGGGATACCAGTGTTGATATCGTCGTAACCGTTCCGCTGGTATTCCATAACGGGTCGTGGTTATTCTGAAAAACTGATCGTGTGTGAACTTCACGCTGCCGACGGGGTAATCCATCTCCGGGGGTGTCCTTATTATCGAAACCACACCTCGACAAACTCAGTGCCATTTCCTAAGACGAGTCGCGACAGTAAGCCTTACGAGTATCTTGCGTAAGCCTGCCGGTCGTCCAGAATTCCCGAACCTTCCATCTCCAGGAGCTCGACATACACGAGCTCTGTCATCTTGATATCGCCGCAAGGAGCTGGTGATTGCCTTTGCTGCCCTGACACGCGGTACTGCCGCGTAGTGCTGCCACGTGTGAGCGTTGATCACGCTCAGGTGTCGTGCGCCGCCACCCCGCTGTTCCTGACGTTCCTGTTGCTGCTGGCTGCGACTTATCGCGCCGCTGTACTCCTGCTTCAGTAATCGTGCTAATCCAGTGCAGAAGATGCGTATCGACTACTTGGTGTTCCTGTGTCTGTGAGTAAAACATACTATTTTGCTGCTATCGCTACAACATCCTTAATTTCGAGTAGATATTCCTATTACCTAGGGTATCGCATATCGTAAATCCTATTCTTATTCCTTTATAATTCATTCAAGTTCATAATGTCTACGGAAGCAAATGAAACTTCTTCCAAGAAAACCGCAAAAATTGCGTTGAGTGAACAGTTTCCTATCAAGGTGCTCTGTGATTTTATTAGCCCTTATAAGGGAGAGCGCGATACTCTTATCGCTTTTCTCACCAACTGCCAAAACGCATTAGATCTAGCATCACCAAGTCAAATAGTTCTATTAAATAAATATATTCTATCGCGCCTAGAAGGTAAAGCTCAGATCGCGTGCTCTAATAAAATCTTTGAAGATTTCAACCAATTGAAATGTTTCCTTAAACAAAATTTCGGCGAGAGAAAACATTACAATCATTTGTTGCTAGATTTACAATCGTGCAGGCAAACGGCAAACGAAACTGTTGCGCAATTCGCTCTTCGTGTAGAAAGCTGCCTTACCGATCTTCAATCAGAAATTTATAATTCTGAATCTCTAAAGAAGGATATATCCGGTCGTATCGCTATGACCGAAGATTTAGCATTATTTACTTTTAGTTTGGGATTACATCCACGACTGAGTAATAATGTCAGATGCAGAAACCCAAAATCACTTAATGATGCGATAAACGTGGCTCTCGAAGAGGAAAAGATACAAAACCTCCTATATAAAACTTCTATTAAACCTAAATGTAGGATCTGTGGTAAACCCGGGCACTCGGACGCTGAATGCCGGGAGAAACAAAAACGCACGGGTCCACCACATACTCCATCGGACCCTCAACCATCAACATCACTCAATAACCCGGGGTCCCAACTTTTCTGTAAATACTGTAAAAATAAGGGTCACGATATTACTCAATGTCGCAAAAGAAAATATAATAATGAACGGCGTAATATATCTAATTCTGACAATCGCGACAGACCGGCTGCGATGCATCATGTTACATTCGAGCCGCCGATGTCATCGGATTCCTCACCGACACCTTATTATGTTCCTTGTGAAAACGATGACGATCCTAATAACTGTTTAAACTAATTCCACGGATTACGAAAACGTGCCGACGTCATCCGGATAATTTAGGCACTCATACCTTTACACAAAATTCGCATAAAAACGATATCTCATCTCAACACGCTCTCTCAAGAGTCCCTGAATCGTTGAGTCAAAAACGTATTTCATCTCAGCATGCTCCGAAGAGAGTCCCTGCTTCGCTGAGTCGTTCCAATGTTTCATCTCGACACACTCCTCCGAGAGTCTCTGTTTCGTCGAGTCCAAATCCTATTGCATCTCAACACACTCTTCCAAGAGCCTCTGAATCGTTGAGTCTAAAATCAATTTCATCTCAGCATGCTCCAAAGGGAGCCCCTGTTTCGCTGAGTCAAAATTCTGTCTCATCTCGACACATTCCACAGAGAACCGCTGTTTCGTCGAGTCATAATACCATTTCAACTCAACAAGCTTCTATTAGAGCCCCTGTATCGTTGAGTCCAAAACTTCCCTCTCACAACGAGTCCACTGAGCCGCATTACCATAAAGAGGAAATTAAAATAAATCCTGAAATACCTGTCTATGAAATATCTTCATACTCGAAGAAAGTGTCATTGCCACACGTGTATATAGCTACCTCTCTTTCCATTCATCCGTTGTGCCTTCTTATCGACACGGGAGCGAGTATTAGTTTGGTCAAACTGTCAAGTTTAACCAAAGTGCCTGAACTATCTCGTGAAATAGCTAAAATAAAAGGTTTTAATAACGTTGGCACCTACTCAACAACTTTAGGCACGTGTCAGATAAACTTCACTTGGAATAATAATTGCCACGAGTTTAAGTTTCATGTAGTTGACGATAACATCAACTTAGAGTATGACGGTATCATTGGTAGCGACTTTTTAAATCATTTCAAAGCCAATATAGACTATACCTCACAATCAGTTCATATATGCGGACAGAGTCTGGACATAAACTATATTCAACCGACTTATGTCATTCCCGCTCGTTCCGAAGCGGTCATCGAATGCGCAGTATCTAATTACTCGCGTGAACATTATAAAAATAATGAGGGCCTATTATTAGATCACTCTATAAGCGAAGGTATTTATATCGCAAATTGTCTTGTCACTATAAAACCTAATAAAAGAATTAACGTAACCGTTTTAAACACTACTAACATTGATACCCAAGTCCGAGACTTTAAAGTCCAGTTAACACCTCTTGAATGTGACACCGCCATAGATTCAAACGAATCCGTCAACGCTTTATCCTATTCTGAATCTGACAGACCGCAAAAGGTATTAAATCTAATACGCTGTTCTCATCTAAACTCCGAAGAAAAGGAGGCATTGCTAGAATGTTGTTCTGAGTACACAGATATTTTCCATTTAGAGGGTGAACCTCTATCGTTCACAAATGCGATCGAGCACACTATAGATTCGGGTGATTCAGCCCCTATTCACGTAAAGTCTTACCGTTTCCCTGAGTGCCACAAGGAAGAAGTGGACTCACAAATCCGCAAGATGCTCGATCAAAATATTATACGTCCGTCAACGTCACCTTGGAGCGCCCCTGTTTGGGTAGTCCCTAAGAAGATGGACGCTTCAGGGAAAAAGAAATGGCGTATAGTAATAGATTATCGCCGTCTGAATGACGTCACTGTCTCTGAGAGTTACCCTTTGCCGCTTATTACTGACATCTTAGATCAGTTAGGCCACTCAAAATATTTCAGCACCTTAGACCTTTCAAGTGGCTTCCACCAGATCAGAATGAACTCCCAACACGCACAAAAAACGGGATTCTCGATAAACACAAATTCTAACAGTACAGGGCACTACGAATTCTTGCGGATGCCTTTTGGGCTTAAAAACGCCCCTTCAACCTTCCAGAAATTAATGAACACTGTCCTTTCTGGCCTCCAAGGCCTCCACGCATACGTATATCTTGACGACGTTATCATTTATAGTAGTAACTTAATATCTCATATGGACAAAATCAGGTCAGTCTTCGATCGCATCCGAAAATTTAATTTAAAACTTCAACCTGACAAGTGCGAGTTCTTGCGACGCGAGGTCGCTTATCTTGGTCATATAATCACAGATAAAGGAGTTTGTCCAAATCCCGAGAAGGTCAAGGCCGTCTCTCAATTCCCTACTCCCAAGAACCCAAAGGATATAAAATCATTTCTAGGGCTAGTCGGCTACTATCGTCGTTTTATTAATAACTTCTCCAAAATCACTAAACCACTGACTGCCCTTCTGAAAAAGGATGCTATATTTCAATGGTCGCATAGTCAAGAACAAGCGTTCACCACCCTCAAAGATAAATTAACTTCAGCGCCTCTGCTTCAATATCCTGATTTTACACAGCCCTTTCTTTTAACAACTGATGCCTCTAATTACGCGGTAGGTGCTGTACTCTCTCAGGGCGCAATCGGTTCTGACAAACCCGTCTCGTTTGCCTCGCGCACCCTAAATAAGGCCGAGGGCAACTATTCGACTATCGAAAAGGAGCTCCTAGCAATCTTATTCGGCGTGAAAACATTCCGCCCTTATTTGTATGGACGTAAATTCAAAATAATGACAGACCACAAACCTCTAGTGTGGCTTTTTAACGTCAAAGATCCAGGATCTAGACTCGTTAGATGGCGTTTGAAACTCGAAGAGTATGATTATGAAATCGTTTACAAGAAGGGTAAATTAAACGCAAACGCCGACGCTTTATCTCGGTTCCCTGTAAATGTATTACAAGATGACGAAGGCTCCGATTCAATTATCTGCAATCCGGCACCGACATCTAACAACGAAGAAGACGCACGTAACTCACCATCCATATCAGAAACTTACGAGCAGTTTCTTAAAATTATAAAACAACCTGATTTGTCATTCGATACAGTCATCCAAGAACACAACGAGCCATTAATGAAAGCAAAGTGTAAACTTATTGCTTATCCAACATCCATTGACTTAGACGAATCTGTGCCATATTGCAAGGATATTATGGACGCTTCCACTAGTGAACCTAATATTTGCGACATAGAACGCGAATTAAACACCTACTACTCCACATCTAACGATAACCATTTATTTACTCATTTATTTCTAAAAATAAACCACTATGACGAAATGAGTTACAAGGACATATTCAACCTTCTTCGCGATTATAGAGAAATGATAAAGTATTGGTATAATGAAGAAAAAGAATTCGCGATATCAGACTTTGCAGACCCTTATACGAAATTATCTTACACAAAACTTTATAATATTTTATCATTTCTATTTCACAACACTAACATTAAAGTCAACATCTACCGTAATTCTATACGATACCCGACCCCTGACGAGGTCAAACGTATTCTCAGAGAAAATCACGATTCTCCTCTGGCTGGCCACCCAGGTATATCGCGCATGTTTGATAGAATCAAAACCCAATTCTGGTGGAAAAACATGCGGCAAGACATCGAGGATTATGTGAAAAATTGCCGCTCATGCCAAATAAATAAACCTCTAAGACAAACGAATAAGGCCCCTATGATTATCACGTCTACGGCATCTCGGCCTAACGAAAAACTTTATCTCGATTTAGTCGGTCCACTTCCTGAAACACACGAACACAAATATAAGTTCTTGCTTACTCTACAGGATGACTTAACTAAATTTTCTCAGGCCTATCCTATGCAATCCTGTTCCGCTGAAGAAACAGCGAAATCTTTAGTCCTATTCATATCCCATATGGGAATTCCTAAACTTATAATATCTGATCAAGGCACCAACTTCTGCTCAGATGTCTTCAAACAACTTGAGAAGTTGTTTAGCATTAAACATGTGTTCGCATCTCCTTACCACCCTCAGACATGTGGTGGCCTTGAACGCAGTCATTCTACTCTAAAAGAATACCTTAGATCATATATAGGTGAAAACCAACATACTTGGGACCTCTATGTTCCTAGCGCTATGATAGCATATAATTCAAATATACATAGCACTACAGGTTACTCACCCCTGGAATTGCTTTTCGGGTTCAAACCCTACTTACCTTCAAGTATCGATACTCTCGATACAAACACCTATACGGATTACATCCGAGCCCTTAATCACCGACTATACTACAGTCGTCAGAAGGCTCTCCAAAATATTCAATCATCAAAAGAGAAATCAAAAACTTATTATGATTCTCGCGCGAAGCCATTATCCTATAAAACAGGAGATATGGTATATGTCCGTTGTCATCATAAGCAAAATAAGGCATTATCTCCAGTATGGAAAGGCCCTTACAAAATAATAAAACTGAATGGCAACCACTCTGTTACACTGCTCATTAATCGTAAACACGTACGTCACCACTACGACGAAATCAAACCGGCCGGTGACGTAACAGTATAATATTAGTGTCGTAATGAATAGTACATAAGCGCTTCATTGTTATTTCAGATCGACGCTGCCATCGCCGATCACATGCGAATATGTTTCCTCTATCGTCAGCAGTCCTGGGTTCCACTTTGATAAGCTCTTAGATATTAAGTTTACTAATAGTGATTGGAATGTTATAGCATACGTAGATATAAGTCATGTACAACCTAATTTAGATAAGGTCGAATTTTTATTCGAAAAGCTCAATGTATTCTGCAACTCGTTTGCTTCTTCCAAAATACAGTCCGACTGTATTAATTCGTTATCCGCTTTAAAAAATCGCCATATTCTTAACGTTAGTAAATTCTCTTCCATATCCTACTTATTGGTTGACGAAAAACCCCATATGCGTTTTAAAAGAGGTCTCATGGACCTCGGTGGCTCTCTGCTGAAAACTATTTTTGGCACTTTAGATTCTGAGGACGCGGTGAGATTTTCGAAAGCCATAGAAGAAGTACAGACGGACGAAAAACGTCTTGCTCATCTCATGAAAGATAACATCCATGTAATTAAATCGACCATATCATATTTCAACAACACGATATCTAAGGTCAACGAAAACGAAAACCACATATTAAAGAACATTGAAACAATACATAAAATATTAGAAACGGTTATGAATAGTAGCAATAAACTAGAAATTAAATCCGAATTAAGTTCCTTATTAAATTCTTTAGAGGCCATTATAATGACCTTGTCTTTTGACATAGAAGATATTAACAATGCAATTCTTTTCGCGAAACTCAACGTTTTGCATCCTACTGTACTCAGTCCGCACCAACTGTATAGTGAGTTAGATGAGCATAGGAATAACCTTCCTAGCCACTATGAACTTCCCGTTCCTTTAACACTACAAAATATACATAACCTAATTGACATTTCACAACTTGCGTGCTTTTTCCATTTAAATAAAGTCATTATTGTCGTCAAGATCCCTCTCGTGTTACCACAAGTTTATGACCTGTATAGGATCATTCCCCTACCTGTTCCCTACGATATGTCGAAACCAGATACCTACATTCTTATCGAGCCAACTAGCTCATATGTAGCGATTACAGCTGATCGCATGTTTTATTCACTTGTAGCAGACATAGACAAGTGCAAGTTAATAAGTGATAAGTGTTATGTGTGTGTGTTAACTAATGTTTTTTCAGTGATTGCCAACCCTACGTGTGAAACGATTCTATTAAGTGACGTGATTAGCAAACTTCCTGACATATGTGTAACGAAACTTATTCATGGTTCGATTGACCTATTTCATAAGTTAACTTTAAACCGCTGGATTTTTGTACAATCCGAACCTGGCAAGTGTCATGTAACTTGTAATGATGGAGACATAAATTCTGACGTTATTTTGTTTGGTACTGGTATCTTGACCTTGCCCAGGAACTGTAAGGCTTTTTACAAGACGTTGCAATTCGCCGCTGTTGGCGAAACAGTTATTGGAAATGTAACTAATAAAATATCAAATTTCAACATCTTAGAAGATGATTGTTGTGAACGATCTAAGCTGAATAAAACTTTACAGCGATTACCTTACTCAAAATTAAATAACTTAGACAATCTTGATTCTTTGCTACAAGCCAGTATTCACTTGAACTCTTTTGAAGAAGAAATTAATAAGATAGAAGACCCATCTCATTTTCAAACTTATAGCACTCACTATTTGTCTTTAAGTCTGTGCATCTCCATGTTAACTATGTTATATATTGTTTATAAGAGCCGTAAGTTCTTTTGTTCAACTAACACCCCATGCTGCATTCAAATATTTAACCAATGCCATAATACAAAAAATAAATCGGTTCCCACCTCTCAAACCGTATTTCATGGTGATACGGCAGCATCCATCAATAAGGACGAGTCAGAGTCTGTAGAAGACTTACGGGTAACGCCAAGTCCTATTAAAAGGAATATTCTGTTTGGCAAGACTCATGATAACTAATTTGTAATGAATGCACATGGTTGGTTATTTAAGTTATAGTTTTTCTTCCTTTCCCTGTTATTGTTATCCTTGTCTAGATTTTAATAATTGCTCTTACCACTTTTATTGTTAACTCTAATCTCAACTTCCTTGTATCTTGAATAATGATAAAATGTAGCTAATAATTATAATTTTAGAGTAACTTTTCTATCCTTAGTAGTAATATCCATGTCTGTTAAAAGTAGTCGTTATTTTGGTGTTTAGTTTTACTATAAACATGTTTCTTTTGTTCGTTGTAATGTTCGATGAAAATCCAATTTTGCATACAAGATTTAGCATACATCAATCCTGACATCTCTCATCACTTTGAGATGTGATGATCGATCTTAACGGGGGGGTTGTTATGTCGAAATAACCATTGCTTAAAATATAAATTAAAAATGCTGAGTTTCCCATTGCATTGACGTCAATGCAATAGGAAACCGTAGTTATTTTCATAAGCGATTCTAATTATCTTTAGTCAGTTTTGGATTGGACTTCCGTCGGACATATCAATTTCTAATACGTGTATTAATTTCAATTATATCTTTCTTTTAGCATATTAAATAGTTTTTTTAAAAACCGTTTCCCGACCCACTCCGTAACAGAACGTTATAGGCTGATGATGATGATGATGAAAGTTAGAAATTAATAATAAACTACGTCGGTTGCAATCTTAGTCCCTATCTTTGTCTGAAACCAATCAGCGACCAAAGCCTATCTTAAGATGTTCAATCAGAAGTAGCCAACATTGAAAACCAATCAGGATTTAGATTTAAATAGGTTTTTCAATAAGACCAAAACTATAAAATTACTAAATTTTTGTATTACGAACTTAAATATTTAGGTACGACAGGATATTAAAACACTAAGATTGTTTAAAAAAGAAAACATAAAAAGGCAGGGACACCTAAGCGTCAAAGTACTCCTCCGCATTGCTGTCATCTGGGAACGTGCCCCAAAGACTGGCACCATTGCCATGTTGAATGGCAATGATTTGATGGCAATCACTTATTCTTTGACTAAAGAGAGAACAATAGAATATTAATTTTACCATTATATTTGCCACAGAATTGTTAGACAACAACTTACTCTAATTTTATTTCCAGGTAACTACTCAAGACTAGTAGTTTACTTCAGATTCGAGCGTCAGATCGGTCACCACTTGATACAAACCTTCGCTCCATCCTCCCTGGTGGTGATGCTGTCCTGGTTCAGTTTCTGGCTGGACCTGGATGCCATTCCTGGGAGAGTGACTCTCCTGGTTACCTGCATGTTGACTCTCGTCACCATGTTCACTGGACTGAGAGCTGATATTCCTCCTGTTGCTTATGTTAAGGTAATTTCTCCATATTTTTGGCTACTATTTAAATGCTCATTTAAAAATATTTTGTATTTCAAAATGGACAAATGCTCGCTAAATATACACTTTAGCAGGATTTCTGGGACACCGCGAAGTTTGGTTTGGTTAGGCTCCTTTAAACTCTGCAAATAAAAAAAGAACACACAAAAGACACGGTGTCTTTCCAAATCCGAAAACAATTTTCTGCGTACTAAAAATATTTTAGACTCTTTGACAAAGTTAAGAATATACAAATCAATGTTTCTCAAAACAAAAGTTGTGAGTGAGATTTGTTGATGCCTTTTTTTATCGTGGAAAAATCATCAATTAAGTCATTCCACCCAGGGCAAAAAGGGAGGGACTTTCAGACTCGCAATGACTAAAATCAACGTTGTCCTTCAATAGCCCTTTCTGTTCCGGGGTCACGGTAATTCGTTAGTCCCGCGACTTACAGAATATAAATATTTTCACTAAAATAGGAATTTCAATGAGATTTTGTCAAATTCCAATTGTTTTTATTCTAAACACGTTTGACGGTTTAAATTGTAGCTTTGACCAATTAACTCTAAAAAGGAAACGCTTTAAAAAAAAAAGAAAGGGATTTCCCGCTTCAAATAACGAGGAAATGTAAATAGGCTTCTAATTTTGTTTTTTCTTTTTTTTAATCAGAGAAAATGGTTTTAAACCAAATATCAATCTGCTAAAACAGAAAGCCGGACGTTAAGGCTAATTTGCACGCTGATAAGTAGTTCTATTTACACGTTGATTTTACTAATCACTTGACACTTGCACACTAGCTACTTAATTGCGTGTAAATTAGCCATTACACAGATCTCTAAAATGAGTTCTTCTATGGTGCCTTCTCGTCGCACTTTTTCTTCTATACTCCACTGATAGTGATCATCAGTTACTTATCATTAAGTAGGTAAAACTATGAGTAGGTACTCAACAGTGGAGTACAGGTATGCAGGGGTACGATTAAAAAGAAAACCGAGGGATAAAAATTACGCAGTGCTAACAGTAGACGATTTTCATTTTTTGTAGAAAGAAAAATTTGATTGCCAGCAGGACTTGTACCTGCGACTTTCTGAATCAGTTCTCCAGAAGCCTTACCATCTTTTAAACCATCGCAGTCATGATCAGCACACTCAAGGTATACAATAGATGGTCGTTATCAACGTCGTCTAAAAATGTATTGAAAGATTCGATCTCGCCGAGTATGACTGTGATGGGTTAGTTGGTAAGGCATTTGGAGTAGGTACTGATTCAGAATGACGAGCAATGGAAAGAGCTATGCTCGGAGTTTCTTTGCGGGATAAAATCCGGAACACGGATATTCGGCGAAGAACCAGAGTCACCGACATAGCTCGTAAAATTTGCAAGTTGAAGTGGCAATGGGCAGGCCACATCGCTCGTAGAACAACCGATGGGGAAGAAAGGTTCTCGAGTGGCGACCACGGACCGGAAAACGCAGCGTAGGTAGGCCTCCCACTAGGTGGACCGACGACATCATGAGAGTCGCGGGCAACCGATGGATGCAAGTGGCGAATTGTCGTTCGGCGTGGCGGTCTAAGGGGGAGGCCTATGTTCAGCAGTGGACGTCTTCCGGCTGATGATGATGATGATGATGACTGATTCAGAAGGTCGGTGTTCGAGTCCTGCTCTCTATCGTTTTTCACTTTTCGTAAACATCATTTACAACGATACAATATAATAGAATAACAAGCTTAGAATCCACGACGCAGGCATTATTAATGCATATAAATATTGAGGGTTCACACATCTAATGCATAGTAAGTAACTGCCAAAGTTCCCGGGTCGACGGCGCGTCGTTTTCCCCGCGCGCTTTAAAGAGCAGCAGCAAGATGACGGGGACCCCCTCTTAGAAAGCCAAAGCCTGCCGGGATCGCGGGACTTATCTCATCACCATGAAGAACAACGTGGATTTTAGTCAGTAAAAGTCTGACCGTAGGGTGGGCTCATTTGATGATTATACCACCCTAAAAAAATTAAAAAAAGTAGCCGCCAAAGTTAAATTATTGTTTTTTTCTTTCATCATACAGGCATTAGACCTCTGGATGGCTGGCTGCATGATGTTCGTCTTCGCTGCCCTTGGAGAGTTCGTGGTCGTAAAGGTTCTCGATAAGCAGTACCAGATGAACAAGACCAAGGCCCAGGAGTCAATGCCGAGAATCATTCCAGTGGTAAATATTATCTTCTTGATTTATGAAAAGGTTTCAATTGCAAATTTTTTGACGGAACTTTTGAGAATTTTAAAGGTTTTTTGAAGGCTTTTGTTTGACCACTATCTTGCCTGGTAAGCGACGTGGTTGAGGATAAAGCATGCTTGCCCAAAAGTATCGTAGACCACTGAAAAGCTTTAAAATTGTGATGAAAGAGAATTGAACTATTGCATTGCAGGCTGTGTTACAGAGTTGTACATTCTTATTCAGCCAGTATTGTTCAAATCCTCAGTGTAAAATCCCCAAACTGCCGCAATCGTATGCCTAATGACCATTGGAACTAAGAAAATCTTTATAGAAATTCCCAAGAATATTTTGCCTATCTACAAATTGAACGCTGGACCTCATGTTCAACGGTTTCAAAGCAGCTTTATGCAATTCATATTGAATTAATTTCCTAAAACAACAGCACTCCATGACCTCAATCAAAGCTACCAGTTCGAAATTGAATCAAGATTATTCAGACAAAGATGTTCCGTTATCTTTGGCAGCGCTTGAACGGAGAGAAGGGGTCTTGCGGGACGCTGGCGGCCTGGGAGGGGTCGCAGGTGAGGTGCCGGAAGGTGGACCTCACGTCTCCCACTTCCCCTGCGGCTGCCACGCCGGCTGTGCATCCTGCGCCGTCTGCTACGCATGCTACGGCTCATCTGGTTGGCGTCGAGAGGCGGCAGAGTATACTACAGGTAGATTTTTTATTGTTGCGTATACGATGCGTAATCCATTTTGGCTGTTTCTTTGACGTGATGTTGAGCTACGTTATTTTAACCGAAGCGAAGCGTACAATCTTTTATTGAATGAACAAAATTGGACAATTTTAGAATTGAGTCGAGTGTTAGAAAAAAATATAATAAATCGGAGAGGAGAACTTTCTTGTTACAAGTTAGAACTTTTTCTAAAACTTTATTAAAACTCTAAACACCTGAAAAAAATATAAGATGCATAAAATTTGGCTACGGTTAGAGCAGTGGCGGGTTCGATTGGACCACGGAACAAAATCATACAGATTTACAAGCACTTGGTTATTTCGGGTCTAGGTGTTTGTGTATGTGAGTTTCTATGTTTGTAAACACACCCACGATACGAGAGGTTACTAGTGTAGGGCAGCGTTAAAAAAAAAGTGCGAACAATTTTAGAATTGAGACAACTGTTTCAAAAAGTTCGCAGAGAGCTGTACCCCTAGCACGAGTTTTCACTATTTTACTTTACAGAGTTTTTCCAGTATTTACAGCGTTTCTTGTATGAAAATATGGAACAGCGCCTCTGGTGTGCGAAGAAGGAACCAATTTTTTCATTGAAAATTGACAATTTGAAGTCGTCAAAGTTCCAGTTTACTTTACGTCTCAAATACTGAAAACTCGTGCTGATGGTACAGAAAAAAGAAATATAAGTAGCATAATATTTGGTGTTAAATATTTTGGAAACGCCTTAATTGTGCGGAGCATAGGTAAAGAAAGGCAAGATTTTGCTCTGCAGTGGACAAAGAAAGTTTATTAAGTACATGACCCCTCCTGTGTAAGAAAGGATGCCTTGTCTGAAGTTTTGGTTCAATGTTCATTTTACAAAGGATGAAAAGTTCTCTTGCAAGCACAACTTCGACTTCATTAATTTCATCGATCTTTACATTAGCAATTCTTCAAACAATACGAGTCAGGGTCGTTTGATTATTTTCAACGAATTTCTAGTAACGAATGACTAGTTTTTAATGATTCTTTTTTTAATATATCTCTCACGAGGATTTTCCCTCTAAAAATAAAAATGTTACTGAAAAGAATTTCTCTTGTATTATGAGTGCATTTACAAACGTTGAAACTTAGAAATACAAGCAACCCGCCTTTGAACAGGTGTCCAACCATGACATGATAAGGGGGATGCTCACACCAGCCCGCGAAATTCAAAATTTCTTACGTTTTTTCAAATTGGCGTGTCATTGCCAGGTTTTATGTTGATTAAAATATTATTCGCGGCTGTAAGACGTATGTAGTTACAGAATTATAATCATCGAAATTACCAATACAAACCCCAAGTTCATAAAGGCCTAGAAACAAAAAAAAAACGAAAAAGTCATTCCTAGAGCTTTATGAACTTGGAGGGTTGTATTGGTGATTTGGTGCATTCACCTTAAGCCGAGAGTGTAGATCTGTCTCTTTCCCACAGTGAAACTAGTATCGCTTTAAGATGTAATGGTAGGTTCCCTGACTAAAATAATTAACGGTTTATTTTCCTTGCAGGTTGCCTGGTTAGATGCCGACACTGGTCAAGAGCGAGTCTTATGGAGGGAGATAGACAAGCTCTCTCGCGTGGTGTTCCCTGCTTTATTCCTCCTCTTCGTCACCATGTACTGGCCGGTCCTCCTCCTCAAAACGAAGACGTCTTCATAACAATTAGACTCCTTGGGTCATTCTGTCGCTGCCTGAAAAGCATTGTCCTTATTTCAATGTGATTAAAGGCTATTTTTCAATGCCTAATGTCGATGTTAGCACAAAAATGATAATGGTTTTCATCGACTAGGTTATTAGGCATTTTGAATAAATGCAAATCAAATATGTTTGGCGTTTTTCGATTGGGTTCTAAGAATAAAGTTTGGAATCGTATGTTTTGATTCAATTAAATTCTTTTTTCTAAAATTAACTCGATGTTGAAAAAAAAACAAAAATTTATGTCCAAAAAATATTGTAGTTTGATAAATATTTTTAAATACACGGGTTTACATAGTATTTTTACTCTAGACTGAGTAACCCGCGTGGCAGAAGCCTAAAGATGTAAAAAATTTAAAGCTATAAAAAGCACAAATTCAATAAATATGGGAACTTAGTAGAATAAGGCAAAGAGATTAAAAAGGTAATTCAATTTTCATTGTAGATATAGGTCTAAGTAGTTGCTTTATACGATTTTAAATGAACAAAGATCATCGTACCAAATGCACAAAATAATAAATGTAGAAACTTTTTGAATTTTAAAAGATACTAATTTATAAATTACAAGAAAAATATATATATATATATATTTAAATGTGACATATCTTTTATTGACATTATTTTAAAATTTAAATTTTAAAAGACAAACAGTCCTGCCACATTATTTTACTCTACGGCCGAATAAAAAATCACAAACTTATTGGAATGTAAATAAGATTTAATTTGATTTTGACAGTGAAGGACAATCAAGAGTAAAACACTGTGTATGGATTGTGCGTAGTTATTTCATTGTTATTATTATAGACATTAAGGTGCTCATAGATAAGCTATTTATTACATAATTTCTTATACACAAAATCTGTAATCTGATTACAAACAACTGAAATATTATTTTTTAAAGACATTTTGTTTTATATTGAAAACACGTGTTTCACAATATTTATTAAAGTCATAAACTTGTAGAAGTTTAAGGATTTTCATTTAATTTGTAAACTTTAGTTTAATATCTTTGAAAGTCAGACCAATTATATTGCTATATATAGAATATAATTATGTATAGAATATAAGGCGATCTAGATAGTAATAACAGTTACGTAGAACAATATTAAAGAGACAATTCAAATTAAAGAAGGAAGAAGTACCTTAAAGGAGAAAAAGAATCTACTTTAAATAAATAAAATTTAAAAGAGTTTCAAAATTATTTAGTGTATAATCGACATTGATACATAATCGGCTACCACGTAAACAGTACAACATTCCAGCTCCACATAAAATAAAATAAAAATCGTTGTTTTTATTTTTATTACTTATTCAAACAATTTTGACCGCGAAGATGTTAGTTGCTTGAGATAGGAAACAGCAACTTAAAAAAAAATGAAATGTGGTGTTGTGGATTTGGAAGTTTGTGCAAGTACTGAATACGTAGCCAATGTTTGGACGTCAATACCCCTATACACTCTTTATTTACAAAATATTCTTATGATTTAAAGAAGGATGGACAAAACGTCCCATCCCTTGTAACACTTCCATCTATATATCAAATGAAAGCACTTGAAAAGTGTATCATTTCATTGTATGACAGCAACCCTGTAAACCATGGGAGAAAAAAGTTATTGAGACTTTTATGTCAAAATACCAACGATACATAATGTTAGGCAGAAGTCATGTATGTCTTAAATTATGTCAATCCATACTCAATACTGTGTGCTAATGCATCGTTGACATTTCTGTATTTAAAAAAAAAATGCCAGGATGAGGGGCGCTTCTTGATTTAACCAATGAGCGCAATGGTTGAGTTTGCCGTCAAATAAAAAAGAAAAGAAAGAAAACGTTTTTTTGGGAGCCGGTACACACAAAAAAAAAGAACTTGATTACAAATCATGATGATGTCAGCATGACAAATGTCACATAACATGCAAAAAAAAAAATACTTGCTAGTTTCTTTAACCGATTCTCGGACTAACTTCAGCTCGTCCACGGTTCTGTGCCTTGACGATTGGGTTTGTCGACTATGATAGTAGAAGACAGGCGTCAACTATGTGTTACGTGTTCGCGATCTTTACTTCGAGTCAGAATTCGTCATAGTATGCTTTTACGAGAATATCTATATGGAAGATCGGCCGGGATTCACAGAGTTTATAATGGAACACATTGATTTCGAAAATGTCAGTTGTAATATTTAATTATAGCGTTTTTGAAAAAGAATATGGGGCTTTCTCCACAAGCGACAGAATCGCGGCGATAGTCGTGCCACATATTTCCATATACTCTATATGAACGTCTCCACACGGAGATGTTCATAGATTTTCACATGGAAATGATGGGTACAAGCGTTGGCGCTGGTACGCATCATTACCATGACAAAAATCTATTCAGACACTGTTAGCACTTCTGACACTAATGAAGGAAACCAACACATGACTTCAACGACCATCCATATGATAGTACACTGGTGATTTTTTTTACTCCTTTGCTTCCTCGTTAGTCAGTTGAGTACCTAACGTTTTGGATGTGACGGTCTTATAGCCATGTTCTTCTAAGTAGGGGCTGTGGTAGGGGATTGAGCCTATAAAGCCCCAATCGAGTTTAAATTCATTATTTTCATACAATTATCACTACTAAGCACTATGATTTTCTTTTAAAGAGTCAGAAGTGGGTGCCGCTAAATCAACAATGTTACTCTTTCTCATGATCTGTACACATATTATCATGAGAAAAAGCTAAGAGCAATGTTTTTTTCTGAAAATCAAAATTCATCTTTTGACATAAAAGTCTCAATAACTTTTTTCTCCTATAGTTTGCAGGTTTGCTGTCATACAATGAAATGATACACTTTTCACATACTTTCATTTGATATATGGATGGGATTGTTACAAGGAAAGGGACGGGGTCCATACATTTCTGCCCATTCTTCTTTCTAAAATTTAAAAGAACAACATTTATTTAATTCTATTTTAAATAAGGTGCTTACAAGTCATCAGCGTCATTTACGGAATAGTGTCGCAATCATTATCAGCTTTAAACCATTGTGATAGCTTAATTATAATGAGATTTTTGTAATTTAAATAATAATTATTAATTTTGATGATCTAGAAGTAAGTTGCAGTATGGTAGTTAGATACTTTAATGTACGATATTATTTATATTTTAAAGTATTATTTATATTTTTTCATCAGATATTTAACTTATTCCTACATTGTTATTTTTTTTTTAATTGTGCAGTTTGTACAATAAATTTCTGTAGATACAACTTTTAAATAAGTTCAAATATAAATATTTAAAATAAAATGATTTTTATATAATATGTATAATTAATAGTTTGGCGATTTGGGTGGGTTATTAATAATAATATAGATACCTGTATTATAAAATAGGAGAATTCCTATCTGTCCATTGTTACCGTTATTGTACAGTATATTATAATTATAAAATATAAATTATATATTATTACGCTTTAGTGCTAAGGGTACAAGCTCATACGTCACGGATGCCTTAACTGTTTGACGTTTTTGCGCAAAATTATATTTAGGATATTTTGTTCAACACTGAAAAAAATAAATCGTATTGATAAATGAATAAAAAAATGGTTTTGTCATTATTAATCGTTTTATTTTTTATTTTATAATACTGCAAATACGTGTAAGGAAACAATAGAACATTTTCTAAGCCAAGCTTTACTGCAACTAAGTTATATTTTGCCAAATATTTTGGAATCGGCTTTCCGTCTCAATATACCAACATAAATTTATATTCCATCGCTTTGCTAAGCAAAGCAGGATTATAGATAAAGATCGGATAGGGTGCCACCCTATCCGCTATCAACAACAATAACAGGCTAACCAAATGAGATGATATATATTTTCTTGAAGCTGGTTCTCAGACTTTCGAGCGTCTGAAATCGGACACCGCTCGTCAAAGATATTTGAATTGCTTAATATAGCACAAGAAATTTTGATGCACAAAATAATAAAAATATTTATAGGTAAGTAATGTATTAAAATGGAAAGCGAAAGCTTTGTGGTTCTTTGTTAAATAATTCCGCGGGTGAAAGAGTACTCTAATAAGTATTCTAATTATATATCTGTAATTTACAGATATTAAAATATCAAATATATATCAAATATGTGCACTATGTGTTGCAGCTAAATTACGCTTAATCAATTACAGACAAACAATAGGTAATAATATTATAAGGTGGGAAACTTTGTCATAACAATTTGTAATTATTAAAAAACTTTTAATCAATAAAAAATATTCTAACAATTAATAAAAAGTAAATGTTTAATTAGCAAGTCGATTACAAATCTGTCGCAACTCCTTCCCGGGTGGTTATAAAAAGGAATTCGGATAACTTTTTAAACACCGACAAAAATAATTTATGTTTCTAACTCCATTTCTACCCGAACTTAAAAATCTGTATCTCAAGCGCCTGATAAAATCTAAAAGCAATAAGTAACAAAGCGGTAAAATTTGCGGTGATACTCGTGGGAGGCGTCAGTTACCCAGTTAAAAGGCTGTACGTGATTTTAGATAAAAAATCTTTTTCCAGAATGAAAATTGAATTTAAGACCGACCTAAAAATAGGCAGATAAGAAAAATTGTATGTACCTGGTATCTAAGATGGTTTCATTGTTGAATAAAATTGAATATCTATTAAGCTTGCCCAAAAATGTACCCAGATAAAAGGTTTGATTGATTCAAGCTTAATCTAAATTGGTTAAAACCAACCTACATGGTAAAAAAACTTGAACAAAACTGAACTTGATAAATCAAAAATGTGAGTGATCTAGAAACAAGACATAAACAAGACAAAAAGCAACGACGACGACAGGGATATATCCAAAAAAGTAAATCCTTTTGAACGGATTTTTTTTGGCAGTGGTAAAATCTCTTCGATTGCACGGCTTAGGTATAAAGGAGCATTGGCGTGTAATGTAACACTATCGACTTTGAGCATTACATTACAATACTGCCTCCCTGATTGATATTAATAGTGTAGATTGTCTTGTCTTCCCTCACCTATGAAATGTTCGAATCTGTAACGTTACATTACAGGTGAATGCTCGCGGCGAAGGAGCGCCTTAAGAAAGATGCTCAATTGTCTTCCGTCACTTATAAAATTTTCGAATCTGTAACCTTACATTATAGGCGAATGCTTGCGGCGAGAGAGTAACAAATAAACACAAACACTCGCATTATCATGGACTGTAATCCACGCTTCGTCATCACCATAGATATAATAAAGAAGGAGATATGGCGTGAAGTTCAAAATGTATAGAAAACCGGTGAAGCCACGATTGCCCCTCCATAACGCTAATATTGCACACACAGTTCGGTCAAAACAATACTACGAACAAGTGCACACACGCGCCGACGATAACTCAGTCATTTAAATATAAACCTTATTCTTTAAACTGCAGCGTGCTTTTTCCGTATAATTTGCTCACACTCAAAAAAATATCATAGTGTGTTGTAGGGACACGGGGGCGGAACGGCATAGTGCTTGACTAAATCGAAGAGTTTTCGATAAACATATCGATGTAATTGTACAGGTTTGGAAATAAAGTAAATAAAAACGATATGAAACCAACAAAACATTATTTAATTAATGTATATAATGTTCCAAATTAGATCTTTTTATTTAGTGCACAGAGGTTACTAAACTAAACATTAATGAACTTACCTACTTCACGATCTTGGTTACGCATTTATCTACCACGCTTTAAAACAATAAAAATCTACTTTTCAAACTTATTACAAGTTAACAAATTGAAGAAAAATCTAAAATAGTAATAAAGCAATATCAGAAGTCGACTTTTTGTCGATAGACTTTGTCAGACCTCCACAAGCACAACACTAACTCGTGCTCAAATACAGCGGACCGGATCAGCGGACGCACCATGCGACATTACGGCTCGATGAGGTATCGTTATGTCAGTTTTACATTGCTTGTTCAGTTCAGTCGGTGATAGACTGAGGTGGTTGTAAAAGAGCAATGTATTTAATACAAAAATAATGCATTCGAAGAGATATAGGAAAACAAAAGTATAGTAGTACAAGTGAGGTATATTTTACGACTCGCAGTTTTTCGTGATTTTTAAGACAAATATTGTAAAATACTTTTACTTAACTGTGGTAACTGATGCCATAGGTTCTAAAGTTTTTGTTTTGGCTACTATTTCTGCACAAAACCTCTGAACAAGACGGCATAATCGTTTTTTTTTCACGATCGCGGTTGACAACAGGCTAACTCGCGGTGACGGCCATTTTTTCAATATCTGAGCGTAACGCTCAGCACCGCTTGGTTGCCGCCACGCCCCCTTGCCATTTCTCCTGTTTTTAATATTTCTGTGGTCATCACAATGAATAATTCACGAGGAATTCTCAAAAGTCTTGTTGACGATATAAATTAAGAATTACTTAAAAAAGCATGTCAGGGTCGTCACAGTGGTGGTCCATCACAATGGCTTCACACTTCACGCACTGTGCACTACCTACAGACTTGATGGCTACGGTTAATAAACATTTAGATTCATCTAGAATTAGACTAAGTACTTTCCTTTGGGAATTAAGCGGTGATAGTACGAAAGAGTTATGGAAAAGTAAAGAAAATACGTTTTTCTTTTGTGATAGGTAATAATGAGAGTTGAGTGCTTTTGATACTGAGAGTAGATAGTGCTTTAACAACCATAAAAAATAACAGATTTCTAACTTCATTACAGAAGAAGGAGATTCATTTTAAATGTATAATAATATTTACATGTCTGTGTAATTTTTTTTCTTTATTTCTATTTCAATTTGAAAAAAAACACAGATTGTTTCATAGATTGGAGTATTTTGATAGCACAGCAACCTACCCATCAATCTGCTAACAGCAAATGTATGCTCACATTACTCGCGTGCTACGTTCTTTTCTCTGTATGGACTCACGCAGGCCAACCTAGAAGCTTTGCTTAACTAGACTTTTCTGTGGATGCCTCAAATGACTCTAAGGCCTACAGCCAGGGGCTCGCATACCTACTATGAAGTAAGTATAAGTTTTTATATCACTTTAGTAAAAGAAAATACTTAAAGAATACTACCAAAAAGCCAAGCTTGAAATTGTTTTCATTCATAAAATAATTAAGCATCTGGAAATGTTGTTATTAGTTAATTAAAAGAGTTTCGTTAGCAGACAGCGTACGAAATCATAAACCGCAAAAGGATTGCCACGTGCAAGATATTATAAATAATTATATTAATGTCATTAAAATGTCTCCTCTCATTACCGTCACTGCAAAATGGCAAAGCCAAGAACAAAACGAAAACTAAATAATGGAGCCCGTATACTTTTTTCTGAATTTATTTATGAATAAATAAATTATAAAATAAATAAAAATGTTTTTATTTATCTAGACAGTGCTTCATCATCACATCATCATCATCAGCCTATAATGTTCCCACTGTTGGGACACAGGCCTCCTCTCTGAGAGAGGGAGTGGGCCATAATCCACCACGCGGGTCCAGTGCGGGTTGGTAGATGTCACAGATCTTCGAATGTTTGGTTCTAGGACATGCCGGTTTCTCACGATGATTTCCTTGACCGTTTTGAGAGCAGTGGCGATGAAATAAATTACACAAAGTAATGCGCCTGACGGGGTTCGAACCCACGACCTACAATTTTAAAGTCAGGACCGATAACACTGGGCCACCACTGCTCACACATAGCTTAAACATACATAAAATTGAGACAGCTCCGTATTTATGTAATTTATGTTGTTATTTGATTTTGTCACTGTACGGCCCTTGTTAACTAAACATACCTTTTTTGGAACACACTTAATATTTTATTATAATTTCGAAACAGTTGAGATAGGTATATTTTACATATGATTATGTAAGTCAACCAAAGTACGAGTCATAAATTCTTTACACAATTTGTGTAGACGTGAGGTAGTCACAAAAATTGTGTATTTTCTAACGGGAATAATATGAGCAGATGATTTATTTGCCATTTTCGGCATATCTTGGAGCTTGGGACAGTCTAAGCAAGTTATGGCTCCACTCGAACTTAAAAGCATGTACGCACAGGCTATTTTTCAGTTGAAGACATACAGTGACGCTCAGTCCAAAAAATACAAAAGGCTGCTTGGCACCTCTTGGCTCAATCAGGGACGGGGATAGGCCCTGTCACGTTCCACAATTAATTATTAATTATTTACCTACAGAACCCTAAAATTTCATGGTCGTGAACCGTCACGGACGCTTAAAAGTTACGTCTGTTTTCTTACTTAAATTACCATAATGTTATGCTGATCTTATAATAAAACATAAAAAATAACAAATCTGTTCTAGTGCTTATTTTTCTATTCGTTCTATAGAATTTGAATTTCTTATTGAATGTTTTATTGTTTTTTTTCTATAGATTTGCTTAGATCATAATGTATTGTGTGAATTAACTGGGAAAGAGTAAAAATTTTTTTATTGTTCTTCCATTTAGGCATATTATCTCAAAGATAAATCTTTATCATAGAATCGTTGGGTTATTAATTAAAACGAAGAGGTTTCAATTATTATAACAAGAGAAACAAGAATTCCAATTCCTTACTAATAGCATTGCGTGAAAAAAAATATAAAGTTCCTGTTTTACTGACCTGTAAATTAACAGAAAAAGTTCCTTTTTTTGTGTAAAATAACGTCATTCTCATATTCATCCGATCCGATCGCTTCGAATTTCAACAAGTATTGTATAACTATTTTGTTTCCAGATTTTTTTTGCCATAGCAACTTAATATTTTCGCTTCTTCGCCAGCGGGTAACAAAGAGTATCCGAATAATCAACGGCAGGCTGGAGTTGTGAAAATACCTCGCCGGACCGATAAATAAGAATACTGTGGCTAAAAATAAAATAAATTGAAACGTTCGCATTTTTTTCCTTACTGATAAATGTTTTTAATTTGGAAATATTCCGAACAGAATCATTTAGGTACAGAAAACGTAAGGCTCGGCGTCCACTCTCGGCATCGGTACGCCTGAGGATTTTAGGTGATAAAAAGCATTAAAGACATTAACTTCAAGGCAATAATGTAGAAATTTCCATGAAATATCGCGTGCCAAAAATCCATGTAAGTGTACGACCAAATATCGTAAGCGGCCATTTTATTGTCTAAATCATGCCAAAACGCTTGCGCAGCTAAAGCTTGTGCGTGTGGTAGGCCCATAAGAAAGCCTGCCAAAAAACGAGTCCTATTATTGTACTTTAACTATTTACTGTTTATGTTTTTACTTTAGTCCTATTTATTCGTCGACACAGTATATTTTATAGAAAAAAAATATGTTGCCAATTTGTTGTTGATAAACTCGGCCGTAGATTGGGATTAAGATAAAGGCGAGATAGATTATTAATTTTCATTGTTAGTGAGTAGTTAAATTCAAGTATTTTCTAAATGATCCTCACGTACTTGTGTGGTGTGTCTTCATTTATTTGCCTAACACTAACCACACTAATCTCCATACAAAGGTGGCACATAGTATTAAGCAACTGAGTTACCAAACCTCTTGGAAAAGGAAAATATACCAATTTCCTTCACCTTTAAAGCAGGAAACAGGAAATATCTTAAAATTCCTTTTAACTTTCTAATTTATTTATTTATTGAAAGTACCACATTTCTTGCGCATACCAGAAATACGAGTAGGAAACATTATTATTATATTTTATTTATTTTACTTTTATTATATTATTACGTCGTCTTCTTTTATTGAAAGATACTTAATAAAAATAATCCCTTTTTAATTTCTAGGGAATGTTAGTGTTACTTTTCAATAGTGTTACTGACATCAGCATACAAACCTTATTTATTAATCGCCTTTGTACCAATCGCGAAAGAAGGGAAAGTTTGCAAGGATGAATATATTTTAATAGTCTTTCATACAATAACTACTGAACGGATTTAGATGTAATACACAGACAGTACCTGAATTAACACAAATGATAGATTTATCTTGATTTTATTTGTCTGTGGTGTGATTTCCGAGTTGTATCAGTCGAAGCCCCTAGCAACAGCTATTAGTAAATAATACATACATTTATCTATGAACTAGCTGTTGCCAGCGGCTTCACCCGCTACAACTCCAAAATTATCCCACGGGAACATGAAATCGGGATAAAAATCCTATGTGTTAATCCAGGTTATAAACTATCTGTGTACCAAATTTCAGCCAAATCCGTTCAGTAGTTCTTGCGTGAAAGAGTAACAAACATCCATCCACACATACAAACTTTCACGTTTATATTATTAGTAGGATAGTAGGACGAACAACCAAATTCCAACCATCAAGGGTGTGGAGGAAAAGAAGTCAAAGTAAAACATAGTGTCTATGTCTAGATTTTGGGAATTTATTTTCCTAGTTGTAAGACTCTTTATTTACAGTGGAAATCCATTGGTATTAAATAAAAGAGGTTCGAAAAAAAAAATCTCTAAAACTAGTCTGGGGGCCGATTCTCGGTTTTAGAGATGGTGTCGAACTCGACAAAAATTTCTAATGACGTCATTTTTTTGACTAATTTTAAAAGTTGCTATTCATGGGGATGTCAAATTCGCCATTTGTCGAATGCCAACGTTAGAGTTCAGTAAAATTTGTCGAAAAAATGACGTCATTAGAATTTTTTGTCGAGTTCGACATCATCTCTAAAACCGAGAATTGCCCCCCTGGATTTCCCACAATGATAGCTTGATGTGTAAAAACCGAAGAACAGGAAAATATTCACCAAAAGAGATTGGACGCGGCATTTTCTTAAAAAAATACGGTACATTTTTTTATAATAACATACCAGAACACCTGAGTTCGGATATTTTTTCAAAAGGCTTCCTTAAATTAGAAGGAAATGGCGCCGAGGATAATATTTTTTATCCTCTTATACGAAAGGTATTGGTTGATTTTATGGGTTGTATTGTTAGTTAGTAATGACTTTTGCTCCCTTTGCGGTATGAAACTAAACTTCTAATTAATACTCGTAGTAGTACAATTTTTCGTATAAGGGAGTATTCTCCAGAACTAGTTAAAGATTTTATAAATTATTTTCTACCACTTAAATTCATACCACTTTCTTACAAACCTACAACTAAAACATTACATATAAGTAAATAAATTGTTAAGATTAAAATATTCTTTTTTTTTTAAACTGTGCCTCAGAGTGGGAATTTCTCCTGTATCGTGGCTGCGTTTACAAACATATAAACTCACATAGATACACAAACGCGCAGACCCGAAACAACTACTTATAGATCATGTAAATATTTACTCCGTGCGGGAATCGAACCCGCAACACGCAGCGCAGCAATCCAATCGGTCAGCCACTACGCTAACCATGCCGTCAAAATTATTAATGCACTTCGAGTAATTTGAGGGCACGATTGGTGTGGCACTTCCTGGTCGCGCTATAGTCGCATTTTGAATCGAAGTTAAAAGAATAAATTGTTCTGGCCGGGCGACTGTGTACCGCACTGCGTCTCGAGGATTTAATTCAAGGAAATGTGATCTACACTGATAAAGACCCAAATAAAATGATAAAAACTGCAGTATCATTGACGTCGTGAGAGCATTAGTTAGGTATTTGTATAATTTAATAAAGGATAAAATAATAAATTATACAAATACCTAAAGGCGAGCATTCACCTGTAATGTAACATAAGAGTGAGCGATTTCATGGTCATCTTTCATGTTTGAATCTGTAACGTTACATTACAGGTGAATGCTCGCGGTGAGGGAGCGCCCTAACGTGACTAAAGTGACTTCTTGTCCGATCATGGACCATGCCCGGGTCGACGATCACGGGCACCTCAAAGAGCTGTCAGCAATTTGACCCCCATAGAGAGCCAAAGACTGCCGGGTCCACGGAATTGTCTCATCAGGTAATTGTGACCCCAGAATGTTTTATGGAGGATAATGATTCTTTTATGTAGGTACATACATAAAATATGCATTAATCTATAAGTATAGCTGCTTTACGTCCACATCACAAATACACAGGCCGAGTTGAAAACCAGCGTCGAGCACTAGTTGCTTGACATTTTGCTGAACAGGACCTATTTGGCACAGCCATCTTTGTTTTTCACTTCTTCCTTTTATTTTTGTTTTTATTTCTTTTTTCTATTTCTTTTTTGTTGTGTGTTTATCGTGGCTTTGCGCCAAATAAATATTTTTTATTTCTTTCTATTATAAGAATACAGTGGATGGGTTGTCCGTCCCGCCCTGGGACGGACACCCAGGAGGACTCATGATGATTTTATCAAAATAAAAATACTTTTTATCTTGGTAAATGAGTGACTAGGTACTCCTACTCATAAAAAATATGATGTGTCCAAATAAAATGAAAACAATTTCCATCAAGAAATATAGGAACACGTGATTTAGTAATGTGCTCAAAGTGTAAAACGATCCTGTGCGTAGCATTTTAAAAAAAAACTGCTGAGAATTTAGAAACATGACTAGAAAAATTCGCATGGAAAAAATAATACCTGTATGTAATATGATATGAGATCTATGTTTATTGTACGTGGATACGATGTTGTTGCATATCAATGTGTATCACTCTATGCCTATCTTTTATTTTTTTTAAAGTTCCAAAAATACTGAATTGAATTGGATGGTAGACATAACGTGGTTTGCCGGCACGTTTGGCGCAGTGGCTGAGCAATTGGACTGCTGCGCTGTGTGTCGCGGGTTCGATCCCTGTACGGAACAAATATTTGATCTGCAAATAAATGTTCCAGGTCTGGGTGTTTGTGTATCTAAGTTTCAATATTTGTAATCAGACTCACGATACAGGAGAGATTCCTAGTATGGGGCTACGTTTTTTTATATAAAATAATATAAAAAAATGAATCCGTGAGAGGAGTGGAGGGATTGTCAGACTCGCACTGACTAAAAACTACCCAGTTTCTTCAGATACCCTTAGAATTCAGGGATGCAGTGCCGCTTTTGGACAGTCCTATGAATTTCTTTGGCCTTTGTTTCGTGGTAAAATCATCGCATTCCATTCACAAAAATGGTAACATTGTGAAATTATTTGTGATGTGGTTTCGTTTTTAAACACTACTAGTTGTTGGCAGCGACTTCACCTTATACCGAGATACACGGTAGTATAATGTCTTGTATGCTTGTTCCAGACTACAACTAATCTCAGAACCAAATTCATCGAAGACCGTTCAGCCGTTCTGCCGTGATTTAGCAACAAACATCCATCCATCAGAGTTAAGATTAGTAAAATGAATCTGTTTACCTTAATTATTGTGGTTAACAAAATTAAATCCGTGACTATGCTGCCACAAAATATCAACATACTAAAAATATAAAACGTTATTGCTAAATCCTAGAACGTATATATTTCCTTTCAAATCCGCATAGGCAATATATCCATGACCTGGTAACTTGGAAAACCAAACTGCATTCGGATTTCCCTTATTCCAGCAACTTTAGAGAGTCGTTGAACCCAGTTAAAGCCTTTCGACCATCCTTACGAGCCAAATCATTGCCTATAAAAACCACCAGCGTCCCAAGACCTCCCATGCCCCTCTTAATGCGTACAAAATGTTAGTGGTAAAGGGAAAAGTTGGCCGAAATTAAGGTCGATGTAAATTGGTGTTGTAATTCTGCGTTTGCGCATTTCGCAAGGCAAGCAGAGAGTGCAGTGTTGGTTAGACCGTCGTGTTGTTAGTACGTTACTGTTAAATTGTTGTACAGTGTTGACGTTTTCGCACAATTGATCGTGACGAAAGTGATGTGTGTTGAAAGGGCTGAGTGAAGGGATTTTTTGACAGTCATTGACCTGAGGTACGCAACGTTTTTTTTATTTTTTTGTTTATATCATTTTTTTGCGGTGCGACTTGTATTTTACGGATTGTTGTTTTTCAAGTTATTTTCATAGCTTTTTTTTGTTTGACTAACTACGTACCAAACTTACGAAATTGTTTAAATTGATATCCATTATTTCACAGTAATAACATCCTTCGATTTATGCGGCTTTTATTAAGGAAGTTTGTTTACAATTTTTTTTTTACCGCGGGTAGACTCGTTTTGCGTAAAAATTGCGTGCAGTGAATAATTAGTGCAGTTTTTTAGGTTCAAGGTGAATCTGTCTGGTTATTAACGGTCTAAATAAATTACCTTAGTTTTTGCGAGATGCGTCTGAAAAAGGTTTCGGTACGTAGGTACTTACTTATTGTATATTGTGTTTTTGTTCGTTTGCAAGATTTTTTGTTGTCACATTGGGTAATTCTGGTTTTATCTTTATTAATCAAGTGCAAGCAGGATGCGGAATTAATTGTATTCGCGAACGATTAAACGACAGAGAATGAACAAATATGTCAGACTGTTTCACTTTTAATTTTTACTATTAGGTACTTATCAAAAACATGCACGAGTTCTATCATCTTACATTATAATATTTGAGATTATAAGATATGAATTAGTTAGCAACATAGGTATCACATTTAAGTTATAACAAAAAAAAAACAACTATTAGGCAGCCTTTAGAATTACATATTCATCTGACACATGCAGCTAAACAAAGTCATGCGCAATAAAACCTACGTAGAAATACTAATTATTATAATTAAATATATAATAGAATAGATGGAGTTTAATTACTGTTTATTCACCGTATAATAAACAATCTTTGCGCAGGATTTTTTTATTTATATTTTTTTCTTGCTACACATTGACTCAATTATTGTGCTATGGAGGCATTTATTTCGAAATAAAGCCTGACAACTTGTTGACCTTCCTCTGAAAAACTTGTTTATAAAGTATCTACTTAAATCCATCCCCGGGGGTCTAAAACGACTGTTTGGACAATTCCTCCAAAACTGATTCGTTTATTCCACAGCAAAATAATTGGATTTTTTTAATGTTCGCAAAATGTTTACCATATTTTTGTACTACTTTTATTTTATGTTTTTGACACTTCAAAATTGCCTGTAATTGGCGTAGTTGAAACAAACGATTTAATTTGATTGTTAAGTACACGCAAAATAGTATTCAGTTCATTTCACAATAGATGAATTGTGTGATATGAATTGTTAATTCAGGAATCAAAAATGATTTGTATTAATCATAATGAATCATCGTATCATGATAACAGTATAATATTGAAAACGTGGCCCTTTTAGACCCGCAGTTTTACGATGTCCGCAAGAATTGCATAATACGGATCCAATTACATTCTTTTTCTCGTTCTTTGTATTTGCAATTATTTTTTTATTATACTGGTTGATATTATTTTATTTTTAGTTGATTTTATAAAACGGTTGATATTAATTTATTTTTAGCGTAACTTTGCGGAAATCTATGACAACAAATGTTGGAAACAATATTTAAACATTTTTCCTAACAATAAAGGAAATCAATGACACAAAAATAAACTATAGGAAATAAATGTATGTAAACACTTTTTATTCTAACAAAATTATGATATTTATTTTCATTCGATAGGTTATTATTATTATTTGTTACCGAGTGTTAAAGTTAAATGGGAACTTTTTCGTAGTATTAGTCTACTTCTTGACAGCAAGCGTAACGCTGAGCGGGAAGTTTAGGGTTTGATTCCCAAGTCAGGAAAAGTCGGAGTGGGAAGCGGTCGCCGCCTTCTGCGAGGCAGTAATGCTCGTGAAGGAGGCGGCGGGCCGCGAGAGAGAGAGGACAGCGTCCTCCCTCCGCCCCAACCGCAGTGGTGTACGCCCACGGCGCCGTACGTCGCAAGACGATCTCCGGCCACCGTAGGCGCGGGCATGCGGACAGCGAGTAAAGGGCAACTCGCTGTCCGACCATGGACCATGCCCGGGTCGACGGCGCGTCGTGTTCCACGCGCGCCTCAAAGAGCTGTCAGCAAAATGACGGGGCCCCCTCTCAGAGGGCCAAAGCCTGCCGGGGTCGCGGGACTTATTTCTATTACCGTGACCCCGGAACATAAAGGGCTACTGAAGGACACCGTGGATTTTAGTCAGTACAAGTCTGACAGTACCTCTCATCCTGCCCGGGGTGGGGAAAAAAAAGCGTAACGCTGAGCAAGAGGTTCAGGTTTGATTCCCAAGTCAGGAAAAGTGTTATTGGGTGTTTTAAATCAGGATTTTATCAGTAACAAGCACGGACATGGAACCTGTGCCCTATTGTTGGCAATATTAAATGGGACTTCAAATTATCCGGCGTAAAGTGTGTGTGTACTATTAAGACCAATCGAGAAGTGCGTAGGTATGTGATATAATGTTATATTATGCTCTATCTATATACATATAATAAAACTGTAGAAAAATTATTTTTGTACATTAAATAAAAACTCAAAAAATATAGCCAGGGTATTAAAGGACAACCAATAGAACCCATTTCTAGCATTTTTAGAATTTTTGTCTGTTTGTCTGTTTGTCTGTGTATTTGTCCAGGTATCACGTAAAATATACAAAATTAATGTAGATAACTTTTATACACAATGATTAAGCGTAACTTGGAGAGGAATTTAGTTTTGTGTTGTGTTGTTTCATTGGAATCGGTTCAGTCTATCAAAAGATATTTGAATTTAAAGTGTTTCAGAAGTTTCTTTGGTCTCACACATTGATTTCGTACGTCAGTCGCGCGATCTAACTTCGAATAGAAAAACTAGATTATTCAAATAACTGGAATGGACTGGAATGGACTGGAATGGACTGGAATGGACTGGAATGGACTGGAATGGACTGGAATGGACTGGAATGGACTGGAATGGACTGGAATGGACTGGAATGGACTGGCCTGAATTAAGCGCTTAGAACTAAAAAATACATTGTTCAATTTCGACATCCACGCGAACGAAGTTGCGGGCACAGCTAGTTTAGAATATTTTATTTTATTTAGGTTCGGTCGCTAATTGACCCATTTTCTATATTATAATTATGTGCCCATAACATAATTAGCATCATAGTACCTTTATTCTTGTAACGTGTATCGTACCTTTTACATACGGACTTGCCAGCACATTAACCTACCTCAATATGTCAAGTTTCTTTAATAATTTTCAACCTTATCAAAACAGTAGAAGGTTCATAATGTACGATTGGTAAAATTTGACAGATTCGGGAAGGTTGACCAGTACCCTCAGCACGAGTTTTCAGTATTTGAGACGTAAACTGGAACTTTGACAATTTCAAATTGACAATTTTCAAGGAAAAAATTAGTTCCTTCTTCGCACACCAGAGGCGCTGTTCCATTTTTTCATACAAGAAACGCTGTAAACACTGGAAAGATGCTGTAAAATAGTGAAAACTCGTGCTAGGGGTACTGTTGTCGTATTTCCATACCTACTTTTATATATATGTACAACCCTGTTTACCATAAAATGTGTTACGAAAACCTATATTTATCACGCTAAAAACCGGTATTGAAACCGAACCGTGTGCGTTATAAAGTTGTTGCATTTTCGTATATTTTTCTTTTGGAGGGTTCTAAACCGCAAAGCCACATTTTTATAAGCCGGTTTATTTTATTTTATTATTTAATTTCACCAGGGAAATAAATTTTTTTTTCATATTGTCAGTGTTTTTATGCCATTGGCTTTTAATTTACATCCCTGACTGTACTTCTTCACAAAACTCAACATAAAAATAAATCGACTTCAGACTCGACATAACGGGACTCGACGTAAAGGGAATATATCAGGAAAACCATGTTTAAGTGTGTTAGAAATAACCCAATTGAGTATATAAATCTGTTAATCACAAGAAAAAATAACAATAACAATTATAGTAACTTTAATGTTTTTTTAATTACCATAAAAAGCGCAATCAAAAGACACAGACCACAGACCGTTTAAAGGAGATGGCTAAATGTCTGCCCCAGTCATCTATATGAATTTCACATTAACTAGTAGTATTTGAAAATTAATTAATGAATTCTTTAGTATTCTTTAGTATCTATATTCAAAGCGATGCATACGTGTTTCTAAGATAATAAATAAGATCCCCACTTCTTATAAGTAATCTACCGATTTTAGGTATATCTACCGACAACATTCACCTACTTTTTTTTTGTAATATCATGAAATGAGCCCTCCCGCCCCGGGTTGGGCGGACTCTTATTGACTAAAATCCACCCGTGTTCCTTCGGATGCCTTTTACGTTCCGGGGCCGCGGTATCCTGGGTTAAGAAAAAAACCCGTGACCCCAGCAGGCATATGGCGCTAAACACGACACGCCACGAAATTCACCTACTACCGTAACATTAGGATGTAGGTAATGGATTAATTATGGATGTAAAAATAATAAGAATATCCGAGAAATGAAATGCATTTTAATACTAAGTTTACATTTTGAACTGATTGTCTAATGAATCTATCACAGGTGTGTTATGCCGGGGTCGCGTGACTTATTTCATTAAAATGACCCTGGAACGTAAAGGGCTAGTGAAGGACACCGTGGATTTTAGTCAAGTTCGAGTCTGACAGCCCCTCCCACCCTTCCCTGGGTGGAAGAGGACTCATTTAAAGATTGTACCAAAATAAATAAATAAAGTTGTATTATTATATTGCGCAGACGTTGCGCATGCACAGGTGTGGACGCAGATTTAGCGTAACATAATTATATATCATTGCCGTGTCTCTGCCTCCCATAATAGCTACATTATTGTGAAACCAAATCTCGCTCGTAGTGAGTCACAGCGAGCCCATTGAGTAGCAACTTGCACAAGGACAATCCTTTCTCTTCCTCACTGTCATTTGTTTAGTAAATAAAGTAAATTGTTTTTTTTTTTTAACTTTGCCTCATACTAGAAACTTATCCTGTATCGTAGGGTGCGTTTGCAAACATAGAAACTCACATACAACCAGACCCGGAATAACTGCTTGTAGATCTTTGAAATATTTTTTCCGTGCGCGGGAATTCAACCCGCGACACGCTGTACAGCATTCCAATCGCTCCACCACCGCGCTTACCGTGCCATTCCATTATGTCTTGAATTATTTTTTTCCAATATTCGACCTTTTTGATCGATCGAAGACGTGTCGTAACGAAAGTATAGTTAAGTTAACGAAGTGCGTCAGGTGCAGGTATCAACATTTTGAGACCTTACCGACTGGCTATTGACCTACTTTTTAGGCACGACAAAATTATATCAAAGGAAATTTTTCCTGCAATTAATGTCCTAATAAAGGCTGGAATCGCCTTTTGAAGTTCAAAAGCAAGAATCCTAGCAGCATGAGTAACGCTTTGACCTTACAATCCCACACGCCATGAGACCATGACTTATAATTTAACAAGAAAATCTACAATGCCAACTTTAATACCACAGCTTGCAAGTAGGACCAATGACGTCACCAGCTGAATCGTTCAACCAGTGTTCCTGTTATTCAAGGTACTTTAAAAATTCCATAGGGTTAGATTAGGAACAGGGGTTTTTGCTGTGACGTCAATGTGAAATAATATTAGAGCAGGGATTACCAACCAGTGGGGTCCTACGTAGAGAAATCGCGCTTTGATTTGAAATAATTATAATATGTATACACTAGCTATTACCGGTATCACCGGCTACAACAATAAAATTATCCCAAGGAAATATCAGCATTACGACGGGGCCAGGGTCAAGAGAGCCAAAGCCTGCCGGGATCGCGAGACTTATCAACTCTCCGTGACTCTAGAACGTAAAAGTCTATTGAAGGACATCGTGGATTTTTGTTAGTAGGTTCGAGTCTGACAGTCCCTTCCACCCTCGCCTCGGTGGGAGGACTCATTTGAGTATTACCACGTTAAAAAAAGAAAAAATAAAGTCTATCCACGCAGATATACATAGATATAGATTATGATTAACACACTTATGTGTTAATCATAATCTTATCAATCTGCGCGTTGTTGTATGTATGTTTCTGTTTGTAAACGCACCCACGATACAAAGAAATTCCTGGTGTGGGGCAAAGTTTAAAAAAAGAAAGAAAGAAAGAATCCAGGTCATAAACTATTTTTGTACCAAATTTTATCCAAATCCATTATGCAAGTGGCTATAGTCTCTTATGCAATAAAACTCACTTCGTTGGTTAATAATAAAAACGTAATCTAAAACAAGTTTGTGTTTACCAAAATTAGAATATTTTTTTAGTAGATGAATTAATATTCAATGCGCCATTTTATATTGTCCATCTTTTTATTTTAGGATTTTAGACTTGATCCAAAGGTTGTATGGAAGATATCGTAATTAGCGATAAAACCGCCATTTTAGCCATGGAATTAGGAATGTTCACAAAATATTTCTGTAACAATGATGGTAAACAATTAGGCATTATCTTACATCTATCTCCACCTACCCCCTTATCATATTATTTTAGCTTTTTCCAGCAACATCACCCACTAATTAATTGCATTTCATTATTGCGGCCAGTGCATTTGTGTAATTGATTACATCACCACTGCTCTCAAAACGGTGAAGGGAAACATCGTAAGGACAGCGTCTTCCTAGAGCCAAAAAATTGAAGATATGACTACCAACCCGCTCTCTGCCCATATGGAGAAGAATTATTATTAGCTCATCATCTGCCTAGCCTTTTCCCAACTATATTGGGGTCGGCTTCCAGTCAAACCAGATTTAGCTGGATATCAGTATTTTTGCTTGGAGCGACTGCCTGTCGGACCTCCGCAACCCAGTAACTGGATAATACCATACCCCATGGTAAGACTGGTTGCCAGACTTAAGAGGTTCTGACTAAACGTAACGACTGTCAAAGATCTACAAATGACAGCCGGGACCACATTGCTTTACGTGCTTTCCGAGGCACGGAGGAAACTCGCTGTAACAGATAGTCACCCATCCACAGACCAAGCTCGGCAAGCGCGGCTTAACCCGGAAGATCGGCCTGTGCAGCTGTAATTACGAGCACCTCCATTAATTTTTGAAATTGAGAATTATTATTAGCTAGTTCGTCTTGATTTATTCGTTCCATTAGGTACTGATAGATCCAAACTAATACATTTGTATACCCCATCATCTCTTATTCGTCATAACATCTACCTGCATGCCAAATTTCAGTTCGATCCTGATAGGGCTGTGCTTTGATAGATCACTATGTCAGTCAGTTAGTGCAGTCAGTCGCCTTTGAGTTATATATTATTTAGATTACACCCTCTCACAAAGAGAAGGCCCGTGTCCCAGCAGTGGGGACATTGTTAACTATTATGCATTTATGCAACTATCTCCTAGAGATACAATCATAACGATGTACAGTCAGGCACAGCCGCCGCGCTATGTCGACACGGACAATTATTGAGCTACATTGCCTAACTGCGCTATCTCACGATTTCTCTTCCTATCGAGTGTACTTAGGGTCTTAGACTTTTGTGGTTTTTGATGTTGTCATTGTCAAAAAGTTACAAGTTTCAAGATGGCAGAAACACATACGTTAAATCTCCAAAGGGAACGTTCATGACGTCACTAAAGCTGCGCTTGCACTTGTATACAAGTTAAATATTGTATCTAACTGGAACATACATGCAAACAAGCTTCGATAACACGGTTGTCACAGTCACAGTAGCTAAGCGATCGACTGTTGCGCAATGTGTGGCGGGTTCGATCCCCGCAAGGAACAAATATTTGTATAATCTGCAATCAGTTGTTCCGGGTCTTGGTCTTTATGTACGTGAGTTTCTATGTTTGTAAACGCATCCACGATCCAAGATGAAACTCTAGAGAAGATTTGAAAGAGAGAGAATTTTAGAGAAGATTTGAAAGTAAATGTAAAAAAATGTTTGTCAAAAGATTTTTTAAAAATTCGTCAACAACGTTACATGAGTATATTTTGCAATTTCATTTTAGTGTTTGCTGTCCGCATTGCTAACTCAGGTGCAGTTTTATTGACGACATAGTTCTGCAATATGTGTGAAGAATTCGTATTACATTTCACTATGTTAAATCATGACATTAGCAACACATCATTAATGCTGAGATTATTTATGACTTTAGTGTGACTGTCAAACGATATCGTAATCATATGTTAAATTTTTAAATACCTGTCTTTAGATTTGCATTGCAGTTGTTATATAACAGAACATGATATCAAGTTTTGAGCTGCAATAGCTAACACTGTTTCGTACAACATTTGTTGCTTTATTTAAAACTATTGGTTTCATATAATAAAGTTTCTATAACCTTTCTCGATGAATGGACCACCTACCCAACACTACAAAAGTTCCTGAAATTAGCGAGTTCTATCAAACAAACAAAAAAGGATCTCTTCAACTTCATATTAAAAAATAACAATATAAATTATTTTTTATCGTGGTTTTATCATCAAATGAGTCCTCCCAGCCAGAACAACGCCAGGGACTGTCAGACTTGTACTGACTAAAATCCAAGGTGAACCTTCAATAGCCCCTTACGGTCCAGGGTCACGGTTACCAAATGAGACGATCCCGCGACAGGTGATTCCATACATGGTCTGAAACCAGTTTTTTTAGTTACAATGAAATATGTGAAATTCTCTTGTCTCAGTGTTAGTTACATACTCCTCTGAAAAGGCTTGACCTATTTTAATGAAATTTTAAAATGCATATTTAGTATATCTGAGAATCGGCTACTTTCTACTTTTATATATTATTTTTATATTTAAATAAATAAAAAAAATTTAGGGGTGGATAAACCATATCACTTAGGGGTACCTAAGTGATATGGTTTATCCACCCCTAATTTTTTTTTGTTTATTTTTCAAAATTAGGTAATAAAAAATACATACAACGCTAAATTTTCACCCTATAACCATTCCTTATTTTTTAGTAGTTTTAGTAATTTAATAATTTTTCAGTCCGGTCGATAACTGAAAAAAAAAATCACTTGGTAAGTTAACACGGAGGCGTCCACCGATGTAATAGTACATTATGATACAAGTGCGGTAAGTTGATCATTACAGCCGAGGCGATATTGCTCGCACGAGCCCGCAGGGCGAGTGCTATAAGAAGGCAGAGGCTGTAATTATCAAACCGCACGTATGTCATACGACGTTTTATAACACATTTGTGAGGAAATAAATAAAACTCCGACTTTATTAAACGAATAAATTCATTATTACTTGACATCTATATTAATCATTTCGTGCAGGTCTGGTAGACTCGATCGAGAGCTAACCTGAATAATAAAACATTAAAAAATACAGATTTCGAGTCGACAACATATATCCGCAAAATTCGGGTTGAGGAGTATTTTGTAAAATTGTAATGGTTTTCTTTCAAGACAGATCGCAGCCGCCATTTTTGACATCGGTTACCAAGTTGAGAAGTTCGCGCATCAACGTCTTTTGTTTATGGCAAAGGCACAAAAACAGCCAGTATTAGTAATAAAGTAAATTAATACTTTTGTATTTCTGTTATGGATAAATGGTTGTAATTAAATGTCAAAATTAATTAAATTAAAGAATTAAATGTTTTTTTATTATATTTTATCTCTCAAAGTTAATTTTATTCATAAAATGTTGACCACTTTTCTGACATAAAAACTCTTTGCTGAGATTTTAAAAAGTACCGTTCGTTTTAGACGGAACATCTTGATGCGTTTTACATTACCGCACTAGTGCGTAATAAGGTACATTACAGTACTGATAGTGGTGCAGTAAAAGACCTTTTACGAGCAAATGTGTTATAAAAATAATTGATATGGCAAAACAACGTTTGCCGGGTCAGCGAGTATCAAATAAAGTTAAAAATAATAATATTCCACAACTATCACACAACGCCATCTAGTCCCAAGCTAAGCAGAGGTTGTGTTATGGGTACTAGACGACTGATAAACATACTTGTATACTTCTAAATACATACATATCATAGATAAATTATACCCAAAGTTGGCTAGATTTTACCGACAACCTGTTCAAATTCTATGACTCATAGCACGAGAGGCCTTTGAATCACGATTGTATGCCTAAGAAGAACAAAATTATAATACTAATAGATGGCAGCCAAATCATGACGGTTTTACTGACGTCATTCATGATGACGTTATGTTCAGTTGTTAGTGTTAGGTAAAGCCGAGTTCAAACTTAAGCGCATGCACGAAAAGTATTATCTATGTGTTTATAAAAATAATGAGCTGTCAGCAATCTAACAGAGCCTCCTTACAGGCCAAAGCCTGCCGGGAACGTAAAGGGCTATTGAAGGACACCTTGGATTTTAGTCAGTACGAGTCTGACAGTCCCTCCCGCGCTACCCTGGGTTGGAGGACTCATTTGATGATTTTACCACGCTATAAAAGTGCACGGAAAGTATAATTCGTAAGTAAAAATAGTGAACACCAGTCTTACCATGGGGTATCGCACGACACGTCTCTGGGTTGTGGAGGTCAAATTTTCGGTCAATGTAAAATACTGATAACATTATGAACGATGCACCAGTCCAACTGGAATCATCTGCCTAGCCTTTTCCCAGGAGGGTCGCCTTCTAGTCGAACCAGATGCAGCTGGATATCAGTATTTTACTAAAGCGACTGCCTATCGGACCTCCACAACTCAGTAACTGGGTGATACAATACCTCATGGTAAGACTGGGTGTCAGGCTATAGAGCTTTTGACTAACAGTAACGACTGTCAAAGATCTACAAATAACAGTCTTCCAGTTCAACTGGAAGCCGACCAAAATATAGATGGAAAAGGCTTATCAGATGATGAATTTTGAGTAGAAATTGTAACATCAAACTGCGATACTCGTATTCATGAAATAGTAGGTGTTATTTTGTTTGAAACTAGTTGTGAAATGAGGGCAAGTCTACTGGATAAATAAATAATAGATAGGTTCGAGTGTTTGTTGCGCTAATCCGTGCTGTCCGATAAGGATTAGGAGTGTTTGAAATCTGTTTATGAAGAAACTTTGCATCGATTGCATTATAACCCGTGATTGGTTTTAGTTACATAATTTATCTACATAATTTCATGCTTACCTACCGCTTGTTTTACTAATCGAATTTATTTTAGGACTAGTTTTTGCTACGTCTTCATAGGCTATAACTCTTTGGTAGGAGCTATTACAGTGCCACCACTGCTCCAAGTAATGTCTTATCATAGGAATTCTGTATTTTATTTACAGACTACTTGAACTATTTACTATTGCGTTTATTGAAAACATGACTTTTCATTATTTCTAGCGCCTCTGGAAGTAGGAACTTACTTTTTCCTTCCAATTAACGTCAAAGCTCCAGTTTACTTTCCGTCAGAAAATCTTGAAAAGTCGTCATAGGACCTGCAATGGATCTTACAAACAAGGGACATTCTTTCATTTTCTCTATTCTTCCATCAAAAAAGACCATTTCTACGATTTCATATCATCAGAACTAAACAACCTAAATATAATTTTACTGCCCGGCGCTAACCATTCCCCTTTCAAATAAAGCCGCTGTCACACCGCCCGTTATAGACTTATGCAGTGTGCATACCGATGCAGTATTATCACGCCGTATATCATATCCGGGTACGGCACGTGCCTTGTGTCCGTTATATTAGTAACAATGTGTTTGTGTTCCGCTTTTTATTACACAACTTGCTTCGTAATTGATTGTATCAGCTGATCGTAAAGAAATGTGGGTGGATGAGCTGCGATAAGACGGTTATTGTTGCAGTTAAGAGAGAGGAAGGATATGTGCAGTGAAATGGACTTCTAGCTTATAATTACCCAAGAGTGTATTTCTTCGAAAGGACGATCTTCGGCCACCGTAGACGCGGGCATAGGGGCGGCGAGTAAAGGGCAACTTGCTGTCCGACCATGGACCACGCGCGCCTCAAAGAGCGTCAGCATGATGACGGCCCACCCCCCCTCTCTAGAGGGCCAAAGAGGATGGTCGCGGGACTTATTTATTACCGTGACCCCGGAACATAAAGGGCAATTGAAGGAAACCGTCGATTTTAATCAGTACAAGTCTGACAGTCCCTTCCACCTTGCCCGGGGTGGAAGGACTCATTTGATGATTTTACCACGTAAAAAAAACACAAAAAGGGGTGTATTTATTGACTACAAAGCTATTGTATTGTATTGTATGTAAAACGGGCTGGTATCCGCAACTCCACGTCAGATGCGCGTATTTTGCGTGACTACAAATCTAATATTAATTTCAGTTTTTTGACGATGTAATTTGGAGGAATCAAAAAGTTACATATTCAGTTGTGTGGTGCGTGACACCCTGTGCCATATAAATAAAGTTCGAATCCATTCGAAATCACCAATATTGATAATTCTTGATCACATTTGACACGTGTTTTTATGAGTACGTATTAAAATACCGAAATTTAAAAGACCGAATTTTAAGATACCGATGGACGGAATCCCGAAAATTGAAACGCCGAATGGTTGTTTGGTCGAAAGTTTTAAATCTCGAAAGTTCATTTGCCCGAAAGTTTAAAATCCCGAAGTTTAAAAACTCGAAATTTAAAAACCCGGAGCTAAAAATGCCGTAAATTTCCGGGCTCCGACGACTTTTTCTGAAAGGATGATGCCAGGGCTTCTATGAAATCTGGTCCCACCCTCCAATAGCATCGTGTCATACGTCATTGGATGGGTATTTTCAAGCTGAGCAAAACATACTATCGCACCAAGTCTGAAATATTAGTCCGTTCTGAGATAATTATGTTTGATTGAATATGGCAGTTTACGATATAACCAAATAATGTTTTTTTTCGTAACATATTACATTTTGGTGCAGAGGAGGAGGAGGAGAAGCTCGTTTCTAAATAATGACAGCCACACAGGTCGATCTTCCATGTCAAGCCGCGCTTTCCGAGGTCGGTTTATGGATAGGTGACCATCTATCCGAGATTTCTCCGTGTCTCAGAAAGCACATAAAAGCCGTTGATTACGACTGTCATTTGTAGATCTTTGACAGTCGTTACCTAATAAAAAAAAGTAAAAGCTCGCTTTTTAAGCTCTAAAAGTTAAATGATTTAAGAGCGAGTTTAAGCTTTTACGCCAAAGATATTCGTTATGTTGTCAAAAAACCTCAGTTTTTGATCAAAAACATAACGACTATCGGCATTTAAAACTTTCGGTATTTTGAATTTCGGTGTTTTGGACGTCGGTATTTCAAGCATAGGTATTATGAACTTTCGGTATTTTGAATTTCGGTGTTTTGGACGTCGGTATTTCAAACATAGGTATTATGAACTTTCGGTATTTTGAATTTCGGTGTTTCGGACGTCGGTATCTCAAACATAGGTATTATGAACTTTCGGGATTTTGATACGTACCCGTTTTTATGACGCTAACGGAAATCGCAGCCTTTAAAACACAAAGTTTGGTAATTTCTAATCCTTTGAAGATGTGCCAGGGTGTGTAATACCCCGGTTAACCAGATAATTGGCCAAATGTTATCATGAAGCGTCTCTATTGGAGATAAAAAGTTGTGATTTTATTGTATTACTTTGAGAATCTTTTTATTACCATTACAATGATAAATACCTCCCACATAATAAATCACAATACCTAGCCAATAACATTTTGTACAGTTAACGAAAGTCCAATTGTATAAGTTCATCGACATTATGTACCGTACTAACATTTGGATAGCAATCTCTTGAAATAATGAACTTATTCGTTTAAATACTAGTGATGCGCCCTGACTTCACACGGTATGGGTACAATATCTTACGGACAAGTCTCACAACATTATCTATAATAATAAAGAAATGAAAGAAAGAGAAAAACATTTATTTGGCACAAAGAATATTGTTGTGTGTCTCACGGCTGCGCCAAATAGACCCAGTTCAGCAAAATGTCGAGCAGCTAGAGCTCGACGCTGGTTTTCAACTTCAAAAATAAAATCGCAGTAAGGAACCTTAGACTTGGCACGACTTGTCTAGATTTCATTACTTTTTAGAGATAAACAAGCAGCTCTATCGATTCTTTGGCTAGTTTTTTTACAGAATGTTTTTGGTGGGATTGTATTATACATAAAAACCTTCCTCTTGAATCTCTCTGTCTAGTAATAAAAAACTAAAAAGTCATTGCTTATTTAGAAGTCGTTGCGTAGGTGGCGTAGGTAGAAAATTACAGAAGCGTTAAGAAAAGACACTAATGCAACCCCGAAATCTCAACAAAACATTTTGTTCAATTTAATAAAATCAGCATCTGGAAAACACGAATCAAAAGTTTGAATTTATTGCCACATTTTTTTTTCCAAAAAGAGGAACTTTTAAGCCAGAAAACATTATTCTTAAAATTTCCATTAATAAAAAGGCAATATGAATATTTCTTAACACTAAATGTACGACTAATAAAAGTCCCTTTCAATTTAACTAAACCCATCTCAGTATAATGTTTCAATTGAAATAATTATAATTATAAGGACTGAAGCTATTAGTCGAATCTTAAGGCGCGATAAGACAGAACTTGTTTCATAATTATGTTAGTAAGCCAGCATAAATATCTAGTAATACTAGAGCCATAATGCGATCGAGGCAGGCCTAAGGAGATCCACACACGATACCGTAAGGCCACGGACGGAGCGAAGGCGGAATACACTTAAGCGGGCGTTGCTATAAATTAATGGGTACAGCCGGGCGGTTAGATAGTTTTTTTTAGTTTGCTCTGTCCCACTCCTGGGCAAAGGCTTCTCTCCACTCTTTCAAGATAATGCGCGTCCTCCTTCCAGCTCGGACGGAATCTGTCTATTTCGTCCCGGCATCGGCATCTCCTGAATATACACAAGTGAATATTCGAAAATGACAAACCGCTCGGCCTGCACATACACCCTCAGTTGACCACTGGCGACTTATGCCAGTCGGCTTTCGCTGAAATATTGCCGAATTGGATGCGTTGACCCGAATAAATATAATCCGAATGAAACAGATTATAAGTGCACTAGTTGCTTCGGGTCGGCAATTCACCTTTCGACGACCACAAACAAGTGGTATCGTGTGTGAATCGCCTTATAAGTACTAGAATTTTACCAACTTATATTTTGCGCAACATGCATACGTTCCCTTATTTTGACCTATCATAGTGCATTGAACTCAAACTAAAACTTTAATATGATGGTTTAATATCACCACGAGACTCGGTCATTAAGGCATATTAGTAGCCACATAATGGTTATTAAGACCATTATTATTTATAGCTGTCTTAGACAAACCTCCTGGGTAATATCAAGTGTGAGTGGATTTTATAGCCTTTATTGCGTTCAAAGCGAACTTCAACAACTGCGCCCTAGTCAGGCTAATTTTGGGTCTTTATTCTGTTTTGGTTTTGTGCCCCCCTCCAAGATCTGTGTCCTGTGGCTGGATACCGTTGACAGACCCCTATTTTCGGCACTGACTACCCTTGAATAATTATGTCATCACCATTGCCAAAGATGGCAGCTTTTATCCACCTACTCCAAGATAATAGGCATTAGGTATATGGCATAATTTCCTAACCTGCTCAAAGTAATTTGTGAGATCTTTTCCTCACTTCTCGTTTGGAATATTAGTTTAACTTGACCAACTCAATCATTAAGTAATTAAGCTCATCTATAAAAACAGCTTAAGCAGTTGCTTGGTTCCGGCGCGATCTCAGGGCAGTATGGAAGGTACGACTGTCGCAACTGACGGCCGGGCACGCCGTAATAGCGGCGGTAAGACCCCTCTTTGAGGAGTGGCTGGAGAGACTTCACGGCGTATTGACCTACCGCATGACGCAGGTCCTCACCGGATATGGTAGTTTCATTTCATTACTTAACAAGGATGATCAAAAACTGTTTACATTTATTTAAGGAAAAGTAGCACGAGGTTGTAATAATATTTGCAAAATATGGAATTACTTAGACTCTCTTAATTTCAGATTTATTTTTCTATAATAGCCAAGACTGTGTGGGTAGATTATAATAATAATTTTCAATAATATTATGAAGCAAAGGAGATTGCCCAACTGTGGTCCAAATGCCGATCGGGAATCGATGTGATGAAGTTTTAGAAGAAATTTAAATAAAAAAACTGGATAAATTATTTTTAGAAATTGGTCTAGACTGACGGATAATTTTACAGAGTATACATCAAAGTCCCTTTGTCTCAAAATTGACTACAATGCAACGCTACTAAAAACCACAAAATGTCACTCGGTTAATATAGTTTTACTGGCATTATGACGTCACAAGCCCCCAATCCCCAATTAAGAAGCGTTTTATCTTTGCCAATATTCAATGATTTAAAAAAAATACGTGTACGATATTTTTCAATACTCTAACGGAATAAAAGGAAAATCCACCATGTAGGTCGTAAACAGCCCGCGCAAAGCCGGGGCGGGTCGCTTGTAAGTATTTTGAATCAAAAAACAATTTTGCAACGTCCTTTCAATTATTATTTAATATTGAAAAGTTTTTGATCGACGTAAATGAAGCAATCAATCAATTTAAATTGACAGGAAAGCAACAAGGAACTTCGTTATTGCTTTTATATATTTCGCCTATAAAAAGATTGAAACTCACTATAAACTTTTTTAAGTGGTGAAACACTGTTTTTTTACTCCAAAAATATATAATATTTATAAAAATATATGGGCTGAAAGCAAACAGAATCAATTAGCCAATAATCGTCAGGGGTCTCGTAAGGCGGCTGAAGTTGCCAAGGAAGACTGTAGTGACGACTTTAGGCCCTTCGTACACAACGCGACGCAAGTTTTCGATACCTTGGCACTTTGGGTTCCCTTCACGAGAGCCTGTCTACGAAACAACATGGATTTGTATTGCGATAATCGCATGGATATCAAAGTTGTAAGGTATCGGAGACTTGCATCAGATTGTGCACGAAGGGGTTTGGATGAATTTATGCAGGTTTGTCGGAAGAAACACTTAATATGATAATAGCTTTTGTTGCTAAAGAGTTTCCAAAGAGTGACACATCTAGAGGTCTTCGGGAAAAACCTCAAAATGAAGCCAATTCTACGACAAACAGGAAAGTCAATTCTAATTCATTACAGGTAATACAGCAACACTTGAAGAATAACTTACAATATTTTCCTTAAAAAAGTCAGATACTTTTTTTTTCATCTAATGCCTCCACACGCAGAAAGCGAAGAGGCATGGCAGACTAAACTGACTAAAAACGTCAAAACGACATTTCACGTCGATATAAGGGTCGTTACGCAGATACACTTTTTTTAAACAAGCGTTCGGCAGATGTTTATCTTTTTTTGTTAAGGCTGTTAGCCTTGCAATATTTTTCTTTGAGAACTCCAAAAAAGGGAAATGGAAACGCGTTGGTCAATTGTTATGTATCAAGGAGGTTCTGAATAGACACTTCAAAAGGTACGAAATTGACCCTTCAGCATGGGAGAATTAGGTACAAAATCCAAATCAAAAGTCCCGAGTGGAGACGCTATGTACAGGAGCAGACTTACACCTTAGAAGCGAGCTTGAAATTGGACAAAAAGCATGACGACCTCAAAGCTAGACCACCTAAAAATGATAATGTCAACAATGATGTTCTTATACTCGTAGCCCTATGTCCACTATTTGTGCTCGGAGTTTTACGGCAAAAGTTGGATATGCAAGTCACTGGAGAGAACATGAAACGGCAACATATCAAAGCTGTCAACTACTCTAAAAACCGATCGATTGCAGTCGCTGTGACCGAAATCGGCTAGAAGGCATCAATCAGTTTTGTTGACTCACTACCGCATTCGTATACCTACGTCGGTGTACTAAGAGCATTACGTTTTCTGATTTACATCTGTGACGTCTCAAAAGGCTCAGTTGAAAACCAGCGTCAGGCTCCCTGTGGCCTGGCTTTATGCTCAACTGAGCCTATTTGGCACAGCCGTGAGGCACACGGACTTATATTCATTGTGTTCTCGTAATTTATAATTGTAATTGTGGCTTTTTTTTTTAGGTGGTAAAATATCAAATGAGTCCTTCCGCTGGGTGGGGCGGAAGGGACTGTCAGACTCTACTGACTAAAATCCAGCCGTGTTCCTTCGGATGCCCTTTACGTTCCGGGGCCGCGGTATCCATTATATATAAGGTTTTGGGTTAAGAAAAAAACCCGCGACCCCAGCAGTCATTTGGCGCGAAACACGACTCGCCACCGACCCGGGCTTGGTCCTCGGTCGGACGGCCAGCTACCCTCACTTAGTTACTCACCGTCCGCAAGCCCGCTCCGCCGCTGTGCCCTCTCCTGATCAGAGGGACACGCGTTGAGCGCTAACACGACAGGCTATTCGTATACGGGCAAAGAAACCCCTTAGGCACACAGTGCCTAAGGAAGAGTTTTTGTCCGCATCCCAGGGTGCACCGGCCCGAAAAACTGGTCTTCCCCCCGGACGTATCCTAGAAGGAACTCCAATCCACGGGCGCACGTGGAGGTTTCCTATCTTAGCACCCCATTGTAATTATTGTCTTACCAAATAAACTTATTTTCTTTCTTTCTTCTTTTGCCTTAACCGTGTTATTTTGTTTGTGTTTTGACAATCTAGCCAGGGTCATACAAAAGTCATATAAAAGTTCATTAATCCCTTTGAAGCCTTCTTTAATATACCCTTAGACTGTTTGTAAAACCGGCTTCCAGCTGATTTTCAGAATATAATACCAGGGATTATCTGTCTAGACAAATTCCGAATTGAATCTACTAGGAGAACATAGAAGTACCTAAGATATCAAAATCCCTAGTGTCATGTTGTCTTGATTAATATTATCCTTATCTGACTATGAAATTGAAATAACATCACGTCTATGATCTGGGAAATTAATATTTGGTACATTTACACTTTAGGTAATTGAAACACCCATTTTAACGTGTTACGTTATCATAAACACGAGGACATTTATTCGATTCGTTCAATCACACTACCATTCGTAAACACCAAATATCAAAATGTCTCTCTAAAGTCAAACGTCAATACGTATGACTTTACTTTTCTTTAGTTATAATGTATGTCATCATTTTAATGTACTAAAGCGCCGTATTCACGTTCCATCTTGCTGTACGTCCCGCCAAGGTCATACACGATGCACGAAGCAAAAACACCGTGATTATGACGTACGTCAAGCCTATTCACGTTGTTTTTGCGTCGTGCATCGTGCATGACGCACAGCCGTGACAGATGGTGAATACGGCGCTTAACAAAGGGGTGAGATTTCTCTGAAGCTTACCATACGATATAATTATGACAATAGAACCTTCATGTACAGTACTCCCAAATTAATAATGCGCATGCAAATCTTCGCTAATTGTCGTATTCCCGGAAATACCCGAATCATTATTAATTTGGGATTCAATTTAAAAAATAAATAAATTATGGTCTAGTTTCAACCACTGAATGGCAGCTGGTTGAAATCAAATCGTACTCAATCTATGGTTTTGGTCATGGTTTTGTGGAATTTAATTAAAGGCGGTAATTATGAATAGTAAACTAGAAATAGTGAAGTGTTATTAAAACGTTAGTCATAAACTGGTATTTATTTTGTTCGGTTCGTTGTAAAGTACACCTAAGTCTTTTTTCCTCAACTTTTAAGTACACTTCGGTCGTCTTCGCATGTCTGGGAGCAAATAAATTGCGTTTTTATTGCAACAATTTTATAAGAGTCATTTAAATAATACCTACAAAATATTGCAAGTCATTTTATTCTTGAGTTTTTATTAATTTAGCGTGCACTTCTTTTCTTAGCTCTTTATTAGGTATTGAGTGATTGAGAAACTTTGAAAATAAACATTAATTCTATGTGTTTAGTTGTGGGGTATGTCTTTCCTCAAGTATTATATTTTAAACCTTGGGACTAACTATGATTTTTTTAACACAAACCATCAGAACAACGATATGTGTTTAAATTAATTAATGGGCCATCATCCAAAATTCATAAGATTTTTTCTGAAAATTTATTTTAGAGACAGTATTTTAGGCCTATATTTATTTCCTTGAAATTCAAGCCATCTCCATACTAAACGCCATTTAACCATAAAAATACTGACACCCACAATTCGCATTTAATGACGAAGTATTGTACCATTTTATTGGTTCACAGGCATGATGGTATGCTAATTATAGGCCTCAATGCCAAACAGACTATTAATATAAAACACGTTACATACTAAAAATGACCGTATTCCGTATCTTAACGATATCAATCAAGATAAAAGTCGTAAAACAAATGTTTGACGTGAATGTGAAATTACTTTGTCTCACGGCAAGATCATGGAAGAATGCAGACACTTCTTTACAAGAAGACGTAGCTACCTGTTAATAATATGACGGAATTGTTTGAAGTACTCGTAGCCACACAAGCCGATCTTCCGGGTTAAGCCGCCCTTGCCGTGGTTGGTATGTGGATGGGACCATCTGTCATAGCGATTTTGCTCCGTGCCTCAGAAAACACGTAAAGCCGTTGGTCTTGGCTGCCATTTGCAGATCTTTGACAGTCGTTACTGTTAGTCAGTAGCTCTAAAGTCTGAAAACGAGTCTTACCATGGGGTATCGTATTACCCGGTTACTTGGTTGTGGAGGTCTGACAGGCAGTCGCTTCACGTAAAATACTGATATCCAGCTGCATCTGGTTTGACTGGAAGCCGACCTCAATATAGTTGGGAAAAGGCTAGGCAGATGATGTTCTTCTGAATTACGCAACGAATTTTGATACTGTATTCGCCTTTGTTATGACAATTGATGACATGGTTTGCGCAGTGGCTTAGAACAAATATTTGTATGATCTGCAAGTAGTTGTTCCGCGCAAGACGATCTCCGGCCACCGTAGGCGCGGTCATGCGGACCGCGAGTAAAGGGCAACTCGCTGTCCGACCATGGACCATGCCCGGGTCGACGGCGCGACGTATTCCACGCACACCTCAAAGAGCTGTCAGCAAAATGACGGGGCCCCCTCTCAGAGGGCCAAAGCCTGCCGGGGTCGCGGGACTTATTTCTATTACCGTGACCCCGGAACATAAAGGGCTACTGAAGGACACCGTGGATTTTAGTCAGTACAAGTCTGACAGTACCTCCCGCCCTGCCCGGGGTTGGAGGTCTCATTTGATGATTATACCACGCAAAAAAAAAAATATATAGTTGTTCCGGGTCTGGGTGTTTGTGTATGTGACACATTCCTTGTGTGGGGCAGAATATTTTTTTAAATTAAAAACAGGACAGCTTGCCACTTTAAAACATTAAAGTAATAAATATAATTGCTTTGTCTATTTATGCGTAGTTTATGGCCGTGATCGCGGGAAACCAGTGGAAAATAATTATCTCGGCATGAACTAAATACTTGTGTCGCAAACAGATGTAGATGACTAATCGATTGTTCGTTGATGTCAAAAAGGCTTTGTTTACCGATAGTACATTTTCGAAGAGCAGTGTTGTATGTAGCAACTGTGTATTATTTGATTATTAATTTGAACTCTTTGTTATTGCTTCTATATCTATAAATACATGGGACATCCTACCTGAATTCAAAGTTACGGGAAATCAAGCATGATTGTTGTTTTTCAGCGTAATATTTGGTAATAGCCCAGTCATCGAATGCTCAAAACAAGGTATAGCCTGTGGTATAGATTGATATTCTTGCAACACAATTTAGACTACATAACTTAATAAACGCATGGTTTCCGAGATGTGAGTGAAAAACCAAAAAAATTTTATCGTCGATCCCCACAGGTCAAGGTCTAGGGGGATTTTGATATGTTCTATCCCCTAATTAATCCAAACAAAGTTACGAAGTCAAAAATTGTGTTCCAATAATTTCCCTCTATAACTTTTTATTGATTGGCCTATAAGCTTCAATATAAGCAAGCTTTCAGTTGGCAGGAAATAACTGTTTAAATATTTTTTCTTCATGTTTGGAGTTTCAACGTTGTTTATCCCACGGAACCGCACCTAACATCCACAATAATCTTTAAAATACGACTCTTTGATGTTATCTACCAATTTTCGCTTGAGAGGAAATTGGTCAGGTAAATCTGTCATTGGATCCCCTGCTATACAAAATATAATGTCTGATTCAAGAATAACCATGATATTAGTACCACTATGACAGTACTTGGATGTACAATAGGGGTACTTTAAACTTTCCTCAAGTCTAAAGTCTATTCTCACTTAGTATTGGGACCACGTAGCGACATAACCATGCACGATGTGATTCAACGCTGTCACTCTATCCAAGTTATGAATATTGCTCGAGCACCTCAGACCACATCTGTTGCAAATGTACAGCATGTGAGATGTCTTTGTACCATCCATAAATTAAAACAGCTTTGTAAAACCATCTCTAGCGAATAAATTATTCTATTATATTCTAGTGTGAGTGTGTATTATATTCTAATATTCTACTGCGGATCATCAGACGTTGCGAGGCTATTTCGGTTGTGCGGATAGGGAGCTACTAAAACAAAAATGTCAGCCGAGATTAACAAAGATAGAATACGAAGAACAACAGGTGCATTTATTTCCAGAAATAAAAACAAGGTTAGGTTAGGTTAGGTAGTCACTTAAAAAAAATAAAAAAGGAACCCCCGGACGAATTTTGATAATCTCTTGCCAGAATGATGTCACAACCATATGCTTTCATTTTCCATAAGTGTCATCAGTGGAGGATCTTGGACCAAGTTCCATACATTTTTGCCTATTGTTCTTTGCAATCGTTTCGATCCAAAGTATTGTGCGTCCCGCGACAAAATTTCCCTTTGGATTTACAGTTATGTGGTTTCATGATTCATATTTCATAAATCGGGCCTTGAACGTCTAGACTGGCGGAAGTGCCGTTTTTAAATTGCAAGGTACCGTACTTTATTTTACCACAAAAGTGCTCTGCGAGATTCGGTTTCGCTTTAGAGGTAAATATTTTTTTTAAATCTAGGTATCCCACAATAGGCTGCACCCACTGAAATAGCACCTGAGGTATTCTACGTACGGCACCAATCAATATTTTTTGCAGGTTAGCTTAGTGGCTATGTGATTGGACTATACTCGCTGCGTGTCGCGGGTTCGATTCCCGCATGGAACAAATATTTCTATGACCTATTAATAGTTGTTCCGGGTGTGTGTATGTGAGTTTCTATGTTTGTAAACGCTTCCAAACGTGTTTAAAAAAAATGAAATTTAAATATCATTAGTAACTTGCTGCGTCCTTTCAAAATGACTCATGTTTTCTTTTTTAAGGCCTTATATTCTCAAATCTTTCTGTTCAATTAAAGTCATGCTGACTTACGGAAGTAAGTAAATGTAAAAAAGTTACAATGTCGTCATGTTTCCATGGAAGTTATAATCTACGCAAGTTATATAATTGAAGGTTGTTAAAATTCATTGAGTTTACTTGTTTGCAAACAACGTACGGTAAACATATTTTCGCGATATGATAATATTATAATTATGTACTCCAAAATTCTACATAATAAAAATTTGTCAAAATTAAACATGTAAAGTTGTAAACCTTGTCACTTTAATTGAAATATCGTCCCTGTTTCAAATATTTTGAAGGGTGTGGACGCTTTTCCCTTATGTCTTTTGTTTAAGTTGAGCAGTAGGGAACAGGAACAATGCCCGTCAACTACACATACTAAGTTTGGTTGAGTTTTTAGGATTCCCAACTGCTCAACTATTCGCAGTTGAGCAGTGGGGAAAAAGCATGTTAGAAAAGTTGTTAAAAGAATATCATCATCATCATCATATCAGCCGTAAGACGTCCAGTGCTGAACATAAGCCTCCCCTTTAGACTTCCAGTAGGACCGGTTGTAAGCGGCCTGCATCCAGCGTGTTCCTGTGGCCTTCATAAGATCGTCTGCCCACCTAGTGGGTGGACGTCCTACGCTGCGCTTGACGGTGCGTGGTCTCCATTCGAGAACCTTACGGCCCCATCCGCGATCAGTTCTGCGTGCTATATGGCCTGCCCACTGCCATTTCAACTTGCTAATTCGTAAAAGAACATCGATGTAATTTAAAGTTTCTGTTAACGCCAACGCCATCTATTATTGGAAGACAAAGAGCTCGTGGCGGAGGCACACGCCATCTGTAATTTGCAACCGGGAGCATGATGACCGGGAGCGGAGCGGCTCGCCCTGATTGGTCGGCGGAGTGGTCTTCCTTCCATTCAATCATCGTTCTGCGCGCCACGGGATATTTCATTCGAGACTCACTCAAGAAAAATAAAACATGGTAGTCGGTTCACCATAAATAATTATAAATTTGTTAAAAGTCGTTATAAAATAAAAACTGTTGCTACAATTAATTCATCGTATCCTTGAAGAGCGCCTGCCTGACCCAATACTCATAAGATATTGAAGATATTGGTCCTTCGAGCCGGATCAAACCGACTTCGAGAAGAAAACCAACCAGGCGGAAGTCGGCAACCAGCAGAACAAAAAGACGGTCAGGCCATTAAGTATTCCTTTCAAAAACCTATCCTCCAGGTTCATTTGTGCTAATATCGTGTTCTTGTGCAAAATTCCAGTTGCGAAGGCGTGCCGCGAGCCCGTGCGTTTGAAAGTACCAACCGCCATTTGGGGCAGGTTGGTTTCGTGTTCGATCGAGAAATTTCTAGAACTGTAAGTACTTTCTTCTGTCTCTTTACAGTCTCCCAAAATGCCAGTCGACGACTATAAAGATTTGGTTAGAAAAAGGGGTGTAATAAAAGGAAAGTTTTCTGTGTTTACGAAATTCGTACATTCTTTACAAAACGTAGAAATTTCAGAATCTCAAAAGGTAGCTCTAGAGGATCGTGTTAATAATATTATGTCACTATTAGATCAGTTCACTATCATTCAAGACGATGTAGAATTTCACCTACAGGAGTCAGAATTAGAGTTAGAAAAACAATTGATTGAAAGAGAAACTTTTGAGAACTTATTTTATGAGATCACTTCTAAAGCGAAATGCATGATAAAAAGTAGAAAAAGTATTGATAGCAATGTCGAGGGCTGCAATAATAACTTTAACAGCATTAAATTACCTACAATTTCGTTACCATCTTTCGACGGCTCTTTCGAACAATGGTTGGAATTCAGAGATACTTATATATCCTTGATTCATTCTTCTAAAACCATTGACGACATTCAAAAATTCCACTACTTGCGTTCCGCACTCACTGGTTCTGCCAGTCAAATAATAAAGTCGATTCAATTTACTGCCGAGAATTACGCCATAGCCTGGAGTTTATTAGAAAACAGATTTAATAATAATAGATTACTCGTTCAAAACCATGTTAAAGCTCTGTTCTCATTACAGTCTTTACATAAAGAATCCGCTTTTCATATTCGAAAATTAATAGATAACGTGCTAAAAAATATTCGTGCTCTAAAGGGGCTCGATGAGCCCACAGAATACTGGGATACTTTATTAATATATCTTATTGTTACGAAGATGGACTCAACCACCGAAAAAGAGTGGGAGAACCATAAAGGCGCGCTTTCAAAATTAACTGATCGCGGTAACAAAAAGATAACGCTAAATGACATTATCGCATTTCTTACCGATAAGGCAGACACGTTAGAATCGATTAAAGGTACACATGACTCTAATAAGCAAACGTCTGATGGTTCTGCAAAGAAATCGTCATCTAATCAATCAAAGCACGCAAGCTCACATAGCTACTTTGCAACAAATAATAATAATAATTCGTCCAAATCGGCAGAAAAACATAATTCGAGCAGTGATTCAAAACGTAACCAAAGGTGTATTAAGTGCAAAGAGAATCATCCGCTATATTCTTGTAGTAAGTTCAATGACCTTTCTACGAAAGATAAAATAATATTCGTAAACGATAATAAACTATGCAAAAACTGTTTGCGTGCTGGACATTCGGTGTCTCAGTGTTGGTTCGGAGCCTGCAAGTTATGCAATCGGAAACATCATTCGCTTCTTCATAGCGAGTGCTGTGATAATAGTAACGACAACACGTCGAAGTCAGTAGGGCCGCAAGAAGCGCTAGCGTCGTCGCCCGCGTCGCGCCGCGAGTCCGAAGCGAGGAGCAGTGCACATAGTACAGCGCTACACAGTGCATCAACTCCAACGCGTCAACAAGTTACTGATGGGTATTCATTTCAAGAACCCGTTATTCTTTCGACTGCATTAGTAGACATTTTAGATCGTGATAACAATTATCACACTATTCGTACTATTTTAGACAATGGCAGTCAACATTCGTTTATCACAAAATCCTTATGCGAGAAATTAAAAATCAGTTTAATACAGTCCACAGTACAAGTCGCAGGCGTAGGTAATTCGGTAACACAATCTACTCAGTCGTGCAACGTGCAGTTGCGATCTAGAAATAGTGAATTTAATATGAAATTAAATTGTCTCGTTCTACCTTGTATTACTGCAACGTTACCTTCTGTAACTCCTAATATCGCAACGTTTAAGATTCCGAGTAACGTATCGCTCGCCGATCCTAAGTTTTTCATGTCGAATAAAATCGATTTATTAATCGGGGCAGATAAATTCTGGGATCTTTTGAGTGAAGGATTAATTCGACTAACAAACGGCCCGTACTTACAAAACACTAAGTTAGGTTGGGTTGTATCTGGTGTCGTACATGATAAAAAAGGTTCATCGGTTAATCGAGTCCAATGTAACTTTACGCATACGTACGACAGTTTAGATAATCAATTAGCAAAGTTCTGGGAATTAGAGGAGATTAATTCTCAAATAAACAATATGTCTAAAGAAGAAAACGATTGTGAAAATTTGTTTATTAAAACAACTGTACGCGATAATCGTGGTCGTTTCTCCGTGCGTATACCACTACGCGAATCAGCTGATCAGCTGGGCGACTCATACTTACAAGCCGAGAGTCGGTTCCTCGCGCTGGAACGTAAGTTAGGTCGTTGCACACCGAGTTATAAAAAATTGTATTTAGATTTCATGCGTGAATATTTAGAACTCGGTCACATGACGAAAATAGATACATATCCATCTCCACATTATTTTTTGCCGCATCATGGTATATTTAGAGAACATAGTACAACTACGAAATTACGAGTAGTTTTTGACGCTAGTGCTAAAACTACTTCCGGTAAATCACTTAACGACATCCAATTGATCGGTCCGTCCTTACAAAACGATATTGTTGCCATTCTGTTAAGATTTCGTCAGTACACATATATTGCCTGTGCAGATGTCGAGAAAATGTACAGACAAATATTAATTCAACCCGATCAACAATACTTACAATTAATCTTGTGGCGAGATAACCCGTTAGATGCGCTCGGTGTGTACCGGCTTAACACAGTTACGTACGGCACGGCGTCCGCGCCATACTTGAGCATGCGCTGTTTACAACAGCTGGCGTCCGAGTGCACTGATAAGGACATTGCTAACATTATTTATAAAGATATGTACGTAGATGATCTTATTACAGGTAGTGATAATAAAACTGAATTATTAGACATTTGTGATAAAGTTTCAACAGTATTAAAATCGGGATGTTTTTATTTACGAAAATGGTTGTTCAATTTTGATTTGTCAACTTTAAATGCGTCAAAGAATTTATCGCTCGGCGAATCATGTCAAAGTAAAACTTTAGGTTTAGGATGGTTTGCAACTACGGATGAGTTATACTACACGACTAAACTTAAATTAACCGGAAGTCACGTGACTAAGCGCATAATGTTATCAGCTATCTCGCAAATTTACGATCCGTTAGGCCTATTAGCGCCGCTTGTAATACTTGCAAAAATATTATTACAGAAATTATGGTCGTATAAAATCGGATGGGACGATCCGGTGCCTCAAGATATTTTAACTAATTGGCAAAAACTCGTTGACACTTTTGACTATTTAGATAAAATACGTATACCTCGTCAGGTTATAAATTCTAAAATGCAATATATAGAATTGCACATATTCACGGACGCCTCTCAAAATGCTTACGGGGCATGCGCTTACGTGCGTGTGTACTCGGACAACGATGCTGATGTGTCCGTAGCCTTATTGTGCGCCAAGTCGAAGGTCGCACCTGTCAAACCGATAACGATACCGCGTTTGGAATTATGTGGGGCGTTATTAGGTGCCAAGTTGTACAAGAAAATTATTAATTCACTTCGTTCAAAATTTACTAATATTTATTTTTGGTCTGATTCCACAATTGTGTTGGGATGGTTACGAATGTCACCTAACACGCTTAAAACGTTCGTACAAAATAGAGTGGCTCAGATCAATGAACTCGCAGGTAGTTTACCATGGTTACACGTAGGAAGTAAATCCAATCCAGCTGATTTAGTGTCACGTGGGGTCACGCTAGACGTGTTGCGCACGTCTGATCTTTGGTGGCAAGGCCCAGCATTTTTACACGAACGGCGGTGCAACTTTAGTTATGATTCTAGTTGTCATAATGTTGATTTTAACGAGTTGCCAGATGTTAAAGTAAGTACTACTCTGTTGGTACATCAGGCAAACGAAAGTAAGTTTCCGTTTGAGAGATTTTCTTCTTTTATTCGTATGAAGCGTGTAGTTGCGTACATGTTACGATTCGTTGATAACGTTCGTAATGAAGTAAAAATAAATCGTAAATACGGCCCGCTTCAAGTAGATGAGTTAGATAGATCTACTATTAAATTAACGCAACTGTCACAAAATGAATCATTTCCTGATTTAAATATTTCATCAAAGGGGAATGTAACCTTAAAGGCTACCCGTAGTGTTTCCGGGCTTAATATTTTTGTGGATAATAATAACATTATTAGGGTTGGAGGTAGATTAGATAACTCAAGCTTCTCATACAATAAAAAGCACCCTATACTGTTATGCAGCAAACATACTTTTACTAATTTATTATTTCAACATGAACATAAGCGCCAGCTTCATGCAGGCCCTCAATTACTTCTAGCCAGCATTCGTGAAACTTGGTGGCCCCTCAGAGGCCGTAATCTGGCTAGAAAGGTGGTCCGTCAGTGCGTCCGCTGCACACGTCTGAGAGGGAGAACCGTTTCCCCTCTCATGGGTAACCTGCCTGCGGAGCGGTTGGAACCGGGTTTTCCTTTCATTCGTTGTGGGGTAGACTACGCCGGACCCGTATCATTACTAAATCGCAAAGGAAGGGGGGCGAAACTTGAAAAAGGATATATATGTCTCTTTGTTTGTTTTTTAACACGAGCTGTCCACCTCGAACTTGTCACTACTCTTTCTACGCATGATTATTTATCCGCTCTTAAAAGATTTATTGCCCGGCGGGGTAAACCGGCCGAAATATTTTCTGACAATGGTCGAAATTTTGTTGGGGCTCTGAAGGAACTTACTCAATTCTTAAAGGATAATGGTGATAGTTTTATAGAGGTTTTAGCTAATGATAACATAAAATTGAATTTCATACCTCCATATTCACCGCATTTTGGGGGACTGTGGGAGGCAGGAGTAAAGTCCTGCAAATATCACATCCGTCGCGTTATTGGCAATGCAAACTTAACTTACGAAGAGTTTAGCACGATATTAGCTCAAATTGAAGCCGTCCTAAACTCTCGACCCATGTACCCACTCTCCACAGATCCAACTGACCTTCTTCCTCTCAGTCCTTCTCTGTTTCTGATTGGCCGGCCGCTCACCTCACCTGCCAGCCCAGACCTGACGACTGCAGCTTCACATCGCCTGTCCCGCTATGACCGCTTGGAGCAGATGCGCCAGCAGTTCTGGCAGAGGTGGTCGAAAGAATATATAGCGGAACTCCAGACCAGAACGAAATGGAAGACAAGTAAGGAAGAATTGGTACCTAATACTCTTGTACTGATCAAGGAAGATAATCTTCCACCTCTCAAGTGGCGCTTGGGAAGAATTCTACATACCTTTCCTGGGAAAGATGGCCTGTCACGCGTCGCGGACATCAAGACTACAACCGGGACGGTGCGAAGGGCTTTCTCCAAATTATGTCCTTTGTTCCCGCAAGGAGAAGAGGAGTCAGCGGCAGATTAACTTCGTTGGAAGCAAGGGCTTCCAAGGCCGGGGGCTTATGTTAACGCCAACGCCATCTATTATTGGAAGACAAAGAGCTCGTGGCGGAGGCACACGCCATCTGTAATTTGCAACCGGGAGCATGATGACCGGGAGCGGAGCGGCTCGCCCTGATTGGTCGGCGGAGTGGTCTTCCTTCCATTCAATCATCGTTCTGCGCGCCACGGGATATTTCATTCGAGACTCACTCAAGAAAAATAAAACATGGTAGTCGGTTCACCATAAATAATTATAAATTTGTTAAAAGTCGTTATAAAATAAAAACTGTTGCTACAATTAATTCATCGTATCCTTGAAGAGCGCCTGCCTGACCCAATACTCATAAGATATTGAAGAGTTTCCATAATATAACTTATATAACTTATAATCTTGAACTAAGGCCACCATGAGCTATCGTTACTAAGATCCTTGAGAAGTACAGTCAGCATCAAAAGTTGCTGACCACATTCAGATTTTCAAAATCACTATACACTGTATTATAACGTATTATCACGATGTACAGCGATTTTGAAAATCTGAATGTGGTCAGCAACTTTTGATGCTGACTGTAGATAGGTACCTAAACAAACTTTATTCACGTTTCTGAGTATAATAATGACAGCTAACTGAAAGAGACTGGCAGTTATATGCACAATGGTGACTTTAAACGGAGATATAACTAATTATAGGTGTGTTCAACTATTATGTATCATTACACTTTATTCATGCTGTAAAGGTTTATATTCAACATTGTGTTTGTATCGATAATTAACAAACATAAAATAACATCAAGCCTGGTTTTCGAAAGGTTCTGATCGGAGACTGCTACAGATGCTGCGGTTCACATGGGTTGAGTCTGACTGAGTCCAAAAAATCTACTCATATCATAGATATCAGAGAAAAAGAAGTCTGGTCCAAAGTCTAGTCGAATAAGACCACATTCTAAGTAGATGCAGGGGAATACCATTATATTTTAAATTGAGAAACTACCTCTATAATCCAGAACCAGTAATTACAGATAAATTGACTCTTAACTTTTTCAGACTTTGTGGAAAAGTTTAAACATTCATCCATCCTATCCATAGTCTGACTTAAACCACTGCACACTGTTGGGTAAATGCGTAGAGCACGGATTGTGCCAAGCTCCACATTATCGCTTAAATATCAAACAGCAAAAAAAAACCTTAATGGTTAAAACTCGTTTAAAACTTTAAAAAGCTACATGAAGCTTTTCATGAAAAATCAAACCTTTTTACTTTTATTACTATTAATCTCTTCCGCTGTCATACACATTAAAGTTTATTTTTTGCGAAGTTTTAAATGCAATTAACGGGCAACATATAAACAGTTAATTGCAAGAAAGTAGGTTTGGGAAAGTAACGGAAAAACTGGTATTTAATAGCAGAAAGTGTGATCATTGCAGAATTGCAGCTTAATTACGATGGTACTCTTTCCCTTGACCTTATCCGAAAAAACGTTTTGCTCGTACGAAGTCGCGGGTAAAAGCTAGTCAGTTATAAAATACTTAGTGCTGGCAGCAGGTTTGCCTGCTACAACTCGATAATTTAATTTACGAGTACGGGATATAAAAAAAGGTGCTAATACAGGTGAAATTAATCTATCTGTGTACTAAATATGATCGAAATCCGTCCAGCAGTTTTTGTATGAAAGAGTAAAAAAAATCCATGCATCCTCAGAATCTTTCGAATTTATTATAAAAGGTAGTACCTTTTGCCAGCTGCATCGCACACTATGACTCGAAAACTTTCCCAAAAAGATATTAAACCGGTATAAAAACTATCCTATGGGTTAATTCAGGTTATAAACTATCTGTGTCCCAAAAATTTAAATCCGTTCAGTACATAAAAGAGCAACAAACATACACACACACAAGCATAGTTATAAACTTTTTTATAATACGAATAAGATTTTTTTAAAGTTTTCTTTTTTGTACACAAATCATTGCTTAGATACTATTTCATTAAATAGCAAACAATGTAATGTAAAATAAATGCCAATTTTACAAGAACGAAATCTAGATGTGGCGTATTAAGTTTCTATGTATGATATTTAAAAAATGTGTGAGTTAACTTTGTGATAAATATTACCACCCCTTTAAAACACGGTTTATTTTCAAGATAAGACGTCTTTTATTTTTATTTGAAACAGCTTATTAATATCAATGAACAAAAACAAAGGAATACATTTGTTTCACACGCTTTTGTTGGTATTTTATTAACGTGTCAATTACAAATGCAATATTTATTTTATGATTATATCAATGAACAAAAACAAAGGAATACATTTGTTTCACACGCTTTTGTTGGTATTTTATTAACGTGTCAATTACAAATGCAATATTTATTTTATGATTCCAATGAAACAATTAATGATTGTTACCATTTATTTATTGTGTGCCTACTTCAAAGCTTCCTCGTCACGTTGAATTGAATAAAGCGTTGGTCCCACAACCAGCGATTTTCAAGTAAAGTAAGCGATTAAAATTAAGTTACCTATTTATATAACGAGCTTTTGTCAGAAGGTGTAAACAAAACGAAGATAATTACATTACCCTCGTCATATTTTTAACCAAAAAAAGGTCTAGTTAACTTTATCCCATGATGCTGTAACCTTCCTCCAGGCGATCAACTCAACGTAGTAGCAGATCAACGTTCTTCCATCCTCGCCACCGTAGGCTCTCGCAATCTAAGTCGCCTATCGCCAGGGGTGAGGCATGGCCCTTACAGTTGTAACTTGAATGAGTGACGTCACGTTATGTTGAATACAGCAATAATTTTATTGCAAGTTTTGTTTACAATTTTTTTTTGCGAAGTCAGTATCGTGTCACGTTGTAGGTATAGTATTATGCGGTTTGCGCATAAAAAATTAATAGGTAAACGCACTGCTATATTTTTAATCAAATTACATTCACTGTATTTATTCACATGAAAGTTTATGTTGTACGGCATTAAATCCAAAATCATCGTCATCTTCCTAGCCTTTTTCCCACCAATGTTGGGGTGACCTGAAAGGTTCGTCTGTACTGGTTTATTAAGCCACTAGCTATTTATTTTTCGAAATAGTTAAACTGATTATAAAATGAAATTACAACGTCCGAGTAGGCGGAGTAGGTAAACTTGGCGATACCTATTTATTTTACAAAACCGCAAGACGATGACAAGCTATCATTCTCCATCCATCCAATTTTAAAAATCCTGAATGCTCACTTTTGTAAAAGAGTTCTGTTTCTTGAACTCAATTTCATGCTTTATACTCGCGAGCTGTAAACTGCGCTTCATTGCGCGTTCCTCAATACAATTTTTACAACCATATACCACAACTAGTTTTCCCAGCGGTTTTAACCGCTTTTCAGCTCGTATTGGTCGAAGCGTGATGTTATAACCTTCCTCAATAAATGGACTACCCAACACAAAAAGAATTGTTCAATTCGTTAAACCAGTAATTCTTGAGATCAGCGCGTTCAACCTAACAAACTAAAATTTATAATATTAGAGAGAACTATCAATACTAAGAGGAAAGATTTCATTGTTTGTTTGTTTGTATTAAATAGGCTCTGAAATTACTGGACCGATTACAAAAACTCTTTCACCAGTTGAAAGCTGCTTTAGTCCTGATTGGCATAGGTCTCATTTTTACTTTCTCGACAAGATTGAGGCCAACAAAATACTTACAAGTTGTAAGTCGTGGGTTCGAACACAGAGCCAGGCCCAATACTTTGTTTAGTTTTTTTTTTCATAACGATGAAAGAAAACATCGTCTAAAAACAGCATATTTTAGAACAAAAAAAAATAACCAACCAGTAACTTGAGGCCGCGTGGTGGATTATGGCCAACTCCCTCTCGCAGAGAGGACAGGGACACCTTTGTCCCAGCTAACACGAGTATACCAAAATACTTGTCAAATCGTACAACACAATACATAACGTATCATTGTTTCGAAGCGAATAAAACCGATGCGAATGAACATTTTATTAACCACAAGTAAACAATACAAAATTGAATCGGAACTCGTTTCATTCATAAAAATTGGATTTTCATTGAATTATATTTTTAGATACAATGAAATGTTATCTTTTTGTTACCATCTCAGTTGAATAAAAAGTAATATACCTAAACATATCGTTACAATTTTGGTTGGTAAAAAATAATTTCATTACTATGTACTTTTTTGAGTTCCAAAATCATGAAATAATTATGTCCTCTCGCCCGGGATTGAATGGAAAAGAGTCTTACTAATTTAAGCCAGCCTGATCCTTCGGTTGCCTTTTACGTACTGTGGCTGCGGTAGCAATTTTAGAAACATTGAATTAGTTTATGCCAGTAGTTTCGATCGCCTCATCTTCCTTTTAATTTCCCTTCAAGTTATTAACATCTCAGGGACTGAAAATAACTCATCATCTGCCTAGCCTTTTCCCAACTATATTGGGGTCGGCTTCCAGTCAAAAAAGATTCAGCTGGATGTCAGTATTTTACATGGAGTGACTGCCTGTCAGACCTCCACAACCAAGTAACTGGGTAATACGTTAAAACGAACTCACTTCACATTTAAACGCGTTACTTTATTTGTTTATTTTATTTAGAAAACCAACGGCGATACATATAATGCATTACAGATAAACATAAAACAATTTATTAAGGCTAATAATAGGTTTCCCTTTATACCTTAATAGTATTTACCATGCGAACGGACTTTATACAAAATATAAAGATAAAACAATGGTTTTAAACAGGAACGAAGGTTAGTTAAACTATGTATCTGTTATGAGAAAGAATGATAATATTAAAAAAAAAAAAGAACTTAGTTAAGATTAACAGTAAATTAAACTAAGAAACATTAATACAAGTGTGTACTTTATAAATAAATACGGTCTACATTATAACTTGAATTATGAACGGTCATTAAATCAGATAATCTTCTTGTATTTACGTCAATAAATAACTATTTATTAAGTCCGCATCGTCCTGATTCCGCGTCGATTTCTCAGTATTATATCAATGAAGGTCTACCTAGATCTATCTAGTATTTACTACAATTTATCATTAGCCATCGTGAGATAAATTATCTTCATGTGTCAAGTCATGATTTTATTATCCTTTAACGTTTTACATTAAGGTTTTATGTCCGGCCATTGAAATGGGTCAATCATTCAATCTTAAAAATAGCCTTTATTAACATAAGTTCCAATAGTGTGCAAGATGGTATACTCTCTACCAAAATAACATGGATACCTTAGTGTCTATTTTCCTATGAACCTTTGCAAGACCAAAGTTTGATAAAAAAGACGCTAGGCGTAGTCCTCGCCGGCTTATTCAATGTTTTTTCTGCACTATTAATGGAGTTCTGCAACCCACTGTAATATACACTGACCTTATTGGCGAAGTGCTTCAAAAGTTAGGGTGCGTACTTGTAATCGGCGTGCGTGTATGACCGACCAGTAGCCTTTTTTTTTTCTTTACGTGGTAAACTCGTCAGATGAGTCCTCCCACCCCAGGCAGGGCGGGAGGGATTGTCAGACTTGTACTTACTAAAATCCACGGTGTCCTTCAAGAGCCCTTTATGTTCCGGGGTCACGGTGATGGTATAAGTCCCGCGACCCGGCAGGCTTTAACCCTCTGAGAGGGGGCCTCGTCATTATGCTGACGCTCTTTGAAGCGCGCGTGGAACACAACGCGCCGTTGACCCGGGCATGGTCCATGGTCTGACAGCGAGTTGCCATTTACTCGCGTGCGCATGCCCGCGCCTACGGTGGCCGGGGATCGTCTTGCGACATCCGACGTCTGACGCCGTGAGCGTCCAGCGCCGCGGGTGGGGCGGAGGGAGGACATTGTCCTCTCTCTCACGCGGCACGCCTCCTTCTTCGCGAGCATGACTGCTTCGCAGAAGGAGGCGACCGCTTCCCACTCCGTCTCGCCACGCAGCATGGCCGAAACCAATGCTCGGCGCGAGAGGTCTCCGCCTATCGCCGCCGTGAGGACACGTCGGTACTCCGTCCAAGCGGCGCAATCCTGCACCGTATGCTCGACTGTGTACTCCGGGCGATCTTCGGATTGATGACACCCAAGCATTTCCTCCTTCCCTATGTACGCAGTTTCACAATCAAAAATCTATTTCCTTCCAATCTACCACCTTTGCAAAAATCTACTATGAGTAGGTTGGTAAAAAAATAATGTGTTTAGTCTTGTCATACCCGCATAACAAATAGCTATTTTAAATTGCAGTTCTGTGCATCCAGTTGTTGCCGACAGTCATTTGTTTTCAGATAGCAAGAAGAGTTATTGCAGTCGTGGGTGTGCTAATGGTTAGATTGGACAATAAAACCTGAAATCCTGAAAAGCCAGGTAGAGCATAAACTTGACATTTATGAATGCTTTTGCAATATAGTCTGTCCATTTTATTATCATGACAGTGGGTCTTTCAAGATGATTGTTGCTAAAATAAAATTTAGGAAAATCGATAATGCAATCAGTTATATAAATAAAAAACAAAATGGCACCTTTCACACGGAACTTCCCATGTGTCATCATCAGCCTATAATGTTCCCACTGCTGGGACACAGGCCTCCTCTCTGAGAGAGGGAGTCTCTCAGAGAGGAGGTCTCATGGGGGCAACGACAATATATTACTAGACTCCGCATGCACGATCAAAGGAACAAAAACTATTCTGTCAACTCGCTGAGGTACTACGTAAGCGAGGGGAACGGGGTACTGCGTTGTGATTGGCTAACTCAAGGTCTGTTCTGTCTCAAGGTATGTTTACGGCTCACAGGAGTGGTCGAAATAATACGGATATAAGACTTTTTTGCCTAATGTGTTGACAGACATCGGTTGCCTGTTATTAGGAGTCTAGTAATATATCGTCGTTGCATGGGGGGTGGGACTCATGTGTCATGTTGTTTTATTTAACAAAACTTTAAACTCCCATATTTGTAACAGGCGAGTATCGAACCCGCGACACGCAGTGTTGCATTCGATCTGTCAGCTATTAGTTATTTTAAAATTTCGTTCACCTGTGTAATAAAATCGGAAATGTTCCATAATCGCTTTATTTTACGGCTAGCTTTATTTCAATCAGCGTAAATCTTCAACCATTTCTCAAATTATTCCGCATCAATCTTGACTCTACCCTAAATTAATATTATGGTTACCAAATTAATAATAAACTTCAGATTAAATTCGACTGCCTGTCTATCTCATGACTTTAATTTAATATCTAGAAATTACTCTTACCATACTTACGAGTGGCGGGCCGCGAGCCAGAGAGGATTTATTTTATTTTATGACGGTTCGCGCTTGACCATTATCACGCCTGATGATAACCGAAGATGTGATCGACAATATAACATGCTTGCCTAGAAGTAACCTATTCACTCACACACCAAGATTGTAGCTGTTGAGAAATACAGACGGAAGGGACTTCCACTCTTTAGCTGTGCACACAATAAAAGTATTGGCAAAACGCTTTGAACGTACGTACCGCAATTTGTTCATATTTGCTTGAGTGAGTCGACCAGGGTAGAGAATACGAAAAGCGTTGTTTTGATCGAAACTTAACTGCAACTGCACTGCAACAGCACTTCTTTCACGTGAATTGCACTACAGAGTGCACATTTGCGTTGAAAACTATGTCGCACACTGCCGTACACCGGTGGAATCGCATCTTAAGACTTGTTTACTTACAATGTATATATTCATAGAGCTAATTTATTGGTACATTCTTGGCTTCCTTTATGTTTAGCATTTAATTGTTTTATTACCTAATATGAGTCTGTTTTACATAGATACTTAGATGGATGGTAAATGTTTGTGGAATGTTCTTGTGTCAAGTCTCGCCTGCATTACTTATTTTATTTATTTATGTACACCTACAGATATAGACGGGGAAACATTTGAAAAGGAAAAAAAAAGTACAAAGGCATTGCTTATTTCTAAAAGTTTCTTCCATCAGAACTGAGACAGGAGAAGATGAGGTATTTTTACTTCCGAAATTTTTATTTTCAATGTAGCGACGGGCATATTAATTAGTCGTTGGCATCAACATAAAAAATTAGGTTACTTGTTACTGGGTAACTTGTTCCTGTTACATTGATAGTGCCGACTGTGAATAAATCATAAAGTTTTGCCTTTAAACTTATATTGAACGGAGTTCAGGGGCCTTAGTCAAACAGCATACGACAGTAAACGACAATAGTTATCGTTCATCAGTCATCAATACATTTTCAACTTTATACCCCAGAGCGTAAAGTTGAAAATCTATTGAAGTTCACAGATCGTTTTCGTTTGTTTCGTTCGTTATCGATTAGCAGTTTTTAATAGATTTTCAACTTTACGCGCTGAGGTATAAAGTTGAAAATGTATTGGTGACTGATGAACGATAACGATTGTCGTTTACTGTCGTATGCTGTTTGACTAAGGCCCCTGGTCTCTTTACGATGTTTCCCTTCACTGAAGTCAGTGATGAAAACAAAATAATAAAAGGGTGTTAAACGGGCGATTGTAAGCTGGATTGCACCGCAAAGGCCATTAATTTTTAAAACAATAGAAACAGCCGACCATTCAGGTCTAATTTGACAGGTGATTAATTACGGAAAGCCATTCTTTATTAAGAGACAAAGTGAAAATTGATCATTTTTTGCGAAAAAAGATGTCATTAGGAATTTGCCGCGCGAGGAAACTGTTTCGCGAGGCTAACAAAAACCGACACTGGATGTTTCGGGCGCTCGGTCGTTCGACAGCGGCAGCGCGCGCTCTTGCCTCAGCCGCTTCACGTCCTCACTAACCGAGCTGCTTTGCGTGGCAAATGCCTCGCGAGGCTGTTCATTCTGTGTGGATGTGGACGCACTAATTAAATACTAGGCTTGCAAATTCATAAATTAGGCAAGAAAATTAGAGAAGAATCAAAAATAACCCATGAAAATTCAATTGCCTGTTTGGTTTAAACTTAATTATTAAATTAAGATCCATTCTAGTAATAATTATATCCTTCTAAAATTACCTTTGTTCTCAACAAAATAAGTGTCATATTCGTTTGTTCTGGTAGACACCAGCATAAATCAACTAAAATACACATGACTTAAAGTAGGTACTAATAAAAAGACAATTACATGCCAAAACAAACACACAATAAGACATTACCTTCATTCAGTACGGCAGAGCTGTGATACTTTCAGACTGTGTTCCACCTAGAGCTATGTTATCTGCCAACACAAGCTGCATTTGCTCGAGACGAGGACAGTCCGCTAATAGCTGACCGTCTATTACATACCGGATTTCCTATGTTACTCAGAAAAAAAGCCATTGAAGGACACCGTGGATTTTAGTCAGTACAAGTCTGACAGTCCTTCCTGCTCTGCCCTGGGTGGGAGGATTAATTTGATCATTTTACCGCACTAAAAAAAACCACGACTGTCAGTGTCCCGAACAACGACGATATATTACTTACTAGACTCCTAATAACAGGCGACCGATGTCTATCAACACATAAGGCAAAAAAGTCTTATATCCGTCTTATTTCGACCACTCCTGTGAGCCGTAAACATACCTTGAGACAGAACAGACCTTGAGTTAGCCAATCACAACGCAGGTACCCCGTCCACCTCGCTTACGTAGTACCTCAGCGAGTTGACAAAATAGTTTTTGTTCGTTGGATCGTGCATGCGGAGTCTAGTAATATATCGTCGTTGGTCCCGAAAGACTGGCAATCATTTGAGCTTCCGTTGTTCAAATCATCCACTTCAACTGAAAACTAATTACACCGTTGTTACGAAAGGGAAAGCATGGTAAAGTCAAAGTCAAGCTACTATGACTTAATTGTCAACAATAGTTTCTTCGATCAATTTAGTTATGAATTCAGTATCGTATCAACGTTCAAAAGACAAAGCTAGTCGCAAAAAAAAACCTTTTTTATAACATCGCCTCGCATAGCACAACACTTTAGGTGGAACAAAATCGTATCATAAGACAATAGAGGGATAATGGTTGATCATTAGCCGTCAACGGTGTCATTAGAGTGAATTTAGACGATTTGTCACGGCAAACCTCTAGAATCTTGATGCCTTATAAGATTGCGGCAACGTTTTGGTTCTTTGACTGACTATGCATTATCGGTTTCATGTAGCGTAAGGTCATCAACGTATTATTCAATTCGTTGTTATGTCTGAATCATCATGATCATCTCACTGCTGGGACACAGGCTTCCTCTCTGAGAGAGGGAGTGGGCCTAATCCACCACGGAGGCCCAGTCCGGATTGGTAGATTTCATATATGTTCGTATTTTTGGATCTAGGACAATATATCGGTCTCCACTCGATGTTTTCCTTCACCATTTTGAGATTTAGGTTTCGAACCCACGACCTACAACTCGGGACAGATATCTACCACTGGGCCACCATTGCTCTATGTCTGAATACATACTCAATGTATGAAGGAAGCGTGCGAAAATCTAGGAGGTGAAGCCTACCACCGCCATAAGGATCGCTGGGCCGTCACCGCACGCTACAGGTAGCCTAGCTGCAGTGCCTGAAACATTTGAGCAATTGACAACTGCGTTACATATTGCAGGTTCGATTCTTTCAAATAATTACTTTTAAATCCTACAGGTAGTTGATTCTAGTATGTTTGTGTATGTGAGTTTCAATGGTGTAACACAGCAGAAGAAATTGCTAGTGTGGGGTGGGGCAACGATTTCAATTTCTGTTCCCAAACTGGGAATTTCCCTGAATGCGTTGACTAACCACTAACAGACGGAACTTCACAGTTCATAAACAGCTGAAAAAAAAAACACGAACGGTCGATACCTATAAGATTGACATCTAAATACCCCTGAAAAAATACGAAGATAATATAATGATAATGACATTCGATTAACTCGTCATTTAAGACCATGATAACAATCTTTTGTCATCAAAGTCTATTTTAAATTCCATGAGTATTTTTTCTCTTTTGAATGGTTACCTTAATTTACTTTTTTATTACATCGTGTCAAGGTATTGCGTGTCCGTATTTTATTTTCAGCCTATTTTGACAGCACACAAACACATCAAATTAATTCCTGTTGTGAGTTTGACACACTTCTCAAAATAAGCACTTCTTGAAATGAGTGCAAATAATGAGGTATTCTCGTAAATTAGCATTAGTTGCACTAAAATTAAGGCACAGCATGCTTCAACAGGTAGCTTGTATTCTGGAATGTATTCGCCTAGGACCTGAAACAAATGAATATCATAAAAGCAGAGCAGAGCAGTACCTATTAATTGGTTACCTCATAAACAGAGGTATTCCCGTTTGAACAACTATTTTCAGGGAAGCTATTGTTAAGAGCAACTATTGTATTCCCGTTTGAGCACAATAGGTCTGAATAAATAACGTTTGCTTTTATTATTATTCAAGAATAACAGCTACGAGTATTAGTAGGTAGTAACAGTTTTTTTCATCTAATTCATCCAATAAATGAGGAATCCTTGAAAACAGTTCGCTATCAGTCATCAATATTGTCGTGGGTCACCGATCTTGTGTTCAAGGTGATATAGACGGTCTACCGAGTCTGTTTACGACTACTATAAATAGATATTCTGACAAACCTAATACTCTTATGGTAATGATACAAAGATCTCTGTGAATTTTGGCTTTGGCTGCAATAGCCTAATAACATAATATTACTATTTTGACCAAGTCCTAAAGGTCGCCGGAAGACGCTGGATGCAGGTCGCTTCCAACCGGTATATGTGGAGATCTAAAGGGGAGGCCTATGTTCAGCAGTGGACCTCCTGTGGCTGAGATGATGATGATGATGATGACCAAGTCCTCAAAAATCAGCGCATCTTATTAATTTATTTTCGTAAAAATGTGTTAAGACTAACTCCAAACGCAAACGGTATATTGTTGAAAAAATATCTTAAATTCTTTTGAAAATCGTTGCCCCTCACTAGGAATTTCTCCCGTAACGCGGGTGCGTTTACAAACATAAAAACTCACATACACAAACGCCCAGGCCCAAAACAACTACTTGTAGATCATACAAATATTTGCTCCGTGCGAGAATCAAACCCGCCACACGTAGCGCAGCAGTCCAATCTCTCAGCCACTGCGCTAAAGTGTTCCTATTTTAGTAGAAACCCATAGCATAGTAAAACAACTCAAAATCCCATCAGCACTATTACGAATGTAAAGTGTCTTGCAACATCAACTGGTCTGAGTACCATCGGACCTTGACATGTGGTGTGGTTTGCCATACCGGCCTTTCCTCGTTGAGTTGAAGGCTGTCACCGTTTCATCCATGGAATGCTTATGGTTTTATGGCATTTATTATGGTAGCTTAAATTATAGAGATTTTATTATAAATGTGATTATACGCATGCGTCGATAATTTCCAAAATTTCAGGATGAAGAAAACTTCGAACCTCGGTTGGTAAGGGCGTTCTGAGACCGTTCTGAGGTCGCAAGTTCAAATCGTGCTCTCGGTTCGATTTTTTTCTTTCCATAGAAAACCTTTGATTAAACTAAAGAGTTTATAGTAATTAACAACCTATGAGTTGAACTTAAAAACTATATTTTACTAAAAAAAAATCGTTTTTGTGGATTACTACCGAGATAAAATATTAATCTTCTACGTAACTTCTTGACAGCTACTGTAGTTGCGTTAACATTATAACAAAGATCTTTGTCCTCCGAACTTGTTGGAAAGTCATGATAAGCTAATATTTTTTGACTGGTAGATACCTACTACCAGGGACGTAATTAGGAGGGGGCATCACGGGCCAATGTCCTACTCAGTCCTACCTTAAAATTAAATTATGTATGAAGAGTTTGTAATACACTAAAACCGGGTAAGTGTATGTTTGACCACGCAAAATGAAGGGTTTCATTTCCATAGTTGATTACTCCTCAATTAATTTTCCTCAGTTATTTTTTATTATGGACATTTTTCAGATTAAAGAAACTCCTTAAAATTAAAAAAAAACCCTAAAAGATTGTGTATTTAATTTAACTACGTGGTTTCTGAAAAAATATTGTGAAGGGTTGACAAGGGCAGAAGACGTATTCAACCTTAAAATGACGAAAATAATACACCAACTACGCGCAGACTAGCGGTGGCATCTAAAAAAACTATTTGTCACAGTCATTTACTTATAAGACTACTACTAATCACATATTTTAAATATTGGCTATTGGCAAGCCAACTGCCTTACCTACTGGTTTCATCACTACTGTTCTAAACGGTGAAGGTAAACTTTAGGAACCCGTCATTTGATTTAGAGACAGAAATGTGACATATTCTGCCAAACCACGCTGAGCCCTGTAGTCCCCAGCAGTGGGAAAATCTACAGGCAGATTTTGAATACCCTACCTTTAACCAGCGCTGGCCTACCCGTAAATACAACCCTAACTATGGCCCTGCCTACTTATTACCTGCTTTATTTGTCTAATGTATGGATACTTATATCACACGTAAGAGCGAAGCCGAGAAAACAAACATAATGGTTCTAAGAATATAAAATGTAAGCAAACTGAATCATAACACCGAAATGTTTTTTACGCCACCGTAAAAAACTTAGCACCTACTTAGTCTTTATATAATTTAACAACCTTTAATAAAATTCATTTCTTAGGCAAATGTATATTTTAGATGACTCATTTAATTATAAGGTTTCTCTGAAATAGGTATTTTTTTAGATAATAAAATCATCAATTGAGTGCTATCGCACTTGAATAAATGCGGAAAAGACTGTCAGACTATACTCAGACTCGTTCTGACTAAATCCACCGTGTTCCGTCAAGTGCCCTTTACATTCCAGGATAACCGGTAAATAAAAACAGTACAAGTAGACAAGTAAAAACAGTCGCACAGTTCGATTTTCGAGGTAAAGCTGCACTTGCTGAGACTGGTCTATGGATGGGTCCTCAGTACCATGGAAAGCATGCAAAGCCCTGACTATCATTCGTCATCTCTGTAGATCTTTGACAGTCGAGTTACTGTTAGAAACCCAAAAGTCTGACATCCAGTCTTACCAAGGGGTATCGTATTACCCAATTAGTTGTTGAGATCAGAACTGATAGAGAGTTGATCTATCAAAAAAAATACTGATATTCATCTGCATCCGGTTTTACTGGAACCCGACCCTAACATAGTTGGAAAAGGCTAGACAGACTGATGATGATGAGTAATACAAATATAGCAAAAACTGTTAAAACCCAAAATAAATAACATAGTTAATTCTCGTCATGTAGGCACTCGCGAAGGTTCTCTTCAATGCCGACGCATATTTATAAAACCTATGTTAATGCAGACACAATCAGATGCAATTGTGTCATGAGAAGACTGTTTATAAAACTGCCATTTTATCCTGATAGGTATCTATGTAAATAAGAAACATTATGTAACTTGAAGGTTAAATATCTAATCATTTAAATAATCGGAATCGCGCATAAAGGTTTCTGTACATATACAAAAATTCCAAAAAAAGGATGGGGGGATTAGCCTGGGTCGAGCAAAAGTCGGGAGACTGTCTCATCAGGTAACGAGCCCAGAACTTAAAGGGTTATTGAAGGATAACCTTGGATTTTTAGTCAGTACAAATCTGAGAGGCATCCCGTCCCGCCCTGGGTTCCAGGACTCATTTGACGATTTGACCACTACAAAAAAAGGATACCGTTAATAAGCTCCTTATATCACATCAGATACCTGGGAATAGTCTTAGACAGAAATCTCAATTTTAAATCCCATATTGGACTTCTGACTGGACGAGTTCGTAAACTCATATACATTTTTAAAACTCTCCGGTATATTGCCAATCCCAATGTAATACGTAATGTTTATTACGCACTTTGCTTATCCATCATAACTTATTGTATTTTATGCTGGGGTGGTGCACCTAAAACCACTCTCAAGCCGCTAGAAGTGGCTCATAGGGCCATATTAAAAGTAGCCCCTTTTCGTCCTATCTTGTATCCAACAGATCTTCTATATAGTAACTGCAAAGTGCTTAATGTACGACAACACTTTATATTCCAGACAGTTATTCGGCAACATCGCAACACCCCATATCGAATAATAGAAAATAACAAACGTACTAAACGACGAAAAGATAGGATATGCGCCCTACGTTCAGCTTTTGTTAAGAGATTTTTTTATTTTCTTGGTCCGTTGCTGTACAACAAAATAAACGAAGAGTGTCATATCTACGATACATCGTACTACAAATGCAAAAGGATCACACAATCATACCTCCAAAATAAGTCCTATGACGAAACAGAAAAAATCTTAATATAGGTGTTAAACATGGACAAGCACACACTCACCTACCTACACACACACCCACACACACACACACACACGTATACACATACACTCACACACACGCACACACACACACACCACACCACAACCAATCGCACATACTTACATATTAATTTAATAGATTTAATTTAATGTAATTAGTTTAGTTTACTTAATTTTAATCATTTTTTTTTTACCTTTCCATTATACGTCATTTTTAGGGGACCAGACTGCTTTTCCTTAACACAGGTTTTTAAAACCTAGCTAGGAGAGCAGTGTTAACCCACACGTTTGTTAAAAGTTGTTGTTGTTATAAGTTTGTAAAACTGTCTCAATACGTGTACTGAAATCCTGTGTTTTGAGTAAATAAATAAAAAATAAATAAATATTATATTGCTTATCCTCATAAATTCAAAACCCGCTCGGAGAAAATATTTTTGTATGAACTACAATTATATTATCCGGGTCTATAAAAGCACCAACGATATAGGAGTAATTCTTACAAAAGGGCAACTTTTTAGCAAAAAAAGTTGAATTCCTACTGACATTTACTTGAAGCCACTCGATACAGAATCACCGATGACTTCGGTAATTTTTGCAAGACTTTAAGGTCTACAGAGTACATTAACCCCCACAAAATAGCTTACTCCCGACATCAACAATCAAAAATCAAAATACCATGCATGCCTACACAACAAGCCATAAAAACGGGCCCAGTTAAAATTCGCAATTTTAATTTTCATCGTTCCAAATTCCGATTTCCAATTAGCGGTTAAAAAAACATAATGGCGGCTCGTTCCCGAATGTTTGCTGGCGAAAAAACTTGGTCTCGTTTATCATACCGCAGACGACGTATTTTTAGAGATTTAAAGGACTGGATAGGCCTTTGATGAATAGCTATTATGTTACGTCTATTACAGTGACTCATCGTGTATTGTTCGTGTTTCTATTCTGTGGTTACGAAATCTGAGCAGTGAGTCATCTTTTCAATCTGGCTAAATATTCAGAATCCATAAAAAAAATCTAATGGCAAGCTCGTGGCCGAATAATACCAGACGCACTAGCATTTTATTTTAATTTAAACTGCAGTTGCCGCCGTTTGTCTCCCTTCGTGCCTTGCACAGCATGTTATGCCGTTGGTCTGGGCTGTCATATGTACATAATTATTATGTACTCCAGTTCTGAAATCAAGGTACAATCTTTATAAGCTAAGTAAATAAATAGTCTATAACTACTAAAATTGTCGTAAAATACACTACGGCTCTCTAACGCAACGGAGGAAAAAGGTTTATTTTTAGCCAGAAGAGTCTGACAGTTTCTTCCACTCCGCCTAGGGCCCCAGGACTTATTTGATGACGAACTCACGACCCGCTGCATAGCAGTCGGTGGCTCGGCTATTGCTAAATTCACTCTCGCGTTTATTACCTAAAGTAGTTAAGATTGGGATAGAAAATATCCGTGGATAAGTCAAAAATAGTAACGCATCCAGTAACTGAACATCGTCGATGCGTTCCACCGCGTCCCACTTTGGCTTACTTGACACCGATTACGTACGCGTCAAATTGTACGCTTCATACGATTATCAACGATTATTATCTTACATGCAGACCAGTGTAACTTGACTGTTCGCGGTGGCGGTACTTGCAAAGGAATCAACCGCTAACCTGCTAATTTCGATGCTACATTTTTTAGTTCCCTCATTTGCCGTCGCTCAAATTATGGTGGTCAGTATTTTTACCAGACAGTTGACGAAATGAAAATTAGCTGCGTGATGTAACGATAATCGTGCTCGTCGTGTTTTTTTCTTTTATTTATGTTTTTACTGCATTACGTGATGATAAATTAATACTTCTTATGGTTTATTTGAAAATGGGATTGAACAGAAAGTGTGAACAATTTGCTTGACGTAATAGTGGTGCACTTTTTTACGACTTTTATATTGGGGCATTAAGCCAGTTGTCATTCTAAAATGACACAGTTAAGGAGATAAAATGAGAGGGTTTAAAACCGCAGTTCTTAGAAAAGTCCACAAAAAAGAGTCTTTTAAAAGAATCGTATAATTTTATTAATAAATTCTTTTTTTCTCGGAGATTTAGCCGCGAAATGTCTACATCATTAAGACAGTGTCTATATTGAAGCGTTAAGGCGGCCACTAACAGTGAGCGTTAAGTAAAATAAAGAACCGAGGCCTTACACGAGATGTCTAAATATCACAAGTTTTCAGTATTATACTTAACAGCGTCTTTCCAGTATTTACAGTGCTTCTGGAAAAATGGAACGGCGCCTGTGGTGTACGAAAAGGATTTTTTTTTCCTAAAATTAATGTCAAAGTTCCAGTTCTACTTTACGTCACAATAACTGAAAATTCATGATAAGGCTTCTCTACTTTACCTTACAACGTAGTTGCAGTATTTACAGACAACTACTTACTTAAAAATTACAAAAACGCCAGCGCATACAAATGAGGAACTATTTTATTCCATCAAATTAACGTTAGTTCCAGTTTACATCACAAAAACTGGAAAAATGTTTTGATCATGTTCTCCTAGTACTTTCTGTTCAGATTCCACATTGTGTCCTCGTTTTCGGTACTTTTGTGTTTGTTTTAGTATTATTTAATTGTTCTGCTATCCTTGCGAAAAACAGAAATGGAGTTTACAAATGAATTTACAACAATAAAAAAAACCTTTTGGCTACTTTATACATACTTTTTTTGCGGTGAATAACAATAATAACGGTGTGTGGCGAACTTACAACAACCGCAGCAATTTATCAACCGACCATCATTCGTTTTTTTCGTTATTGTCGAAAAGCCTAGCTTTTGTAATCAATTTCCAATCAACCGGTATTTTACATGAAGCGACCGTCTGACCTTGACAATCCAATTACCCAGTCTAGTCAACAATACCCCTTAGTAAGACAGGTTGTCAGTTCCGGGGACCTTTTTAGAATTCCGTGCCTTAAGGGTTGCCAACATGACCCTATTAATATGCCTCCGCTGTCCGTCTGTCCGTAAGTGGGCGGTATCTCATGGCCCGATATAGGTAGATTTAAAGGGGTTTGAAGGTTTTGGCCCTATTGGTCAACCGCCATAATTATTATTTATTTTTGGAATTCCGGTGCACAACAAAAGTTATATATTTAGATAGAAGACACTTAGACAAACAAAAAATATACTGGGCAAAATGTCCTAAACCGTCAGGTTTCGAAATTATTTGCCAAAATCTATAAATAAATAAATAAATTTTTATTCATAAAATTTTTACAAAAGTATAGTTTAGTCACAGAAAGGTACTATAGTTAAGTCTTATATAATGGTATAATTAGTGCCTAAATTAAAATTAGTGAATAACTAAAGTATATTCATTACAGATATTTAACTAGGGATTTAAATTATATCTAGCGACCTGTCGAAAACCTAGCCTTGGAGAAACCACTTTTTTGTCTTTTTTCTCCATGCAAGTATACAATAATAATATACATAATTATATAGATAAGGCCACCCTTCATGCTAAAATCTACTAACCCCTTTCACAGAATGTTCATTTCTTACAGAAACAACAAAAAATTAAACTAAAGGTTATGGAATACTTCGTGCGCGATGCCAACTCGCACTTGGCAGGTTTTTTCTTTTTGTAAACAAGACCTAAGCCAGGCGGTAATAAACTCATTCAACTCAAAGTGTCAAAGACAGTCGTTTACTTAAATTAATACCACGGTTCACTTTATGTAAAAAAACAAACTCTTTTGAAGTAAAACAGCAATAATCTTAATCTTTCTTTCTTTACAGAACCACGCCATAATGGGGAACGGAGAAAAAAAAGGCAGTATTGTGCTCGAGAATTTTAATTCAACGTAAGTACTGGAATTCTAGACTTCGTTAAAATGTAAATAAGGTAAAAAGGTACATAATAAGTTGTGTACTGGGTCTTATTTTGTCTGAAAAGGTCTTTTCTTTATCAAGAGACCTATCACGTACCTTTCAAGAATAATTAATCTAAAAAGTTAAAAAATCATTTTTCTTTAAATAATCGTTGCCCTACAATAGGATTTTCTCATATAGATATCGTGAACCCTTTACAAACATATAAACTCACATACACAAACTCACAAGACCAGGAACAACGTCTAGTTGTAGATCAATATTTTTTAGTTTGTATAGCTTTTTTCATTTAATTTTTATAAAAGTTTTTTTTTACCCTACCACTGTGTTGTCTTACACCCAAAAGTTGACTGGTAGAGAATGCCTCGTGGCATTAAGTCCGCCTATGTACCATCGATTTGTACATGAAGTATAAATAATTAAATAAATTATAAAAATATTTGCTTCGTGAAGAAATCGAACCCGCGACACGCAGCGCAACCATCACACCTGCACCAACTGGGCAGTACAATTACTTATTTACTTATCAAACTTCAGAAAATAATCGTATCTCCCAAATAATTCTAAGCATTTCTGTTGTAAAGCTACAAAGACTGAGTAGACAATAATTGGTCGCAGGCACTGACTCTGGGTTCATTACCCTCTCTGAAAAAAATATAATTAAAATAGTGAGTGAGTTCAAATTGCCGTTTAAACATCAAATTTTGCTTTGACTAATATTATATTGTGACAAAACAGGAAAAAATCCTGGTTTATAAATACAAAAGAATAAAAAATTCCACAGGAATATTGTAATTTGGAACAAGAAAATTTTTCAGGTCGCTCCTGCAAAACACTCACTGTGGCCTATTTTTCTACCTATTATCCATTTCTTAACCCATTTTTCCCTAATTGGTACAAAAGCAATTCCAAACTAGGACTCTTATTCAATAATTAAATTATTTTTACCATTGAGAATCAAAAGCAATATTAGAAATTTTATTTTTGAAATCCGAAATATACCGATAACATAGTTGAAAGGAATATTTTTACTAAGAGGGATACTTAAGCGAATGAAAAACGATTCGGTAAATTAATTGAGATTCCTAGGCTAAATCAAAAATTCAATAGCCGTTATTTTTAGATAATAAAATCATCAAAAGAGTCCTGGGTGGAGCTGAAGGGACTGTCAGACTAAATAACAAAAAACTATTGACTATACTCCACTGCTCTTTTATAATTATAATATATTCCACAACTATCACACAACGCCATCTAGTCCCAAGCTAAGCAGGAGGCCAATCGCGCTAATTTGAAACGTCTGCAAACGTATACGATAACGTTATGGTTCGATTGCAACAGTGGTTACGTTTCCATTCAGTTTTTCTGATTTTGGTATTGCGTTATAAGTTCAAACGCTAACCAAAGTTGGAACGTTGCGTAACTAAGTCTATCTTTTAAGTTTTTCCTTTTGATTTCGGCTACATCTTATTTATGAGATTTCTCCAATAAACCTGTTGTTATTTTTTCAACATTTTCACTAAGAATCACTTCACAACAAAGACAAAACACTCCAACGATGCAGTAACGATCCTAAATAAAAGCTTTTTAAAAAAAAATGTAACCGCCTTCAAAACCAACCACTAAAATAGGGTAAAATAACCTACAAAATAACTTTTCTTTCGGAAGTCGGTGGTTTTATTTTTCATTGTCTTTTTTGCCACCGACTTCCGAAAGAAAAGTTATTTTGTAGGTTATTTTACCCTATTTTAGTGGTTGGTTTTGAAGGCGGTTACATTTTTTTTTAAAAAGCTTTTATTTTACTCTTTTTAGTTTAAATATTCAACCCAAATTCTTGTCAAATAGGTACATCATTTTCTTACATGTGCACTAGAATTTTGTAATCCATAGCACCGGTAATAACATCGCTCATGTACAAAATTAACTAATAAAATTCCCTATCTCAAAAAGTACTGAACCAATTTTGATGAAACTTGCAGTGTTCCCTCAGTTGAACAATACCTAGTATAACAAAAAAAGAATGACTTAAATCGGATTTGTAGTTCCAGAGATAAGCGAACACAAACTAAATCAGTTGATGCCTACTCCTTACTGTTGAGGAGTTGTACCTTCCATCATCAGCTCAGCTAGATGAAATTATGATTACCATACGCAAATACTTAAATTACTTCATAATATTTACGAAAAACTATATGTGGGCCTATAAAATTTGAGGGTTGCCCTCGATTTCTCCAGGATCCAATCATCAGATCTTGACTTGGTGAATATGGGACCACTCCGGAAGCATCTCCTTTCGAACAAAAAAAGAATTTTGAAAATCGGTCCACAATCGCCGGAGCAATCGCGTAACAAACACAAACAGTCAAAAAAAAAACATACAGTCGAATTGATAACCTCCTTCTTTTTGAAGTCGGTTAAAAAGTAGCGTCCCATCAACTTTACGTTTGACAGCGGTTACGTTCCAGCTACGATCGCGGTGCGTCTCGACTTGCTGTCAAACGCTGTCAAAATTTTAGCGCGATACGAAACGGTCAAAAAGTTGTGTTATGGTAGCGGTTCAATTGCGATTTCGTTGAAAAAAAAAATAGCGCGATTGGGCTCCAGAGCTTGTGTTATGGGTACTAGACAACTGATAAACATACTTATATATTTCTAAATACATACATTTTATAGATAAATTACACCCAGACACAGAAAACCGAAAAAAAACTCCACTGGTCTTTTAGTTGCCTCTTGAGTACCCCCAGCAGGCATTTGGCGCTATGGTGACCCCGTAAAAGACGCGCGTGAAACGATACGCGCCTTCGACCCCAGCGCGCTCCTTAGTCGGGCGACGACCTACCCTAACGAAAAACGATTCAAGTACCTTATCAGCTCAAGGCACTTCTTGAGATGTCACTAAGGCTTGAAAAAAGGTTAAGTGTTAACCTTTTCCAAATTAATTAGTTTGCAGCTCCAAGTCAATATAAAAACTCTACTTCAGAGAAATAAACGATATTTTCTCCTTGATGACGCCTACTCGTGTCGTCTTCAATCTTCGACGTACAAAAACCTGTAAAAGTTTGAAAGTTTATGTCAAGTCAGACTGAAACGACATCAAGTGCTCACAACCATGCTTCGCCACAATGTTTCAACAACAAAAATTACTTACACTAGTTTTTACCCGTGGTCTTCCCTTAACGATCTTCAAAAGTTATCTATGGACGATAGGGACGGATCACGAAGTGCCATTACCAGGTAACCGTGAACCTGGAACGTAACGGTTTTTTTTAAGGATCACCGTGGATTTTTGTCAGAACAAGTCTAACAGTTCCTCTCATCCCACCCTAGGTGGAAGGAATTTTTTACAACGATATAAAAAAAAAAAAACAATTGTGCCAAGGCATATTACTGTCCGGGTCGACGGCGCATCGTGTTCCACGCGCGCCTCAAAGAGCGTCAGCATAATGACGGGACCCCTCACAGAGGGCCAAAGCCTGCCGGGGTCGCGGAACTTATTTCCATCACTGTGACCCCGAAACATTAAGGGCTATTGAAGGACACCGTGGATTTTAGTCAGTACAAGTCTGACAGTCCATCCCGGCCCGGGGTGGGAGGCCTCAATTGATGATTTTAGCACGCAAAAAAAAAATGATATGTTACTGTAAGTCTGGCTTACAAACTGTATAAAATTTCAGTTACATTGACAGATATGAAAGCTGGAATAGATTTTAGAGTTTCTAAAGACCAAATACGGACCAACTTTAGCACAAGATAATTAAACTAGTAGCCTGCAATTCTCTTTCATGTAGCTACCTTATAAGCATTTAGTCTTATCTATGAGTTAAATGCTTTTATGCTTCTTGGGAAACGTTTAGAGCACAAGTTGGAAGTTATACTGGTCGAGTTTAAGTCAGGTTCAGCTCAGACAGTTCCCTTTAATAGTTACATAAGTTACTAATGTAATTACTTGGAGAAACTCACGTAATAGTTGTGCCCAAATAGACACAGAATATAATTTTGCGGTTTCTAGAGTCTATCATTTATGATTCTGATTTGGAAAGTAAAATCAAATTACTAACGTACCGACTATTTTTGGCTGCCTCTTTATAACTGTTTTGTGTTATATTTTGTAAATAAAAAGCTTTCTAATGCTACAAAGCTCTAGCTTTGTCTTAGGCAACGTACAAAAGAGCAACACTTTGTTGTTGATAGAGCCAACTTCAGTTGACGAAAAAGTCAACATAGCTGCTATTTTTTTTTTTTTTTAGGTGTCAAAATCATCAAATGAGTCCTCCCGCCCTGGGTGGGGCGGAAGGGACTGTCAGACTCTTACTGACTAAAATCCACCCGTGTTCCTTCGGATGCCCTTTACGTTCCAGGGCCGCGGTATCCTGGGTTAAGAAAAAACCCGCGACCCCAGCAGGCATTTGGCGCGAAACACGACGCACCACCGACCTGGGCTTGGTCCTCGGACGGCGAGCTACCCATTACTCACCGTCAGCAAGCCCGCTCCGCCGCTGTGCCCTCTGCTGATCAGAGGGACACGCGTTGGAGCGTCCACATGACAGGCTATTCGCATACGGGCAAAGAGACCCCTTAGGCACACAGTGCCTAAGGAAGAGTTTTTACCCGCATCCCAGGGTGCACCGGCCCGAAAAACTGGTCTTCCCCCCGGACATACCCGAGAGGGAACTCCAGTCCACGGGCGCACGTGGAGGTTTCCTGTACTAGCACCCCAACATAGCTGCTATTAGAGGCAAATTCAGCTGCCGACAATGGCAACTGCTACTGTGGTCGTCCAACTCCAACCTAAAGCTCAGCGACAGCAAATTGCTGCTCGTCTCTTAGGTTCAACTCCAAAAAAATGTCTATAGTATCCTCCAGTATTATTAAAACACTATGCAGCAGTGACCTTGCTAAATTGACGTGAATTTACATTCAACGTACAGTACCGCGTTACCGCACCGGTTCACGTTAACGACGCGACGTCATGACGTGGAGATATAGACAGACTCTGACGAAGGTATAGGTACTTTCTCCGTCCACGTCGACGCCAAAAATATCACCGAATAAAATAAGCACAATAGTCTCGCTTTGGTTGAATATGGCTTTATCCAATTTCAATAGAAAAATATTTCCGATAAATCCGATTTCCAACTGGAACTAGAGAATCTCGAATTAATCCGACTTTCAATTTATTTTCAGGGCTAACCTCGCGAGTAATCCAGGTTTCCAATCAACACTAAGTTTAGGCTCAAAAGAAGTTATCAATGAAAAGGCTTATAACCCGTTCGAGCATAGAAAAGTGGAACACCCGAATTCGTAAGTAATTTTCAAAAACCAAATTAACTTTTAGAAGTTTATTAGAAGTCATAAACCTGTACCCCCTACTTTACAGCGTCTTTCCAGTATTTACAGCGTTTCTTGTATGAAAAAAAGGAACAGCGTGGTGTGCGAAGAAGGAACTAATTTTCAATTTGGAATTGTCAAAGTCCCAGTTTACTTTACATCTCAAATACTGAAAACTCGTGCTAAGGGTAGATACTGATGTAATATTTAAAGTAAAGTAACCTAGAGTTAACAGTAAGAGATGTTCGTTTCAAAATAATGACCCTCACTAATGGGCCTGCTCGCGGGACTAATCGGATTACCGTGACCCCGGAACAAAAAGGGCTACTGAAGGACACCGTGGATTTTAGTCAACACGAGTCTCGAGAGGACTCGTTTGATGATTTTACCACGTAAAAAATAAGTTACCACTGGGCCACCAATGCTCTAGGAATCAATAGCTTTCAATAAATTAGGAGTTTCTACTGTGTATATTTCTGTGGTAACAAATATTACCTTCTTCCAGGACAATAGGATCTCTGGTGCATCTACTGAAGTCGTCGCTAGGGTCTGGTATCCTGGCTATGCCTGCTGCGTTCAGGAATGCAGGACTAGCAGCAGGAGCCATCGGCACGCTAGTCGTCGGATTTATTTGTACACATTGTGTTTATGTACTGGTGAGTATTTATAATAATAATAATATTCCACAATTATCACACAACGCCATCTAGTCCCAAACTAAGCAAAGCTTGGTACTAGACAACTGATAAATATACTTATGCATTTCTAAATACATACATATTATAGATAAATAACATTATAAATGATCATGCTCATCACACAAACATTTGTCCTGGGTGGGAATCGAACCCACTACCCCCGGCATAGCAGTCTAGGTCACTAACCACTAGGCCAGTATTACTAAACCTGTCATCCTCGATTGGAAAGGTTAGGCGTCCTAATTACAACGATCATACGAGTAAACGATGCGTTCATCATCACACGACGAGATTAAACACACTCATCTCTTTAGTGTCTCCTCATTAAAGTATGCCAATCATTGCAAGGTAATTATAACTGTTTATTATATTTAAAAAAAAAAAACAAATTGTTGGAATGGTTGGTCTGTGTTTGGGTGACTTTCTGTCGTAGCGAGTTTCCTCCGTGCTTCGGAAAGCACGTAAAGCCGTTGATCCCGGCTGTCATTTGTAGATCTTTGACAGTCGTTATCTAATTCAGAAGCTCTAAAGTCTGACAACCAGTCGTACCATGGGGTATGGTATTACTCAGTTACTGGGTTGTGGGTGTCCGACAGTCAGTCGCTCCATGTAAAATACTGATATCCAGCTGAATCTGGTTCGACTCGAAGCCGACCCCAATATAGATTAGAAAAGGCTAGGCAGATGACGATACAAAAAAAAAAGTTCTCGGTATGCACCTATTTCATCACTGAATTCAGCTGTATTTTACATTTTTAATATTCAAATTGTTTATAACATACAATAGAACTTTTGTAGCTCGCTATTTTCTAATAGCTTTTAGAAAAAGCAAATATAGTTGTCTGTATTTTTTTGTCTACATTCAGACGTCGTTATTTATGCTTTATTGAAAATCAAAAGATTGTAAAAGCTTCGTTGAATTTCTGTTAAGAATTTTCCGATATCTTGAAGTTTTCAGCTTGCATATTTCTCTTTCATGATTTAAATGAGTACTCATTTTTCAAATTCATAGATGCTTCATAGTAAGGTTCGGTTCAGTATGTTTCAGCACGTTTGGGAATTTATTGAACAATACCTGTGCGATGCCGCGCCGAGAGTAAAAATTGTCTACATTTTCGAATTCAAAAGAGAGATAGACTATGGAGCATTGACTAAAATACCTACAACATTGTAATGTAACACTCTCACAAATGGTACATTACAAGCAAATGTTCAGAGCCCTCATCACAAGTTTTCAGTATTGTACTTTACAGCGTCTTTCCAGAGGCCTTATCAGAGGCGCTGTTTCATTTTTCGCTGATAAGCTGTAAATAAACGCTGTTAATACTGAGCCCTTATCACGAATTTTCAGTATTTTACTCTACAGCGTCTTTCCAGTATTTACAGCGTTTCTCGTATGGAAACTAAAACAGCGCCTCTGGTGTGCTAAGAAGAAACTATGGTTTTCCTTAAAATTAATGTCAAAGTTCCAGTTTACTTTACGTCAAAATAACTGAAAACGCTTCTTATAGGAACAGCTTTATGAAATCATTTCCATGTAATGTAACGTTTCAACATACTTAATTATCTGTTACTTTCTTCCGACCTCTTTGTATAACTGTCAGACTTATATTAAGTCTCACTAAAGTCGGGTCCAGACTGGTGTAACGCGTAATGCAATCAACGTGTAATGTTACGCGTTATTCTAGGTGTGGACGGCACTACAAGTATTACATGTAAAACTCGTGTGCCGTCATTAATTTGCTTGATTAAACGTTACACGAAAAGGCTCATTAGTTTTTAAAATCATGTTGCAAAATAATGAACTTCATAATCGCTCGATGTTCTATTACAATACGTATTCTAGTCTACACCCACTATTGTTATGAAACAAAAGTTATAACCGCCAAAGCTTATGAAATACATAAAAAACTAAAACAGAAAACTTTTTATAAACTTTTTGTATTTTTAGAACATAATCTTTTAAATCCTGGTCGCTCGAGTAACTGCAAATTTAGCATCCTCGCCTCAACTAATATAATTGTTTTATAGATACATGCCACAACCGCGACACGTGGGCGTGGGTGGGTGAGCAAGTTTCATAATATAGGAAAATTGGAAATAGTTGACTTTACACAAAAACGAGTGGGTGATATTAAGCAAGTGACAACTACTAACGACGACCGCGAGCTTGCAGGTCGGTCAAATCTCAAGTATTATAAAAATCAATATCCACATAAATGTGGATATTGATTTTTATAATACTTGAGATTATAGTAGCTAGTACCAAAAAGCAGAGTCAACAGAAGCACTCGTGACCATTTTTTTTTTTTTTTAGCATGGTAAAATCATCAAATGAGACCTCCAACCCCGGGCAGGGCGGGAGGTACTGTCAGACTTGTACTGACTGAAATCAGTACAAGTCAGTATCAGTAGTCGTGACCATTGCTTTCATTTGCTTTATGAACCCCTTTAGTAGTTTCGATGTTGTGTGGTTGGCATCACTTGCCTAGCTTTTTCGCAACAATGTTGGGGACGGCAGCCAGATATACTGTTTTTTTTTTAACGTTGCCTCGCATTAAGAATGTCTCCTGTGGGTTTACATACATATAAACTCACATACACAAACGCCCAAACCCGAAACAACTACTTGTAGATCATACATATATTTGCTCCGTGCGGGAATCGAACCCGCGACACGCAGTGCAGCAGTCCCATCGCCAGCCACTGCGTTAACCGTGCCGTCAAAAAAGATCAGTTATTCAGCTAAATATCAGTATTTTACATGGAGCGACTGCCTATCTGACCTGCACATCTCAATAACTGGAAACTCCCTATGATATAGAAATACATGGTCACCTCTCGATAAATCACCCTCAAGCCTTTTGCAAACGCTGTTTATTTTGAAAATCATCCTGTCTGACTTTTATTATTTACCGCCTTGCTCCTTGCATTGTAGTAGGTGTGAAACTAGCTTAATATTAGAAGTCGGAATGTCATGGACATTTTTTTTTATTCAATGAACCGTTCGATTGCGCTATTTGATCGACTTCCGTATTCATTGGTATTTGTTATTATATTACGAGTGAATATTATGTTAGGTGGCTTTAATATTATCTGATTAAGTATAATTTAGGTTAAGCTACTGAACTGTGCTTTACTTCACACGCTACTGAAAAAGAAGCCTCATACCGTGCTTACAGCCCATACTTTGGTCTAAGTGATGAGTGAAGCGACAGGCGGTGCGAATAAGACATGAATTATTTTGTTCGAGTTCTCGAATTCACCACTGGCGGTACCTCTAGGCGTGTTCCAAACATTTCTATACATTTGATCTACGCTCGCACCCCGCGCTTAGTCACCGCTCACAGCAGCACTGACTACCGATGAGTTGTCAGAACGAATTAATTCAAAACTAATAGACACACTCAAAAGTTCCTATTTGCTTTCGTATGGACCAGTATATTCGTTAACCAACTGAGAGAGTACTCATCTTTGATCGGACAATGAGCTACCCAATACTCGCTGTCCGCAAGTTCACACCAGGCTTAAAATTGCGACAAAATCTATTTCAAGACACCGATCATATTTTTTTCTTAGAATTATAATGTTAATGTTATGTATCTGACTATTTGCAGTCTCGTCACTACATGCGGTATTAGAAGGAAGCGTCGTGAAGGCCAAGGCGACTGCTATTTAATTCTCAGGAGATTACATCTATTAATCAATGTTCCGTGACTGATATTTCTCTTTATTGTGTTAACATGCATTGTCTAGTCATTGTTTGTTGTGTATTGTAAGGTCCTACACAACGCGACGCAATTCCCCTATACCTTACGACTTTGGTATCCATTGACGCGTGTCTGTGTACGAAACTTTAATTATTTGTATTGCGATAATATACCACATTATCCAAGAGTAGTGTAAGTCGTAACTAAATTATTCAAATGCTAAAATTATTCAAATTGATACTAAACTACAAAAATAAATTAATGACACCTAAATATTTAACAAACAAAAAAAAATACACTATACACACCCAAGGCAAGAGACCGGACGGTATGTCATTGTTTCCTTGGAAGATGGGTAGGCCTCTAATGTGGGACGCAACCTGTGTCGATACTCTTGCGCCATCCCATCTTCCAAGTTCATCGTGCTCTGCTGGCGCTGCTGCTGCGGTTGCTGAGAACCTCAAGCGGCGAAAATATAGTAACTTGAGTAGTAACTATATTTTTGCGCCTTCGGACAGGGTCCGACTGCTCACAGCCACTTCAGAGACCTTTCTTTTTGTGACTTGTTGACCCTTCCCGTGACCCAAGAGCTGGCTTTTACCTTGGTCAAAGGCTAAGCTTAGCCGTTCAAAGAGGTAACACCGCGTCGCCATTCTCTTGGGCACATTACCGGCTGACAGCGTTGAGGAATTTTTCGATGCCTTGTAATATTTTAATTTAGTTTTTTGGTTTATGTACAGTGTATAATATACTATATTATCATTATAGCATTTTTTTAATATTTCGTCAATGTCGCGGGTTCGATTCCCGCACGGAAATATTTGTATAATTTACAATTAGTTGTTTCGGGTCTGGACGTTTGTAAACGCACTCACGACACAGGACTAATAACGTGCCCCCTTCCTGATGTCGGCAAAATAAATTAACAAGTAAATAAATTAAGTATTTTAGTAACAATGCCCTCATCAAAATGCCCTTTTCACATCCCAAGTAACAATGACCCACCAAAATACCTCAAAGCCTTTGTTTTCTTACATAATATTTTGCTAATTATGTGTTGAAATTGGTGCGTGTGAACTAGGCTTGATATCACAATTGATCATCGTGTTATTTCTATCCGTAACATATACATCGGAAAACTTAACAAAACAGTGTTAGAAATTTAATTTTGATAAGTAACTCTGTAGTTGGTCGAGTAATTGACTACAGACTCGCTTCATCATCAATCTATAATGTTCCCACTGCTGGGACACAACCCTCCTCTTAGTGAGAGGGAGTCCACCACGTGGGTTCATAGATGTCACATCTCTTCGAAATTTTGTTTCATGGGACATCCCTTGCCGTGCCTAATTTTGCTTTCAGAATTACTGGCACAAAAGTCTGAATTAAGAAGTCGGTTAAATATCAAAGCCACGACTTCCGCGAGAAAAGTTTATTATGTATTTCACATTTTTTTGTGGTGGTTTTTGAAGTCGGTTTAGTTATACTTTTTTAAGTTATTTGCATGGAGTTGTATCCTGTTTTATTTTTGTTGAGTGGTCGATAAATTCTATGTAAGGCTCCGAGTATCAAAATACATTTGCGGTTCAATTTAAATTCGATACTATGAACCAAAATGGCTGAATTAGAGGGGAAGACGAAAGCTTAATTAATGAATTTGATTTAACTGTGTCGGCAATAATCCCTTCCTGTAAGAAATATTAAACGGACTGTTACCAACGGATTTTCTCCGCTTCAGGAATTACTTTAATTAAAAAAGCATCATTGGATTTATAAGCGGGACTAAAGTCATCATCTGCCTAGCCTTTCCCATCTCTGACGGGGCCCCCTCTCAGAGGGCCAAAGCCTGCCGGGGCGGGTCGCAGGACGTCTTTCCATCACCGTGACCCTGGAACATAAAGGGCTATTGAAGGACACCGTGGATTTTAGTCAGTACAAGTCTGACAGTCCCTCCCGCCCTGTCCGGGGTGGGAGGACTCATTTGATGATTTTACCATATGAAAAAAAACCCTTCCCATCTATATTGGGGTCAGTTTCCAGTCAAACCAGATGCAGCTAGATATAAGTATTTTACATGGAGCGACTGTCTGTCGGACCTCCACGATACGATACCCCATGGTAAGACTGGTTGTCAGACTTTAGAGCTTCTGACTATCAGTGACGACTGTGAAAGATCTATAAATGACAGCTGGGACAAACGGCTTTACGTGCTTTCCGATGCACTGAGGAAACTCGCTGGGTTAGGTTAATAAGCTCTCTTTTCATAAACAATTGTTTTACTAACAATTTCAGTAATTTTTTTCAGTCCATTGTTTTTAAGCGTTCCTAGAGTCCACACATTAATACTCGGATAGTCTATGAATGGGTATTTGACGGCAAAGCGAAAAAAGAAGCGGTGACGATAAATATCGGATTTTATTTTTATTTGTATGTTATGTATAACCTTTACGCTACGCTGACCCCACACCAATATTGTAGCTGAAATTCGTGTAAATACTGTCCACCTAAAGAGGTAAACAAATTATCTTCCCTATTTATATTAATGAGCCCAAAACACGATCGGAATACAATTATCATAATAATAGGATATTATTGAAGAATACTGAACTTCGATAGGCATGTTGTTGTTGTTTATCCTTATAAAGATCTGTTGTCTACATTTATGTTACTTAGGGTTAGCGCAGACAGAGAGGAATAATCCGCGCGCACTCCGGGCATTTTCTCTACGGATCGCGTATGCTCAAGCTTGCGCGCGACCTCGCGAAAGAGTCCATCAGAATTTTAAATTTTTGTCTTGTCGCTTAAATTATCACATTAAAGTGCATAAATGTATATATAATAAATTAATATATTCAAATCATACGTTAATAAAATGCTCTCTGCTGCGCTCCGTTCTGTCTGCGCTGAGCCTAATGCGATTCTCACACGATACCACGCGTTTTAGTGGTGACAGTGAAGTTTTTTTCTAGAGCAAAATCTGTTAGGCAATTGGGCGACGGTGAAGCATAATTGCCTAGAAGAAATCTATTCACTCTTGTCTTAAATAACCCAAGGTTCTAGCTCTTAGGAAACACAGGCTGGAGAAGAACTATTGTCGATGGGTCACGAGGTAAACGTAGTAAGGTGATGACCGCCGCTCCTGGCCAGTCCGCGCGGTCATGTTTGAATTTGTCCGCACTGCGAGCGAGCGCGCACGCAACCCTTGCCGATGGAAATCCTTATAAATACTTATTTCGGTTGCAGCGGATTCTGCATCCTCGATACGATATTATTATAAAATTTTATTATTACATAAGGCCCATAAGAGGAGAGGAGGGTTACTTATAAAACTTCATAATAATAAAACAAAGTGCTCGTCACTCAAGAAACACACTATCTGTATCAGCATGGCAAATCGTGAATAGTTAAGCTTAGGGAACGAGATGGTGCTATACGACTTGTATAGCTTTGTCACTTTCCCAAAACCTAAAGACTCACGCTTTAAGACGCCATGGTAGGCCACCAAATATCAATGGATTTAATTCAAGTCAATGCAATTCGAAGTGTGATTCACTTCGCATCCCTACAACGTGGACGAGCAGCACCGTATGAACGTTTCCTGAAATGACGCCTACAAATATCGTAAATCACCATTAATATTTCATAAACCAGTGTTGCTCGTATTTCCGTTTATGGGTATTTTTAGATTTATACGAAAGTATTTTTAGCGATGTATATTTTAGGCCCGTGTCAATAAATCTAAAATGGCGCTTGCATTCAAATTAAGTTAAGACTTTTTTTTATTTCTACTGAAATTGTAACTCTCAAACATAATTAAACTATAATACTACTCCTCTCTGTGTGAGGTACTGGGCTGTAATGCATAACGAGGGCCTAGGGTGTAGATCTACCTTTTTTTTTTGCGTATTAAAATCATCAAATGAGTCCTCCCACTCCGGGCAGGGCGGGAGGGACTGTCAGACTTGTACTGACTAAAATCCACGGTGTCCTTCAATAGCCCTTTATGTTCCGGGGTCACGGTGATGGAAAGAAGTCCCGCGACCCCGGCACGCTTTGGCCCTCTGTGAGGGGGCCCCGTCATTTTGCTGACGCTCTTTGAGGCGCGCGTGGAACACGACGCGCCGTCGCCCCGGGCATGGTCCATGGTCGGACAGCGAGTTGCCCTTTACTCGCTGTCCGCATGCCCTCGGAGTGTAGATCTACCTTAAAGTCTTTTCTTTATATTTGAAATTGGAACTTACGAATTTTTTTTCTCAGGTCAAAACATCACAAGAAGTATGTGTCGACGCGAAGAAGCCATCGATGGGCTTTGCCGAAACCTGTGGTGCTGCATTCGAATTTGGACCTAAAAGACTAAGGCCTTGGGCTAATGTTGCCAGGTAAGACTCCCTTAGAAACGTGATTGTAATAATAATTGCCTTAAGGTGCTCCTTCACCCCCACCAACGTGTCTCCACGTTGCCGTCGCGGTGGGGCTTGCGTGTCTCAATGATCTCTGGGCCCCTGCCGGTAGAGGCACTCGTGCACTCATGCCGGATAGGCTCAGAGGGAGACCAGACAAAGTGGGACACCGGGGAAAGGCGCGCCGCCTCCAGGATCGAGCAGTTAGCTCGAGCTTGTAGGCGGCGCGGGGCCCGGTCTCAGAGACTGGGCTCAGGGGGGGAAAGGTTCACTTCCGGTCTGCGTCTGATCTTCAGACGTAACCGTGAAGTGAACCAGGGGAGGGGAATGGGGGTAGGGACAACAGAGGAACTCACCTCTTTAAAAAAGTGAAAATAATGGATAAATCGGTTCTTGGTAAGGCTACCCAGGCGGGTCCCAGCTGCTCCGCAGCTGGGGAATCCCGCACCGGACTCGTCCGGTCAGTCCCACCGTACTCTGGGGGGGACAACAAAAACCACTTTTACCCAAAGTTTGCTCCGGCAGTCGCCGCATCGAGCCAGGGAGGCTCACGTGCCCGTGAGGGGGAGTCACTGGACCTGTCCAGTACGTCCTCCTCACCGACACCCAACATCGAGCGGGCACAGAGTGCCGCTCTAGATAAGGAGGTAGCGCTGATGCTAGCTTCGGAGTCGGACTCCGCATCAGACGCTATGAGCTTCCAGAGTGTGACCTCTGGAAGCGTGGCTAGGAAGGATGAGGGGAGCGCCGATAGGAGGAAAGAATTCCTCAAGCGCTCCCGGGACGACGACAACTCGTCGTCGGAGGAAGGGCTTGCCTCGGCCCGTAAGATCCCCACGAGCGTGCGGGGTAAAGGACGAGGCAAGACCTCGGGTAGGGGGCCTCCCCCTTCTGGAGAGCCGAAAACCAGTTTGGCCTCAGACGAGGCCAAGCTGACAGAGGTCGTGTCCGCCGCCATTCTCTCCGTTACTCGGAAGAAGAGTAAGGAGACGCGGGGGAAGGCTTTCGGCGAGGCCACGGCCTCTATCGTGGCGGCGGCGCTCAGCTGCGGCGGGTCTGCAAGGACAGAAATGTCGGAGCTGCGGACGGAGGTTGCCCGCCTGACTGCCGCCATGGAGGCTCTCCGGAAGGAGAATGCCGCCCTCAAGGCGGAAATGGCCAGACCTCGGGGAGGCGGACGGCAAGACACGCCGCCGCGGGGCCAAAAGGAGAAAGGCCAGCCCACACCAGCGGAGACTTCGGTTCTCGACCTGGTGCGACAGGAGCTGGCCGCCTTCCAGCAGCGGTTCTCCGTACTGGAGAGCCGCGTGCTGCGACCCCCGCTGGCGGCGTCTTCGTACGCGGCGGTAGCTGCGTCGAAGCCGCCCCCGAGCAAGCCGTCTTCGGCCCCGGCGAAGGCGAAACCGGCCGTGGCTCAAAAGGCCCCTTCAAAGACGGCCCCGGCAAAGCCTAGCCAGGCGAATCCGGGTCCGTCCAAGCCGACTCCGGCCCCGACACCTGCGGGGCCGTCTAAGTCTAAGTCGGCTTCTAAAAAGAAGGGTGCCCAGGCCCAGACCGATAGCCGACCACCCCAGCAGCCTCCTCCCAAAACTCCCCCGGCAAGCGCCGAATGGCAAGTCGCCGGGGAAAAGAGAAAGGCTGCCAGTGCGGCGAGGTCCAAAAAGAGGAGGGAGAGGCGGCGGCGGCAGCGCAGGGAGCGCGGCGTCGCGGCGCGGTTGCGCGCCCCAAAGACTGCGGCTGTAGTAATCACTCTGCAGCCGGACGCGGTCAAGAGGGGCGTAACGTACCGCGACGTGCTCGCGAAGGCGCGGGAGGCGGTAGACCTCACGGAGCTCGGCATCGCCGGGGGCCTCCGTTACAGGGTCACTGCGACGGGGGCTCGAATGCTGGAGGTCCCCGGCGCGACCAGTGGCCCTGCCGCTGACGCTCTGGCCGAAAGGCTTAGAGCGTCCTTAAGCGCGCAGACGTGCGCATAATGGGTCTGGATGATTCCGTGACGGTCGAGGAGGTGGTGGCCGCTATTGCTAGGACTGGGGAGTGCCCTCCCGATCAGGTGAGGGCGGGTGTCCTGCGTCCTGGCTTCGCGGGACTGCAGACCATTACGGTCAGCTGCCCCGTCTCGGCGGCCAAAAAACTGGAGGGGGGCCGAAGGCTCTTGGTTGGGTGGGTATCCGCGCAGGTGAGACTGCTGGATCCCAGACCGCTGAGGTGCTACCGGTGCCAGGTGGGCAACCACGTGGCATGTAACTGCACCTCGGAGGTGGACCGTAGCGACAGGTGTTTCCGCTGCGGTCAGCCCGGTCACAAGGCCGGCTCGTGCACCGCCCCGCCGCACTGCTTCGTATGTGCGGCGGCTGGCAAGCCGGCCGATCACCGGGCTGGGGGCAAGTCCTGCGCCCACCAAAGCCAAGAGCAGAGGTAGGCCCTCTGCCACTGCCGTCACCGCCACTCCCGCCGCTGCCGCCGCCGCTTCCGCTGCTGCTGCCGCCGCCGCCGTGGCCGTACCCCCGCGAGGGGCCCTGGAGGAGGCTGCAATGGATTCCGATTAATGTCTCCATTGCGCTTCCTCCAGGCGAACATCAACCACTGCGCCGCTGCTCAGGATCTCTTGCTCCAGAGCATGGCGCAGTGGTTGATTAATGTCGCCGTGGTCGCCGAGCCGTACTTTGTCGTGCCCAGAGATGACTGGGTAGCGGACCTGAATGGCTCGGTGACCCTAATTTTGTCGGCCGCCGCCGGTACCCCGCCCCTCGATCGTGTACAGAGAGGGCGCGGGATCTTCGCAGCACGGTTCGGGGGGATCGCCGTTGTCGGCGTGTATTTCTCCCCGAACCGAACTCTCGCCGAGTTCCAAGACTCCCTAACGGAGCTGGGAGACGTCGTCGTCGCCCTCGGTTCCCTCCCCGCGCTCGTCCTGGGGGACTTCAATGCCAAAAATCCGGCTTGGGGTTCCCGGTCCATGGACCGTTCGCGGGGTGGGACGCTCGAGCGCTGGGCCCGTGGTCATGGCCTAGTGATCGAGAACCGGGGTTCTGTCCCCACGTGCGTGCGGTTTATGGGCGAGTCGGTGGTGGACATTACGTTCGCCACCCCCGACCTGTCGCCGCGCGTCACTGACTGGCGCGTCGTAGAGGAGGTGGAGACCTACTCCGATCCCCGGTATATCCGGTTCGACGTCTCCACCCAGACCTCAGACGCGCCGGTCCCAAGTGGACGGAACCCGTGTGGTCCGCGATGGGCGCTGAAGCAGCTGGACCGGGAGCTATTCCTGGAAGCCTCGATCGTACAGGCCTGGGTGTCACCACCGGACAGGCCTGCCGACGTCAACGACGAGGCGGAGTGGTTCCGGGAGGCCATGTCGGAAATCTGCGACGTGGCCATGCCCCGGGTCCGGCAAGGACGCGCCCGGCGTCAGTTGTACTGGTGGTCGAGTGAGCTGGCAGCGCTGCGCGAGGCGTGCGTTGCCGCGCGACGCCAGTACACCAGGTTCCGCAGGCGCCGCACCCGACCTCCGGATGCGGCGGCTGTAGAGGCGGAGCTATACGAGGGCTACAGGGCAGCGAAGACCGTCCTCCGTGACGCGATCTTTCGGGCCAAGGAATTGGCCCGCGAGGAGATGCTGGAGTCTCTGAACGGGGACCCATGGGGCCGGCCTTACAAGGCGGTGAGAGCAAAGCTCCGCCCCTGGGCTCCCCCGTTGACGCAGAGACTCCGGCCTCAGCTCGTGGAGGAAGTGGTGAGCGCCCTGTTTCCATCGCGAGGGGAGCATACTCCCCCGCCTATGGCTCCGTCTCCGACGGGATCTGACGGTGAAGCTGGCGCAAACGCGGACCACAACAGCGACGATGACGTCTACGACGCTCCAGAGGTGACCGAGGTAGACCTGAGAGTGGCGGTACAGCGGCTAAAAGCCAAAAATACCGCCCCAGGACCCGACGGCCTGCCAGGGAAAGCCTGGGTCCTGGCCTTCGGGACTCTCGGGCCTCGACTAGGGGGGCTCTTTAGCGCATGCCTGGAGAGGGGCCGGTTCCCGCTTCCTTGGAAGACGGGGAAACTGGTCCTAATCCAGAAGCCCGGGCGCCCTGCGGACTCTCCGTCCGCATTCCGGCCCATTGTGCTGCTCGACGAGGTGGGCAAGCTCTTGGAAAGAGTCATTGCAGACCGCCTCGCCGGGCACCTGAATCGGGTGGGCCCGGACCTGTCGGAGAGCCAGTTCGGCTTCCGCAGGGGGCGCTCGACGGTGGACGCCATCATGCGCGTTAGAGCCCTCACGACGGGGAATGCTGTTGCCCGGGGCAGGGTCGTCTTGGCGGTGTCTTTGGACATCTCCAATGCCTTCAACACCCTGCCCTGGAGTTGCATCAGGGAGGCACTCCGGTATCACCGGGTGCCGACCTACCTCCGTCGTGCGGTCGAGGATTACCTGACGGACAGAGCCGTCATCTACCCCGGTCACCTGGGAGAGTGGAACCGGCGAGAGATGTCGTGCGGTGTCCCACAGGGCTCGGTCTTGGGGCCGTCCCTGTGGAACATCGGCTACGACTACGTGCTGCGAGGCGACCTCCCGGACGGCGTCAGCGTAATTTGTTACGCTGACGACACGCTCGTCCTGGCACAGGGAGCGTCGCACCAGGCGGCGGCCGACAAGGCGACACAAGCGGTTGCGACAGTAGTCCAAAGGATCCGGCAGCTGGGACTCGAGGTGGCGCTTCACAAAACGGTGGCCATGTGCTTTCATGGCCGCCTGAACGCGCCGCGGACCGAGTCCCACATAACGGTGGAGGGGGTTCGCATCGGCGTCGGGAGGACGATGAAGTACCTAGGACTCGTCCTCGACAGCCGGTGGAACTTCAGGGAGCATTTCCTGAGTTTGGCCCCAAGGCTGAACCGGACAGCAGCCGCCCTCAAGCGACTGCTGCCTAATCTCAGCGGGCCAAACGCCTCCTGCCGTAGGCTGTACGCCGGTATCGTGCGGTCCATGGCCCTCTATGGGGCCCCCGTGTGGGCCCTGAGCATCCGGGCGCGACCACTGAAGTTGGTCGCATGCCAGAGGGTCATGGCTATCCGGATGATCCGGGGATACCGCACGATCGCCGGCGAAGCGGCCAACCTGCTTGCCGGATTACTACCCTGGGATCTGGAGGCGACTGCCCTCCAGCACGTCTATGAGTGGCGTGTGGAGGCGCAGCGCCGGGGCGAGACCCCGCTGCCTCGAGAAGTCGAGGCGTGGCGGGAAGAGCTCCGGCGCGAGCTCAGGGTAGTATGGATTGGACGACTGTCGCAACCGACGGCCGGGCACGCCGCAATTGCGGCGGTAAGACCCCTCTTTGAGGAGTGGCTGGAGAGACGTCACGGCGTCCTGACCTATCGCATGACGCAGGTCCTCACCGGACACGGAAGTTTCGGGAGGTACCTGTGGCTGATGGGAAAGGAGGAAACGCCGGGGTGTCACCACTGCGAAGATCGCCCGGAGGACACAGTAGAGCATATGGTGCAAGACTGCCCAGCTTGGGCAGAGCACCGACGTGTCCTCACGGCGGCGATAGGCGGAGACCTCTCGCGCCCGGCATTGGTTTCGGCCATGCTGCGGAGCGAGACGGAGTGGGAAGCGGTCGCCGCCTTCTGCGAGGCAGAAGCTCGTGAAGGAGGCGGCGGGCCGCGAGAGAGAGAGGACAGCGTCCTCCCTCCGCCCCAACCGCAGTGGTGTACGCCCACGGCGCCGTACGTCGCGAGACGAACTCCGGCGCGGGCATGCGGACAGCGAGTAAAGGGCAACTCGCTGTCCGACCATGGACCATGCCCGGGTCGACGGCGCGTCGTGTTCCACGCGCGCCTCAAAGAGCTGTCAGCAAAAATGACGGGGCCCCCTCTCAGAGGGCCAAAGCCTGCCGGGGTCGCGGGATTTATTTCTATTACCGTGACCCCGGAACATAAAGGGCTACTGAAGGACACCGTGGATTTTAGTCAGTACAAGTCTGACAGTACCTCCCGCCCTGCCCGGGGTTGGAGGTCTCATTTGATGATTTTACCACGATAAAAAAAAAAAAAAAAAGGTGCTCCTTCACCAAGAGCACATGACATGTAATGTGATAATACTGATTCGTCTTTGAGCATTACAATATTACAATACGAGGTACATCCCGCGAGCATTCGCGTGTATTGTGACGTATGTGGCCCGCCGGACATTTACGCAATCAGTGTAGCTATTTTTCACTGAATTTATTTTTTTCTTAAAATCTCAGGTAGTGCATGTTTATTTCCTACGATCCAACAGGCTCTTTAAATTACTAACAAAATATCCAATATTTAAACATCTACGTCCTATGAAAACTAGCGGGCTGCTAAAAATGTTCATAATTTTAATAGACTTATAGATTTCATGATTTTCAGTCATGTAGGTCTTTGGGGCCTTATCGTGAATTTTCACGTCTTTGTGAAGTAAAGCAAAATGAAAGAAAAAGAACATTTCTTCAACGTTATTTCTCTAATAAAAGCATTTACTAAAAACATCGTTTTCCTTTTCAGAACTGTCGTAGACTATGCGATGACGTGCACCTACTTAGCAGCACTGTGTGTTTATATCGTGTTCATCGCTGAAAATTTCAAAGAGGTAAGTAAAATGTTTTTATCATTTGTTTATTTTAAGTCCTTCCCTTTCAAAGGGTTAAACGCTAGAAGGCGGAAAAGTCTTTGGTTTTTTTTTTGCAAAATTCTACCTTTGTTGTGTTTTTGTGTTTAAAAACCCTTTCTTCCGCCTTTGATCTCGGTCTTAAGGTACGCGCATTAAACATTCTACAGGCAAAAGCTTTGTAATAAATTACAAAACTTTCATAACACGCCTATAAAATTAATTAAAATGAAACCCAAATTAATTAAGATGAAATAAAATTAAATTCTGACTTATATTGTGGGTTATATTTGGTAAAGTTCAGTTAAGTTTTGATTACAATTATTTGCTGTTATAATTTTGAAAGGCGCTTTGAAATACTTCAAATAAAATTATGTGTTTCGTGACGTCGTAGGACAATTAAGTTATAATCGATCTGTTGAACTTACTTCTAAAGTTAATCTTGCTTTATAATAACCAACAGCTTTGGAACATCAAACAATAGTCGTAAGTACGTTGGTACAGTCAGTGCACATCATTACATGACTCCCATCTGAGACAACAGAGCATGGAAAAGTGAAGCAAGTAATACTGGCCACTAACAGAATTAACGGTATCACAAACTATTATGACGATCTTAGTAGTTATAGGACATTAACAAGCTTAAAAAAGTCATGTAATAACTTATTTTTGAGTGAAAATAGTCCAATTAGCAGACACGTGGCATTGCTATAACAACCACTCTTGGCGATTGGAATATTATTTTTTTGAGTCACCTTTATAATTATGTGAACACCTAATAATTATGTATTAGGTTTATACCGGTGCTCTAATGTGATTACAATTTTAATTATTTACCTCTGTTCTCGATTGAGCTCAATATATTGTTAGGTCAAACGGGAATACAATATTTGCGACCCTGAAAATAGTTGCCCAAACGGGAATACCTCTGTTTACGAGCTAACCAATTAATACTGCTCTGGCTTTAATGGTATTCATTTGTTTCAGGTCCTAGACGAATATATTCCAGAATACAAGCTATCTGTTGAAGCATACTGTGCCTTAACTCTGGTGCCACTAGTACTAATTTGCCAGATCAGGAACTTAAAATGGCTGGTACCATTCTCGGCGATAGCTAACGTCTTCTTGGTGATTTGCTTTGCGATCACGATGTATTACATCTTCAGTGATCTGCCGAAGCCTGAGGGAAAGGCGATGGTGGCTAGTGTCACGCAGTGGCCTTTGTTCATCAGGTAAGGCTATATTCGTACGTCATTTGTTTTTATTCTACAATACCTTCTTCTTAAAGATAGAGAGAGCCTAAAAATAATACCTCGAACAAGATTGAGTATTGAATTCCCGTCCTTTTGACTTTGGGAGCCGTCAAAAACCCAATGAAATGAATAAGAGTCGAAATTAGAAAAGGCTTTTCACTAAACTTGTTGTGTAACAGTCAAATGCTGCAACTTTGCCATGAGGCCCAACTTTGCGTCACAATAAAGGATGATTCGACTTGTAGCGTGAAACATCGCGTGTCGTTCGTTGACAAAAAAGGCAAAGTTGGGCATCACGACAAAGTTGCAGCGTTGTTCGTTACGTCTTTTGTTTAATTGTCGAATCGGAAATGTGATGAAACGAGATATAACTTTAACTGTGATTAGTTTAAGAGCTACATTTTCTGGCAAAGCTTGCAGAGTAAGAGAAGTGTAGCGGCACTAAGCCAGCCAAGTTTGTCATGCGTAACACAAATAAATGGCTCTGCAATAGTCATTTATGTATGGAATAGGAATTTGGCTGCATAACAGACCTTCATAACAGGCTTCAAGTCTGCTAATACAACAGTGTTGGAATGATCTATACTTGATTTCATAATTGTTGATTTTGACAAGTTTGGTTTTAAAATTATGGCGTCATTCATCATCATCATATCAACCGTAAAACATCCACTGCTGAACATAGGCCTCCCCTTTTGGCGTCATAATGATTTTCCAATGATCAATCGCAACGACTCTGTTGAATAAAATAGAATAGAATATGTAATCAGTGGCGTGCAGTGGTTCCAGAGTATGGGCAGGCCAGCCCGAACAAAGACCAAAAAAAAAAAAAAAAAAAAAAAAAAAACAAAAAAAAAACTGCCCTGATTATTTGAAACTGACGATGTGAATAGAAGAAACATTCGGCCCATTTGAAAACAACTGACGAAAAAAAAACAACGCAATACAAAAAAAAAACTTAAAAACAAAAAAAAATGCGGTCATCTGATGCGCATGGCCACGCAGATCGGAGTTTCGACGACGAAATTTGACGATCGCATTGTGCTTTTAAATCTTTATGCATTTTGAAAATGTGATAAAACGAGTTTTCCCAGATATAGGAACAAGCTAGATCGATTTTTGCACCCGCAAACCTCCATACAGTAAATTCAAACGAAGTTGTTGAGTCGTTTTCGAGAACGCGAATATTAGGTACATAAATAATTATGTTTAGACAAATAGGTAGTGTTTAATATATTTTATGAGGATAAAAGTAAGTAAAAGTTTAGTGTAAGACATAGAAAACGAAAATATAAATGCAAGAACTCACCAAACTTATCATCTAAGCTTATCACAATATTCATTGTTTATTCAACAAAGATTCCATGATTTGGGCCTATTTCACACGATCTGCTTGTTTTAATAAGATGAATCATCATATTTCCGTGTTATTCTAGCGTCAATCTTATTATTAAACGAAGAATTCGAATATTTACTGCTTTTATCTTCGAACACAGACATTATTACCACCGGTTTATGAACACTTAAACAAAACACTTAACCTCACTAATTTTAAAAGTAAACTTAAACACTCGTGCAAAAACAAACCAATAGGTAACTGATTTAATCACACTACGCTAGTTTCAGTAACTTTTTAGCGAACTTTTCGTACGAATTGTAAACAAACATCATGACTTCCAAAATATTAATCTGCCAGGTTACTGACAGTACAGTTTTGGGGTTGCCAAAACACATTTTCTCAATTCCCGAAAAACAAAAGCGAAGTTTCAAATAATTCAAATAAGTAGTTAAAAATCCTTGGATAAACAATAAATTAAGAAACCATACAGTTTTTACTTCCATTTTTAGTTACTTAAACTTTTTTGGTAGGTGCAAAAATGGCAATATCCCCTTGATTTTTTACCATTAAAATAAAAGAAAGGAAATTTTCAACAAAATTGCCACCCTGGAATTCATTCATACTTTCAGCCAGCCAATAGCACGGTTTTAGGCCAGGTCTATGCCCCGCCTATATTTTGCGCTCATCTTACATGTGTGCAGTTCATATACACGGCCGCGCACTTATACAGCACGTGATTTATCAATGGACTTTAGGCAATCTTACTACGAATGTAGTTGGGAGTAAAATTCTCGTCAAACGGCGGTTGTGAAAGTTGCTATGAAATTTTTAATAGGAGTTTTCACTTTTTTAATGTTTTGTTTTATTTTATAACCTAGTTCCAATAAATGCTTTTGTTTTATTTGTACGTTGTTATGCCAAGCTAGGCTGTGCCTAATTGCCTGTATGAAGGAACCGCGCCTGTATGTAATGGTAGAATAGAATAGAATGGTAATATCGTACAAATGATTTATACTATTTACGAACATCTAGCTACTTTAGACTACTTATAACATTAATAAATATAATGTAAGAATATGTAAAAATGAAATCTGTAATAATATTGTTCTAATGTCGTTATAACACAATTCTATTATGAGACCACTGACCGAACAATGATCAACCATAATGAATTTAACCGATTATGAACTTTAACAAAATTACAATAGGATCGTGTTTGAATGACAAAATTATAAACATAGCAGACTCGAGCCCCTAGTGTGAAAACATTTTTATCCAGTCAGTCACCTGCTAATGCAATTTAAACCTTAGGTGTAAAGAAACTTGTTTTATTGCGCCACGTATGACATAAATATTTGTCACCAAACTCAAAACACTTTATGAAGTGCAATAAAATAAAACTTTCAGCAAATAAAACATATTTCTTCTAACACATTAAACAAGCACTTTAAATTCAAGATGTATTTGTAAAATTTAATCAAAATAACAGCTGGAAAGTCTAAAACTATTAAAATTGATGGTTTAGGTACCTGATTTTAATACTAAAGGTAACAAGTTCATTTTGTAGTCGACCGCAAACAGGAGTAACAAACGTCAGCGTCTGCGATTATAAGACATGTTGTTACCCGCGACAGGTTCAGGAAAATTCATAGAAGCCAGTGTCATCCCAGTTTTTTTAGCGTGGCAAAATCATCAAATGAGTTCTCCCAACCAGGGCAGAGCGGGAGGGACTGTAAAAATCGTACTGACTGAAATCCACGGGGTCCTTCAGTAGCCTTGTACGTTTACGGGGTCAGGGTAATTCGTTAGTTTCGCGGCTTTGCATCTCTATAGAGGGGTCCCGTCAGGGGTCATCCCCCTGGCTTAAATTCAAGCAGAATACAACCTTCTCAACGTAAACACAAGTAAAACCGTTAGCTCTCATTTGTAGATCTTTGACAGTCGGTACAAGCGTTACGTCGGTTATAAGTACGACACGTTAGAAGCTCTTTAAGTCTGACAACCAATCTTACCATGGGGTATTGTATTACTCAGTTACTGGGTTGTGAAGGTCCGACAGGCAGTCGCTCCATGTAAAATACTGACGTTCAGCTGCATTTGGTTCGAGAGGACGCCGACCCCAATATGGAGTAGCGAAAAGGTTAGGAAGATGTAGTTTCACAAGAGAGATGCCACTCACAAAAAAAAACAGTAGTGTTGTAGCGATATAATCGTCTGCTACTGGTTTCTGTAGTCAAGTATGTACCTACTTGTACCCTAAATGAAAAGTATTAAAATTTGTACGACTTTAAACATTTTAATTAAATCTGAAATATGGTTTTAACACAGGTTGTTTAATCAAATGTTTTAGATCCTAACGACTTTTTGAAACAACCGTAGCATTATATTTACGACCTTTGTTTAAAGTTCGCCTGTACTTATAATTAATATTTTTAATACATAAAATACAGTTTTAACTACATTTACTTTATAACAATAAGATTTGCAATAGATTTTTTTTAGAAAAATATCGAATTGTTTTTAAAAGGAACAAAGCATGCCTGTTTAAATTGTTAAAGAATTTCACTCAAAGCGATTAATTTCCCGAACTCCTGTACATAAGCAATATATTTCATGGCCTGCAGTAAAGACTTTCTTAAAATTTGTAAATTGTGAATTTGCTTATCCCAAATCGCGCCACAGGAATTTATGAAACGAAGACAAACTAGGTTAACAGACTAAGTGCCAGTTCAAACCTTTGTAATTTTAAATTTTTGGAACAATACCTGAAAATTCTACCAGATAACAGCTTCTACCAGAAAAACACCAAAAAACAGACGGACAAAAAAATGTACATAGTTCTTTAAAAAAATAATTTCGCCACAAAATTCGTCAGAAAAGCAAAGGAGTGGGAAATAAATATCATTTTCAGCATGTCACGTTTTACAATCACTTCTTCAATTAATTACAATACATATTGTAAATTAAATTACTGCATTTCAAACAAAGCGCACTACTTCCGAAAAAGTGCCGCTTCAAGCAAGCGTAAATCAATAATTATCAGACGGCAAACGTAAAACCTTAGTCAAACAGCAGACGACAATCGTTATCGTTCATTAGTCACCAATACATTTTCAACTTTATACCCCAGCGCGTAAAGTTAAAAATCATATGTCATTCCATACTCTTAATATCTCTGAACCAAAGAATTAAGATCCATGTAGCCGTTCTATTTGAATTTTTGGATGAATCGATGTTTGTTATTCAATCACGTCAAAAAGCTTACCTAAAGCGGTAGAGTCACGACCAATTAAATTAGCAGAATTCAAAAGCGATTTTCTCGTAACAAACCTTTTATCTTTTCGTGAACTTTTCTTCTTGGAACCTATGCTATTACGAAATAGGTCGTATGCACAGATTTTTTTATCAAGTTTACATTTTCATACCTACTCGTCACTGTACTATTAAATGGAAAACTGCACCATTACTGAATCCACCATTTAATCAATAAAATATAATTATCATCTTGGAACTTGAATTTGCCGGTCATGTCAAATCACACCGCCCTGGCATACGTCACCCTGACTTGTCTGTGCTTGCTCCACTAAGGATGTACCACGATGCGTAGGGTTGGGATTCCAGTTACCGATTCACGTTTAACAGTACATATTTAGAAGGGACTCTAAACACGGATAGGTTTAAACAATAAAAATAAAAACACGGATAGGTAAAAGCTTTTTTTTTACGTGGTAAAATCATCAGATGAGTCCTCCCACCCCGGGCAGGGCGGGAGGGACTGTCAGACTTGTACTGACTAAAATCCACGGTGTCCTTCAATAGCCCTTTATGTTCCGGGGTCACGGTGATGGTATAAGTCCCGCGACTCCGGCAGGGCATAGGCTAAACATAGAAAGGGGAGCAAGTGAAGTTGCAGGTACACCAATTACTAAAAATACCCATCTCTTTCCAGCACAGTGATCTTCGCAATGGAAGGCATTGGTGTTGTGATGCCGGTTGAGAACGAGATGGCGAAGCCCCAGCAGTTCCTCGGATGCCCTGGAGTACTCAACGTGGCCATGACCATCGTGATCTCCCTGTATGGTCTCGTCGGGTTCTTCGGATATATGAAGTATGGAGACGATGTTAGAGGCAGTGTCACTTTGAATTTGCCTCAGGATGAAATGTATGTATAATTCTAAAATATAAAACTTGAGTTTTCAATTAATATTGTTCAGTAGACAGATATAATCACTTTTTACACCATTTTAAAGCAGCATTAAAAATTATATTATGCAAAACATAAATTAGGTAATCTAAATGCCTAAAATTTTATACATTTTTATCAAATTCGAGCTTATTGGATGACTCGCAAGAATTAAATTGATCATTTCGTAGATTTTATACTCGCATAAAATGTGTAAAATGTCATTTTGTTCTGTGTTTTCTGTAGACAATTCACACGAAGTTAAGCAAGTTAATTTATTGGTGTTCAAATCGACAATTCCAAAAGTATGTAAGAGCCAAACCGCCAAACCAACTCACACTGTAAGTATCTCTTTTCCAGTCTCGCCCAAAGCGCCAAGATCCTGATGGCTCTAGCGATCCTCTTCACCTACACTCTACAATTCTACGTCCCCATGGAGATGATCTGGAGGAAGCTGCACAACAAAGTCTCCGTGAGGTACCACAACATCACGCAGATCGCCATCAGGACTACTGCTGTTGTTGGTTCAGGTAAGCATTAAACTATTTTAAAACTACTTCGAAAAGGAGGAGGTCCTCAATTCAATTAAATTTTTCATAGGTTCCCGTACCGATTTGGAAAAATCTTTATTTTGTTTGAATGGATATACCTTCTGGCTCACGAGGCTTCGACTACTGGATGGAAATATAAACCAATCCAATAAAACTGTGTATCCAAAAACCATTTTTCCGTAAAAGGTCTACGTCAGTACGGGTCTGACAGACAGTCCCTCCCGCTCTGCCCTGGGTGGGAGGACTAATTTGATGAGTTTACCATAATAAAAAAGTCTACGTAAGTTAAATTAGGACGGGTGGATTAAAAGTAACAGATATCAAAACAAATTCCAAAATAAATTCAATGTCTTTTTCTGAAATTATTTTTTTGTGAGTTTCTAACTTGAACAGACGTTAAAACCTACTAAAATAAAAAGCTTTCCAAAAAATACTATTATTTTAGGTCCCACAGATATTTCAGGCTTCATGACATACCCCTAGAGATTACAACCTAATTGAGGACTAACAATGTAATAATGAACAGTAAGATGTTTTGACAAATTTTATATTAGTCCACACGGGACCGGCCCACGCGTTAAAATAATGTTTGAGGATGTTTTTAGCAAAAAACGTAATGTAATCATTTCATAAAAAACAGACCTTCTTTAATAATGATATTGTTGGAAAAGCTCATTACTTTGTGGACGTAGGTACCTATTTTAAATAAAAGATATTGATAATAATCAGTGACTTTTGACCTTTTCAATTTCGCAAGCAAGAACAAATTTTGTGTTTCTAAAAGTAAAATTAAGTACATAAGGTACTTTCTGTGAAATTAAGTGAACAAGGCTTTAAATAAATAAACTGTAATATTAAAAAAACAACCCAAGATTTCAGTGAAATAATAATCAATTTTTACACATTTTTTGAAAAAATTCCCCATTACTAATTATTTCTCTAGGTTTTTTTTTCATGCTAGTTAAATCATAAAATGTGTTCCGTGCGGAAATCACTCCACAATCTCATCACAGTGCCAATCGTAGCATCAAAAGGCTGTTTAACATCGTACTTCATCTGTTATTTTTCACAGTGGCCCTCGCAGCAGCCTTCCCCGATCTGGAGCTGTTCATCAACTTAAGTGGTGCCATCTTCCTTTCAACCCTCGGCCTCCTCACTCCAGCCGTCATCGACACCGTTCACAAATGGGACCGCGGACTTGGTCCCTTCAACTGGATCCTTTGGAAGAACATCTTCATAGCCATTATAGCTTTAGTTGCTCTCTTTGCTGGATCCATAACCTCAGTTAAAAGTATGATGGATAAGTTCAACGCTGTTCCTGTTTTGGAAGTTGTGGCTAATGTAACTAGCATTTCTATGAACGATACTATGGTTTGATTCGGAAGATTTATATGTAAGGACCATGACATTAACATTTTTGACTAGTTAAGAAGTCATAATAATTTTAGAAAGGAAGATGATTAACCTAAAATATTTGAAACCAGTTTTTAGGTTTGTTTTAAATCGCGTATAGGTATCGCGAGGCATGCGAGCATTCGCTACACACGTTCATCGCGAACGCCACGCCGCTGGCGGGTGTAGCCTCGTTAAGCACACTGTGTACTGGGTTATTTGTGTGCTCAACTTAAGCATTATCCATCTTAGCATAAACATCTGTTGAACACAAGAAAATTAAACATCTAAACAACATTTCACGTTGAAATAAGGGTTGTTGTGCAGTTACACTTTTTACCCACGACGGAACGGAGCAGCAGGTATATGCGTTTAGGGTGAGAGATGTGTGTTTGTGCAAAGTAATGTTCCCACCTATATTCTAAAGTAATGATCCGATTTTGATGCGGTTTTCAATAACGGGTTTGTTTTTGATGAGTTCATGTTCTTAGACAGGTGTCATGGCTGTAACTCACTAGGGGGCGCCACAATATTAGTGCAAAACAATGTTACAACATAATCGAAACGAAATGTCCGATTACAATTCTGTTTTCAGCAGTGAGTACGTGGTAGCTTAATGCATGTTCCCAAATAATAAAAATTACGTCTGTAACTCACTAGTTTAGACAAGCGTTCAACAGACGTTTATCTTTTTGTGGTAAGACGGTTAGTGTATTTCAGTACGCTACATAAATGTACCGTTGTTTTGCCTCAAGGCATCTCCAGTGAAGCATTCGCGAGGCATGCCTATCTCTGTTCGGCTTTAGTCAATTAAAATTTAGTTTTGTCAGACTGCTGCCTGTCTCTGACAAATTAATAACATTGAAAATACTTTTTATTACAACTAACCTAGTTGTAATAATGGAAATTTCGTCCAAAATTGACTTTAACATTCCGGTAAATTAATAGGACTATTACGTAGGGTTGTTAATTAAGTAAGTCTCTTGGACTATAAACTCACTGATAAGGTTGTGATTTTTAATTACAAAAGGCCTTATGGTATGCCTGTCTGATATTCATTTCTTTAACGTACATATATTTTATATTTTCTGTAAAGCTACACTCTTTTATAATGTCAATCTCACTCGGTATCTCATACCGTTGGGGCACTCCCTCACCGCGAGCATTCATCTGTAATGTAACGTTTCAGATTCGAACATTTCAGTGACGGAGGACAATCGAGCATCAGAATGCTCCCGGTGAGACAGGCCTTAAGATTTTGCATACTCTTCTTTTTACATGTTTGTTCTATATTTATAATCTTTCACCTCAGGCAGGCTCTCTTGTAAATAATTATGAATGATTTAAAATAAATATAATTATGGAATAGTTCCAAATGCAGCATGACTTTTTAATCAATTTTAAAATTGACGCAATAAATTCACAACATGTTATAAAATACAGTAAATGTTGTTTGTAAATAACTTATTTTTCAACTCATAGATGTTGTTGCTAAGACATAAATAAATTTTCCAGACAGAAAAACAGTTATAAATTCGTACATAAATTTAGAGACTATACAAGTGTTGTAAAGAATTGCCAATTTAATTTAAGTTATTAATTAGTAAACTTTAATTGTAAGGATACTTTTAAGGTGGCAACACAATTGCTTTTCTGTTATAAAATCTATTAGAAGCTTATTCTACACTGTCCTTGGTTCGAAGAGACCAATTTCTGCTAGTAAGATAAGTAAGCCTTCTTACGATAAAATACTTTTTGTACTAGACTAATCATTTATAACTTTGAGTTATCGATAACCAGACTTCTTTTGTAATGTATTTTATCTCTCATTTCATTTTAAAGTATTTTACCCATACTTTATTACCATCCATCACTAATAAAGAGCTAGACGACTCCTCGAACTAGATTTTTAAACAAAAAGTAGTTTACTGCATAAATAAATTGAAAATCTGTTTAGTTCGTCAGTATGTGTACTGAAAAATAATGAACAAGTTTTTTTTTATCAATGAATATTGATAAAGGTAAAACACTTCGAGATTCGGGAGTGTACAAACGGCCACACATCAAGCTATGCAAAACCAGTTAGCATTAGCTGACCGTTAATTTTTGTGTAAAAATCGTACGAAGCGAGACCAAGACAAACTGGATTTGTATAGCTTGACATGTAGCCGTGTATACAACTGAGTGAGTGTACACTAGAGTGTAATACCTGTAAAATATCGACCGAGTCTCGTTTTGTGATTTTTAGAATCGTTTTGTCGTAGTCAATTTTTGTTTACATAACAAAAAAATACAGGTCATATATTTTTTGATGATGTACGAACTGAGGAACTAGTTCGACTTTTTCAAAATTTCGACTTTTTGTCTAGCTATTTCGTTACTAAAATGGCAATAAAATTGCACCAAGATGTTTGATTTGGCGCTCATTTTGGTGACATTATTTTTTCTCGTGATTCTGTTTGATTTATCGACCGTGGTTGTGTATCTAGCTCTTTATAAGTGATCGCAATCTACTACATAATAATAGCATAGTTACCAATAATATTACATATTTCTTCAGATGCCATTTTGTATCTTACTTTACAGTTAGAATAAAACGAATAAGTACCTAAAATAATTGTTTAGTTCTTGTATCATAATACTAGTAATAAGCTTTACACTTTTAAAGTAAAAATTATTAGTAAACTACTGAGAATATTAAAATTGCTCAATAAATGAGAATTGGCAAAATTGTAATCGAACAATTAAAAATAATAACTAAAATTTGTCTGTCGTACTACAAAAAGTTAAAGATCTGTTGAACACTTGCCAAAAAAAAGGGTAACTGCAAAATGACTCTTATATCAACAACGTTAAAATGCCATTTGGCAGGTGACAGTTTTTTAGACAGGTGTTCAACAGATGTTTAACTTTTTTTATAGTGATGGACAATCTATCTATCTATGTTTTGTGACAAGAGTTGAGTACATACTATGGAATTAAGTTAGATAAAAGTTATGAAAACTACAACATTCTTACAACAGACGACAATAAAAAATAATAGTAATATTTTCCATGGCGTATGTTCTTATGTCCAATATACTATAGTATTAAACCTTTCTATAATACAAGAGAAAACGATTCCTCTATTTTCTTTTAATCTCTCTCCATCCTTAAGAATACACAAAATGTTGAGTACAATTAAAATAAAAATCGTTTTTAATAATAATAAGTTAGTAAAAGTGAGTTTTGTTATCATGAAAAAAAAGAAATGTGATATCATTAATTTTAACACTAGTTTTTATATATAGCAGTAGAAAAAAAAACGCCTAGTTTTAAATTAAAACACTGAAAGATAATTTTTGCATTTTTATTTCATCTTCTTTTATAAAAAGTGAATTAATGAATTCCTTTGACTTTTCGAAGAACCATATTTGAGTAAAAAAACAAATAAAAATATATATTTTTGCAGTAAAATTTTATACTAAAGCCCGTCGTTAAAAGTGCGTTTGGAACCCTACACGCAAATCTAAAAATAGTAAGATCACCTAGAACGTAAAGAAAATTCTTTAATATCCACAAGGAATATCAACGCATTTTATCGCCCCAGCTTTTTCTTATAAAGAGGAAATAAAATATCACATGAGCAAAGACGATTAGCGCAGTGGCTGAGCCATTGTACTTCTACGCTGCGTGTCGTGGGTTCGATTCCCGCACGGAGCAAATATTTGTATTATCTACAAATAGTTGTTCCGGGTCTGGGCGTTTGTGTATGTGAGTTTATTTGTTTTTAAACGCAACCACGATATGAGAAATTCATACTGTGTGGCAACGATTAAAAAATAAAGAAGTATTTCTTGTATCTTATACATATGTGTATGTTATCTTGTATATTATTTGATTTTCACATTACATAATTTTGAGCGGACTTAATTAGAAGGTTCTGTTTTGAGGCCGTGAGAAGTGGGTTTTAAATCGGATTACGTGTGTGCTTCAATTAGTGAAGGCACCACGTGTATGGAAATATAGTCATGTCTATTTAGTGCAATAGTCAAAAACATTATCCAGCACCTGAATATGTTTAATCGCAATACTTACAATAACGTAATATCAAAATATTATGTTAGTAGAAAAAGGTGTACAGTCGCGTTCATTAAGATGTTGGCACGTCTGGACTTCAAAAATATATGAACATCAAAATAATTCAGATTATTGTGACAACTAAAGCATCATTAAATTGTGATCAAGATTCAGATCCATTAATATGTGACTACTTTTTCTCAATAACATGTATACAGCCAAAGGGACATTTTTATATGAACAACTTTAAGATCATAAATATCTGAACAGTGTTCACTTTACAATTCACAATTATGTAAGCTCACAACACGTAAAAGTAATTAAAATTCAGACTTATTACAACGTCATAAAGATGATTTTACTAGCAATCTTAAAATTGCGTGGTCAAGGAGTTTGCAACATTATTTAGGTATCACTGGCTAGTTTTCCATTAAGTGCCGTTGTTTTTTTCATTAATAAGAAATAACTGACGCACATGTCATTCATAAAAAATATACTATGGCATTGAAGTTCGCATTTCAAAAGACCTAAAAAGTATTCGCGCGGTAAACAATTGAAATACTGTAATTTCTATAACAATGTAAACTGGATCCTATTTATTCGAACAATTAATGTACTATCCTATGCATGTAGACATATTTGTGAAGCTTACCCTGCTCAGATATTATTAAAGCTTATACAGTATAGATATATTATTAAAAGGTCATCACATATTGTTGCCTAATGCAAATTATATGTTATTGAACCTTCACTTGAGTACATATTTTTATCTCTAGATTTGTAGAATTTTTTGAGCTTATCAACGCTCACAATATTTTGAATCATTGACAATGCCAACATATTATTGAACTCGACTGTACATTACATTGTGTCACCTAGGTAAATAATAACAGCTGGTTTGGCTGATCAGACAAGGCTAAGCAGATTTTGCCAAGGTCTGAATATGGAAAACTAACAATACATAACATACCAAGTTACTTCCGTGTCCCAGAAAGGTGATGGTTTTGACTGTCATTTGTAAATCTTTGACAGCCGTTACAATACTGTTGTTTGATTCTCACTGTCATTTATTAATCTTTAAAAATCGTTACAAAGCCTTTGTTTCTAACTGTAATTTGCAAATCTTTGAAACTACAAAGTTGTTGGTCCTAACTGTAATTTGTATTAGTGAATCTTTAACAGCCGTTATAGGTGCCTATATAATGACCCGAAAGATGATAAGTCAGCAAAAAAGAAGAAATTATTGATACCTAGTTTCCGTCTAGATGAATTACATAACACTCCATGTTACGTACAAATAAAACTACCGATAATCACCACCGAATGTGTGAGTAATATAAGTTTTGATCTAATTGTCTGTTACATAACCTGTAAGCATGTGCATGTCTTTTGGAACCGTTTTTTGCTAACGAATTAGTGCTGACTACACGGATATGAGCTATTGTATAGAAAGAAGTTGCATAAGTAGGTTCTATCAAAATGAGAATTAAATAATTTGACTGGTAAAAAAGGACTACAACCATAAACTCGCTTCGTAAGCCTCGTATTATCCGAATCTCGCGCCGAGTGAAGGCAATGGCTCGGCGCGGTTCGGATTGATATACGTCCGATCCGTAAAAGACTTTGCAAACATGGGGCTCGGTGTGTAGTGCAATGTTGAGTTCACACAGCTCGTGATTTTACGTGCTTTGTGAACTCAGCATTTCAATACCAGGGACTGTCTCATCACGTAACTATTACCCTGGAAAATAAAGAGCTATTGGAGGATCACCGTAGATTTAAGTAATTACAAGTCTGACAGTCCCTTCCGCCCTACTTGGAGACTCATTTGATGATTTTCCCACGATAAAAAAGTCTGCAGTACAAGAAAATTTTTAAATATTTCCACTACTTGCTTATTTTGGGTGTTAGTTGTAATTTAATTCCCAGGTTGGGAATTTATCGATTGATTTACTTACCGGTAAAAGTCCAGATACTGTCTTGGTGTCTTACTCACGGCCTGGGCTTGACTTTATTACAGACTCAAACATAATGACAATACAATGTGAGTGAACTATAGTAACACGTCTACCCTACCCTTCGAGGATTATAGGCGTGAGGAGATGTTGTGACATGAGGTGGGTTCGATTCCCAGAACGAGTAGTGTTAATTAAATTTTCCATTAAGAATTTCTCAGTAACAGGCACGTGTCACGGGGTTCGAATCAGTGTGCAGTGGAAGGCAATAAGCTCTCCTATTACGTGTGACATATACGTAACTGGTTATTATATGCAATAGACAAGGTGCCAGTTGCGCAGGTGCCATTATCAGTATGCCCTATATCACCTTTGCCTGACCCATTGGGTTTTACAGGCTGCGTTATTTGAACTAAGTAGAAGTTTAGGGCATTGATTTTAGTTAACTATTTTGCAACACTGGCTTACCCTAGAACCCAACTCAGAACTAAGGTAGTCCCTTAGTTCTGAGTGAGTGAAAGGGTAAACTAATGAGACTTCAGAAGTACTTCTTCATAAGTAACTGCCTCATTTATACTCTGAAGGAGGCAAATACTTTTCTCATATAAGTTAGACAATAAGTGATTGAGAAACCTGACTTAACTAATAAAACGTTGTAAAAGAAATTGATTCTTGTTTATTTATTAGGCCTTTCACGCCTGAACCATTAATTTCGATGAGTTTTGGTACAAAGATACATGGGAAAATGTAGACGACATTATATGGGTACTTTTTGCTTATAATCGAGTCAATGGGGAGTTTTGATCTGCAAAAGGTGGTGTAGATTTTTTTATATTTATATTGCTTAAGTATATTCTCCTCATCAAAATGTGAGTTTTCGACCTCGAGGAGTATCTGCGTTAGCCGTCATCTTGACTTGAAGGGGCCCAAATATGTTCTTTTTCAGATCTTCAAGCGCTGACTTTATAATAAAATGCTTCAGAGAAGTATAAAGACAATAAAATTCCACAGCAAATGATATTTGTTTTTATTCTGTACGTCTAATAGATATACAGTTTCAAGAGGGAGAACGTTCAACATTTCAAAAAAATCATTTACTAATATTAATATTTGAAGATGTCGCAGAAATGGGTGGGACGATCAAAGCCTAGAAAAGCTAGTAAATACTAATGATAAATGACTCACAATAACAAAACATTACTATGAATTTCTGTAGTTACGTTAACCGCAAGTTGTTGCCACATCGGAGACCTCTCGCGCCCGGCATTGGTTTCGGCCATGCTGCGGAGCGAGACGGAGTGGGAAGCGGTCGCCGCCTTCTGCGAGGCAGTAATGCTCGTGAAGGAGGCGGCGGGCCGCGAGAGAGAGAGGACAGCGTCCTCCCTCCGCCCCAACCGCAGTGGTGTACGCCCACGGCGCCGTACGTCGCAAGACGATCTCCGGCCACCGTAGGCGCGGGCATGCGGACAGCGAGTAAAGGGCAACTCGCTGTCCGACCATGGACCATGCCCGGGTCGACGGCGCGTCGTGTTCCACGCGCGCCTCAAAGAGCTGTCAGCAAAAATGACGGGGCCCCCTCTCAGAGGGCCAAAGCCTGCCGGGGTCGCGGGATTTATTTCTATTACCGTGACCCCGGAACATAAAGGGCTACTGAAGGACACCGTGGATTTTAGTCAGTACAAGTCTGACAGTACCTCCCGCCCTGCCCGGGGTTGGAGGTCTCATTTGATGATTTTACCACGATAAAAAAAAAAAAAAAAAAAAAGTTGTTGCCACATCACTGCAATCATAGGTCATTAACCTGCCTTAACGTGAGTTTAAGTTTCAACATTATTTCAGAACTATGTGTTGAAATACAATGTTCTTAAAACTTCGCACTTACAAAGGCCACTTTGAGAGTTGCGATAGTACTTTATGTTTGGTGCTAAATTGAAATTAGCCTCTATAAACTAATATTTTATAAACATTATACGCATTAACGCATGCGTAGCGAATTTCAAAGATTTTCTTTAGAACCGCGTGCAGGGTTTGAACCTATGACCTCCGACGCTCTTTTCAACCGAGCGATGGAGGTTCTAATTCTAACCTACTGTGTCGATTTTTTCAATCCATTTCTAACGTCTCAAGGTGACTTTTGGCGCCATCTATTGTACAGTTTTTTTTTTTAACTTTGCTCCACTCTCGGAATTTCTCCTCCTTGCAGATCACACAAATATTTGTTCCGTGCGGGAATGGAACTCGCGACGATACCATAGGCGTTTGGCCCTCTATGGCCCCGTCAGATTGCTGATAACTTATTGAGGTGCGTGTGGAACACGATGCGCTATTGATCCGGGCACGATCCATGCTTGGACGGCGAGTCCCTCGTTGTCCGCATGCCCGCTTGTCAGTATATCTTACGGGCAGTTTTCCAATCATCGTGATTGTTTTGAGTTCTCTAAAGGAGATGAAACGGAATATCCAAACAGTTATGTGCCAAATAAATGCACCTACATTTGAGCAATTACTGTTATACTCGTAAAACAATTACGATTAGTCTTAATGAAATAATTGCAGGTTTTAACCCCGATCCAGTTAGTTGATTTAACAAATAGTTTAGTTCGTAATCTTTGCTACGTTTTGCGTTCAATTTAAAAGCAATATTGCTCCTGTATGGATTGTTTTGTCCTGACGTCAATCATTGGTATAAGTGAATGCAGAATCCAACTTTTAACCATCGATCTTCTGGATATCGTCCACGCAACACGGCGTTGATCGTTCAGCTTATTAATAAAAAAAACCTACTTTGACTTATAACAAACTTAAACCGTCTTTCTAAAAAATAGTTAAACATCGGTTGAACACTTGCCTAAATAAATTAAAAACTGCAAATCGGCATTTGACGTTGATATAAGGGTCATTTTGCAGTTACACTTTTTGTAGTAAGACGGTATATATTTATTCCACTCCAGGTCTTGCCTGTTTCATCTACTATGTTTATCGCTATCGCCCACTTCTGCTTATTTACCTTGTGAGCTATGTCAATGACATTTTCCTGTTCATTTCATCAAAACAATACATATAACCAGTAATTCCTGAGTTTAACCCGTTCAACCAACCAAACAAACAAACTATTCAGCCCTATAATATTAGTCTAAATTAAAGGAGTCAATGGTCTCGGGGCATTATTAGATGAATTACTACTATGATATGTAAAGGCGTTCCCTCACCTGTAATGTAACGTTACAGATCCGGGTTATGTGACATCTCGCCCACGATAAAACTGACCCTAAGGCCAGATGTCCCCTTTTTGAAATGTGCATGGGTAGATTCGCCCGAACCAATTTAATAGAACGGGCCAGATGTCTTCTATTAAACAGTGAAGAGATATTTCGGCAAGATCGTATAATTTTAATTAAATATCTGTTCATCTATACATATAATAAAATAGTTAACAATATAATCAGCAAAAGTACCAGGCAACCATAAGTTCAAAGTGGTATGTACTTAAATAATTCTAGGCAGGAGGATTATTTAAGCACATACCACTTAAAAAAATCGTATACTTCATACCACTTCGAACTTATGCTTGCCTAGTACTTTTGTTGATTATTAATGAACAGATATTTAATTAAAAGTATACGATCTTGCCGAAATATCCCTTCACTATTTAATAGAAGACATCTGGCCGGTTCTATTAACCCATCTTTACCCATAGTTGCGCAAGCGCAACATTTCAAATATGTTTTTTTTTTATTTGTAAAATGAGAAATAAATCTATGAAATCTAACCCAGTCTCGAAAAGAAGAACTAAAAGATGGATCAAATTTTTTTAATGGGTTTTTAAGTACAAATACATATTTTTTTTATCAACTAAAAACTGCTAATTGAGTCATCTCGTGATCGATATATTCATGCAATCATAAAAAAAGATTAATTCAAATGAATCTATACTTTTTATACTGTATAAAGTTTTATCAGTATCTTATTTATGATATAAACCCTTTTCTAGGAAAAAACTACTTACACATGTTGTTTATCTTAGATTTCTAGGAAAAGTTGCGTATACGCAACGTTGGGAGTAACAATAGTCAGTTTTTATTGTTACTCAGCTTGCCACTTATGTTAGAAATGTATTGTAAATAATGGGTTCTCGCTATTCAAAGAGTAGAAGCTCTTTTGTTTTATTAGTCAGTCGGTTATAGGACGTCGAGCCAGCAGTGTCACATAATAATTTCTAAAAATAAATATCTGGAACTTATGAAATACACACCGATTTACCCGCAGAGCCTGGAAATACACAAGGTGAGCTCGGTCCTTCAACTTCCAAGAAGCCAAGACTGTCAATAGTCACCAAAATGTGTTGCAGACTTGAAAAAATCTCAGCATATTGCAGTCCACTGCTGGACATAGGCCTCTCCAGGGAGCGCCACAGCGCACGATCCCCTACTTTTTTCATCCAGCCACTGCCAGCTTCTTCAGGTCATCAGTCCATCTTACCGGGAGGCGCCCCACCCTACGCTTACCTACACACGGTCTCAATTCGAGAACCTTCCTAGACTTCCTACTCCACCTATCATCGATTCTGCGGCAGACAAGACCAGCCACTACCACTTCAGCTTGCTTCAGATTTGGACAATATCTGTAATTTTTGTCTTATGCCGTAAGACCTAATTCCGGATTTTATCCCTTAGTGAGACCCCCAGCATAGACCTTTCCATAGCAAGCTGCGTGACATGAAGTCGGTGGGCAGTCTTGACTGACATGTTCCATGTTTCGGCTCCGTAGGCTATGACTGGAAAGACGCACTGATCGAACACCTGGATTTTCAGGCACTGCGGCAGTGGTGACGTGAGGATATGACGCATTTTCCCAAATGCTGCCCAGCCTAACTGCACTCTTCTGGCAATTTCCCGCTCGAAGTTGTCTTTACCTAGCTGTAATACCAGTCCAAGGTAGATGTATTCTTGCACAGGGAGAGTCGCACCAGGCGGCGGCCGACTTGGCGACGCGAGCGGTCGCGACAGTCGTGGAGAGGATCCGGCGGTTGGGACTCGACGTGGCGCTGCACAAGACGGAGGCCATGTGTTTTCATGGCCGCGTCAACGCGCCCACGTCGGGTTACAGCATCACGGTGGGAGGGGTTCGCATCGGCGTCTTGAGGACGATGAAGTACCTGGGACTCGTCCTCGACAGCCGGTGGAACTTCCGGGAGCACTTCCTGTGTTTGGCCCCGAAACTGAATCGGGCAGCGGGCGCCCTCAGGCGACTCCTGCCCAACCTCAGTGGGCCAAACGCCTCCTGCCGTAGGCTGTACGCCGGTGTCGTGCGGTCCATGGCCCTCTACGGGGCCCCAGTGTGGGCCCTAAGCATCCGGACGCGACCAATCAAATTGGTCGCATGCCAGAGGGTCATGGCTATCCGGATGATCCGGGGATACCGCACGATTGCCGGCGAATCGGCCAACCTGCTCGCCGGATTGCTGCCCTGGGATCTGGAGGCGACTGCCCTCCAGCGCGTCTATGAATGGCGCGTGGAGGCGCAGCGCCGGGGCGTGACCCCGCTGCCTCGAGAAGTCGAGGCGCGGCGGGAAGAGCTCCGGCGCGATCTCAGGGCAGTATGGAGGGCACGACTGTCGCGACCGACGGCCGGGCACGCCGCAATAGCGGCGATAAGACCCCTCTTTGAGGAGTGGCTGGAGAGACGTCACGGCGTCCTAAGCTTCCGCTTGACGCAGGTCCTCACCGGACACGGATGTTTCGGGAGGTACCTGTGTCTTATGAGAAAGGAAGAAACGCCTGGGTGTCACCACTGCGTAGATCGCCCGGAGGACACAGTCGAGCATACGGTGCAGGATTGCCCCGCTTGGGCGGAGCACCGACGTGTCCTCACGGCGGCGATAGGCGGAGACCTCTCGCGCCCAGCACTGGTCGCGGCCATGCTGCGGGGCGAGACGGAGTGGGAAGCGGTCGCCTCCTTCTGCGAAGCAGTCATGCTCGCGAAGGAGGAGGCGGGCCGCGTGAGAGAGAGGACAAGGTCCTCCCTCCGCCCCACCCGCGGTGGTGGACGCCCACGGCGTCGGACGTCGCAAGACGATCTCCGGCCACCGTAGGCGCGGGCATGCGGGCGGCGAGTAAAGGGCAACTCGCCGCCCGACCATGGACCATGCCCGGGTCGACGGCGCGTCGTGTTCCACGCGCGCCTCAAAGAGCTGTCAGCAAAATGACGGGGCCCCCTCTCAGAGGGCCAAAGCCTGCCGGGGTTGCGGGACTCATACCATCACCGTGACCCCGGAACATAAAGGGCTACTGAAGAACACCGTGGATTTTAGTCAGTACAAGTCTGACAGTACCTCTCGCCCTGCCCGGGGTGAGAGGTCTCATTTGATGATTTTACCACGTAAAAAAAAAAAAAAAAAAAAAAAGGTAGATGTATTCTTGGACAACTTGGATTGACGGAAATTGGTCCTGGGATAACAAGGTCATTGAACATGACCTTGGTCTTGTCCAGGTTCATCCCAAGATCCTCACATCTCGAGGCAGCATTGATACTGTTCAGCATTTTTTGCATGTCTAGAAATATTTCTAATTTATTTATAAGACTTGCTTGTTCAATTTATGTCCAATAATCCCAACGTTGCGTAGACGCTACATTTTACGGAATGAAAAATAAGTAATCAAAATTTTTTTTTAAAAAAAAATCTCTTTTTTGAAGTATTTATAAACGTAATCTATACATATAATAAAACTGTAGAAAATTTATTTTTGTACATTAAATAAAAACTCAAAAAATATAGCCAGGGTATTAAAGGACAACCAATAGAACCCATTTCTAGCATTTTTAGAATTTTTGTCTGTTTGTCTGTGTATTTGTCCAGGTATCACATAAAATGTACGAAACTAATGTAGATAACTTTTATACACAACGATTAAGCGTAACTTGGAGAGGAATTTAGTTTTTGTTTCATTGGAATCGGTTCAGTCTATCAAAAGATATTTGAATTTAAAGTGTTTCAGAAGTAAAATTACGGGTGCACTGTGGTCTCACACATTGATTTCGTACGTCAGTCGCGCGATCTAACTTCGAATAGAAAAACTACATTATTCAAATAACTGGAATGGACCGGAATGGACCGGAATGGACCGGAATGGACCGGAATGGACCGGAGCGGACGGGAGTGGAGTGGAGCGGAGGGAAGTGCAGTGGAGTGGAGTGCATAGAGCGGGCATTAGGAAAACAGTCCTACATAAACCTGAAGTGTCAAATATTCTTGATAAATCTACGAAAATTCTAAATACAGGGTTTATATGAAAAACGTGGCCTGAATTAAGAGCTTAGAACTAAAAATTACATTGTTCAATTCCGACATCCACGCGAACGAAGTCGCGGGCACGGCTAGTAAACAATAAAAACATAAAATTTGCATTTATTTGTACCCTTGGGAGTTAATGGGTTAAATTGGTTCGGGCGAATCTACCCATGCACATTTCAAAAAGGAGACATCTGGCCTTAGGGCCAGTTTTTTCGTGGGCGAGATGTCCCATAACCCACAGATCCGTACATTTCATCGGTGAGGGAGAACAATCGAGCAACACAACGCGCACCTTGTATCAAATCTATACTAAATGTACGCAAATGCTCGTCAGTCACCTAGGTATAGTACTGTAATGTAATGCTCAAAGTCGAATCTACAATATTATATTACAGGCGAATGCTCCCGATGAAGGAGCGCCTTTGATGACAACTCAAAGCAAACAGCTCAGGTTTTCCCCAACGCCACTGAGACGTCATTAATTTGTCAATAGAAGTTACTCAATAATAACATTGACACCTATTTTCCTCCAATTTACCTTGCCTCTTCAGTAAAACCAATGAGATTTGGTCCTTATTGGTTTCTTCGAATTTAGGTAATGAAAAAATATACTTGAAGTAAAATATTATTATTTATTCATGTGTTCTACGTAAACTGTTCTTGATCAAAGTGGCCACTGTTTAATAAAAATCTTGAATTCGCTTACAGAAATGTTTCGTCAAACCATTCAAGAAAAATGTTGTAATCTTTGTAGAACATATATGTATATGCAATTAGACTCACTAAAATATACATTGCGCGGAATAGAATGAAAAGTGATTTTTTGTAATGAAATCTTATAAGTCATACTTCCTTACTGTGTAAAACTTCAGAAAGAGCGCGTGAATTCTTCTCAAGACCCGCGACGATTTACCTTCACATTTCTAGTCTGTACGTGGCACAATAATCATAAAGTTAGAGAAGTGTGCTTAAATTAATTAGAATAAGGCCAAAATACGATGATGATTGATAAGAAAACTATAAGGCACAACAGCATAAACAGTAAGATAAAAGGATCTCATGTCCCAAAAGTTAGGTCACACAATAGGCACACTAAAGTAAGTACGCAACTAAGTAATTGCGGTACTTGAATACAATCTACTACCTAGATTTATTTCTAAATTACCGTAGTCACGTTTAGGGCTCTAGATAACTGTTTCAAAACAGTTGTAAATAATAGCAGGTAGATGTAATAATAGATTGTACTGGAATACGGCGCACTTTCGGTTCATGAGCCTATGTAGATGTTGTAAATAAATGTGATTAATGCAACGGTTGTTGTATAGTTTAGCATCTATGGAGATTTAAATTCTTACTACAAAACAGTTAAACACCTGTTGAACACTTATCTAAGAATACAGTTTACAGTGTATGCAAAACGGCATTAAGCGTAAATGAGGGATTTTCTTTTGATTGTTTCCCTAGTCGATGGATAGATGGCGCTGAACTTGGTATGTTACTGCAATGAATGGAACGTCTTCAATTTTTGATTTTTTTCACTTGATTGTAATTTTGAGATCTTAAAACATAACGTACATGATTGTCATTGTCAGTCACATCACATCACACTATTGGCATTTGGAAATAAATAACAACAAGGAAAAATAAAAAATATTCATTGACCAGTCTTTTTAATTTATGAGTTTTCCACGCCATAAAGAAAATGTTCCAAGAGAAAAAGAAGAGAAGTCTGTGCCTCGTGGATTTGTGAAAAATGAAGGCATACATCTAGTAACGTAGTCAGTTCAACGCCATCTACAGAGTTCTTGGAAACTACTTTTTTTTATTACTCAAAAAGAAAACTTCTCATTAAATGGTCATTTTGCAGTTACTATTTTTAGACAAGTGTTCAACAAATATTTAAATCTTTATGAAACGTCGGTTTTAGTTTACCAAGTACGTCTTAAGCTTGAATGCGTATTACTGATGTTGGTCGCGTATTTTAGTAAGACAAGTCGTCGCTGTCGTTGCTGTCGTAGTATGGTGCTATATATAATACAATTTCATGAATACGCGCGGCCGACCGTAAGCGACCGACATCTGCGTTACGTGGGTTATGTTGGTCAAATATGCAGTCAAACTATGGGTCTTTTAGTCAAGAGTGAATTGGTTACTTCTAGGCAAGCGTGCTTTACCGTCAACTATATCTTCGCTTACCATTAGGCGACAGAGTGCTCAAAAAAAAAAAGTAAATTCAAACTGAAAACTGTCCAACATTGATTTGAAAACTACATGTACAATGTACTTTATTAAAATAATTCAATTAGTATTTCAGTAACTGATATTTCCATTTCCACTGACTAAAATCCACGGTGTCCTTCAATAGCCCTTTATGTTGAATTTTAGTCAGTACCAGTCTGACAGTCCCTCCCGCTCTGCCCGGGGTGGGAGGACTCATTTGACGACTTTACCACGATAAAAAAAAACAAGTGATATTTCCACTCGAAATTGCAAGATTTCGTCTGTCCAATGTTAATTTAGTTTTGTAATGAACTAATTGAATAGCCCCGTTAAGTATGATTCAACTCTTAAGCAAATTATTTGAATGGCTGTACGACTAGCATACATAATACAAGGCTGTTTGCCATCCGATGAAGGCGAAACATTGAAAGGGAACGAATAACGATTTCAATGCAGCAATACTATAATAAAAAGTACATAGTTTAAAAACTAATAATTAACCTGGTTCTAGTTTATAGATACGGAAATTAATCTGCAATACTGATACATCTTAACGGCCATTTTATATCAATTTGATATGCCTACTTCACGAAGAGATTTAAAGGTTTTGGCGGGCTATCGTATGGATCGCCCGCCATTTTGTTTTTTTTTAGAATCAAGGGGTAAAATAAGAGTTAAGTACTTAAATAGAGGACACTTACACAAACAAAAAAAGGAGATACGGGTCCTTAGCTTGTCTTTATTCGTCTCGCAGGCCGTTAAGGCCTCCATACAAAAATCTTCAAACCCCTTTAATCCAGATCCGTACTGCTGTTTTAACGTAGTTGAGTAAAAAACATTCATCCATCCATTCCTTCCTTTGAACATCTAAGTTTTCGCATTTATAACATTAGTAAAGAAGTAACAAGCCAGTTCTTTTAAACTTAATTCTTTTCCAGCTCTACACATCATCTAAGTACAAAAAAGACGTTTAGTAATCAAGTGATTGTCCTCTTCACAAGTTTTTGTGTCAATGCCGTAATCATCATTTTAAAGATAAAATTACAGTGCGTAACAGTGATTGTTTACGCATGACAAAATCTAAGTGCTCTTAAGTAAAGTAGTAAACTGAAGTTGTATAGTACAAGACAAGTTATGACCGAGATCATAACAAAACCTTTCCTAAATATTTCAAACTATCTTGGTGATAGGTGTACCCATTTAATGATTCAAATGAGACCTCCCGCTACAGTTTTTGATTTTGATCAAACTGATCTCTACTGAATCCTCCCGCCCTGGATGGAGTGGAAGGAACTATCAGACTTATAATAAATAAATAGTGATGCCCGATACAATAAATGTTGTATTTAGCCCCGCCGGGCGTAGTTAGTTTCCTGACAGCTGTTTTAGTATTTCCATTAAGTTCCAGTCACTCCTACTCCAAAACAGTCACTGAAAAATAATATTGATGTGAAAACCCTGTACTTGGGTTTTTCCCAACCCAGGAATCGAGCCTAGAGGCAGTTTGTTGTTGTTCAAAGTATGTATTTTGTTAAAATTCCTGGAACGTTCAGGGGAATCCTTTGCTTTATTGTTGGACAAACAGTACAAGAATTCCAATGTTTATGTTACTCAGCACAACAAACAATAGCTGATAGGAGTGGGGTTTCTACAATTTTATTTCATTGATTCACCTGTATTAATCATTAAAAAAAATACCTGCGTACCTTCCGCTATTTATGCAAACCACATAGAAGGAAACTATAAGTAATATTATCATTATAATGGGATATTTATGATGTTTGTTTATTGTTTTAAGTTTCAGATATTTCAGACCTGTTTCAAGTGCGATGATCACAGATGAACAGCACCCTGATATAGATGATGTTTGTAATCATTATAGTTTTAACACTTAATTTAATACATTTTGGAAATGTGTCAGATCCAATAAATTGTGACAATTTTTTTTTTAATTATTTTGACGAATTCAGAACGTCATCCTATTTTTGAAATCGGTTAATAAACTATGAATTTTATTTTAAGAAAATTATTGACCTTTTAGCTACCGCTTTGATCTGGTGGATGAAACAGTATCGAATATGAGATACTGAATTACTGAACATTTTCTTTTTGGAAATAGTAACTAGTAATTTTCAATAGCTGATTAGCTTTGTATATAAAATAAATTTTAGAAATGGGAAATTACAAAATACTTCTGTCTAACCTTTTAAGCATATAGATGCGATATTATGACGTATGTTCATTCATAAAATACGGCTAACATTAAACAATACAACACTGTAATAAGGAAATAATAAATGACGTATAAAACAATTATTAAATAGTCGTTTAACATAATATACATTGTGTTTTCCTTGTCTCGTGGGAGCGATTATTTACTGATATTCTAATGACATTATGTATTAGTGCATCCAGACTAAGACTTCGCCTAATTTACATATTCTCATAATGTAAATTAAGATAATAATTTATTTATTCAACTAAAGGTTCGTTCGTATAGGGCATCCGTATTTACAGTACGTTTTAAATTTTACAAGATATATATTATTTAGTCAGATCAGTATTTTTAGTGGATCCCTCACAAATCATCATCATCGGCCGGAAGACGTCCACTGCTGAACATAGGCCTCCCCCTTAGACCGCCACGCCAAACGACAATTCGCCACTTGCATCCATCGGTTGCCCACGACTCTCACGATGTCGTCGGTCCAACTAGTGGGAGTGGGTGGGTCCCTCATACAACGACATAAATCGTCATCGCCGAATAAAAACGCTCACAATAAACCGATCCTTTATAACGGGCTGCTGTACATTTTACCGGGTCAAACTGGTACTGTAGTAGCGTCATCTATGTGAACGCACATAATATGTCATCGCTAAATAAATACGTATTATGAATTAAACATCAAAATGAGATGAACACTAAATTCGCTAATTTCCACTGCATAATACCTAACTATAGTGGAATTTCAATCAAATCTTTTATTTCTTAGCAAAATATGGGTAATTTGCGATGTTCTTTGTATAAGTTCTCCTCATTTTACTTTGTATAAGTTTTCCCTCTAAGGAAAACCCATCAGGGAAAGTACAGACGCGGCTATTTCCTGAAACGGTACTCAAAAGGAAAGAAAGTTGGTATATAACCTCCAACTTACTTCATATTATGCACGTCTGAACAATCTGTGTAATAGCGGATGCTCATTTCCGCCCGCACTAGACGAAACTTAACCCTTAGCCACGTCAGAAGCCTGTACCTCGAACTTTTTTTTACGTGTTTAAATCATCAAATGAGTCCTCCCACCCTGGGTAGGGCGGGAGGGACTATCAGACTTGTACTGACTAAAATCCACGGCGTCCTTCAATAGCCCTTTATGTTCAGGGATCACGGTAATAGAATAAGTCCCGCGACCCCGGCAGGCTTTGGCCTTCTGAGAGGGGGGCCCCGCCATTCCTCGAACTGCCTTAAGAGCGCCTTCACACTAGCCTTTGTTTAGCGTTGGCGTTCGATACACGTATCCGCAGCGTAGACGCCGCGACAACGCGGCGCAGGCGTCGCGTTGTTGCGACTTTTTTTCTGGAGTCAATAGATCGCTGCACTAACACGGCGCAGATGCCACACACGCTGCACCGTTCCGTTTTCTTGTTTCGTGTAACGTCTGCGGTCGGACTGGTCATGTCTGACGAAGATCCGGTGAAAGAGTAGAGCGAGTTTCTCGAATGAAGACTGCGCGTAGGCAAACGTAGTGTGGGACGTCTCCCGGCAACGTTGACGGGTGACCTGAAGAAGTCAGCTGTCTGTAGTTGGATAAAAAAGTGGGATATCATGTGCTGTGGCGCTCCTTTAGGAGAGACCTATGTCCAGCACTGGACTGCAATAGGCTGAAATGATGATACGTATATTTCAATGTCACATCCGTTTTAGAACCACCATGATATAAAATCGTTCGGTAATTGTAACGCTCACAAGGTCTTAATTGGATTTTAATAGGCTCATAAGACTAGTTGAGATTTTAATTAATAAATCAATTTAGTGGACACGTTCTTTACATTATAAATAACTAGCTGTTACAAGCGGCTTTACCCGCTACAATTCAAGAATTATCTCATGGGAACACAAAACTGGTATAAAAAATTTAGTTATAAGGTACCTGTAAGGTACTATGTTTGTACTATTCATCCAAATCCGTACAGTAATTTTTACGTGAAAAGTAAAAATATATCCATTTTTACTAACTTTCACGTTTGTAATAATAGGAAATATTAATAAAAAGTAGGATGGGACAGGATAGAACATCAGTAGGACTAGCTTAAGCTTGCGGATTTTTTCGCCCGATGTATTGGCCCCGACCAATCACGACACATCCCGACTTTTTGCAACTTGACAGATAACTGAGCAAAGTCGGGCAATATAAATATAAGCATGATAAAAATGTACAGGTTAGCACTTAGGACTAATGTAGCTTTTTACAGATATTTTTTTATGTCGAAATGTTTAATTGATTCGAAGATAATATCTACATAAAAACAAACAAAATGTACCTCTTTATAATATTACGTATACATAAGTATGAAAACCAGTTATGTCAGTTTAAAAAACCCATTACCACTTTTTTCATAAGCAAAGAATTCGTTCCATTTACCTACAAATATTTTTTTGTTTCTATAATAGCGTCTTATTTGACTTACAATATTATTATAAATTGGTTTTCATTGTCATTTGACGTTTTAATGATTTGTTTACAATAGAAATTACAACATTTTGTGTTGCGAGCAAGATTTGTATGCACAATTCAATTGCATGGCGAAATCGGTCGAACCTGCGAGTGGAACGTTGCTTAAGGCCCTTTTCACATGCTAACGGTCATGACACGGTCGCCGTGCCGTGTGGTGACGGTTAGCAAATTCTATTCCTCAATAATTCCAATAAAAATATTCCAAAACACTTGTTACTCATAGTTGGGATGCCCACGATATACCGATACAGTGTGCTACTACGATTGTACGGGTTGTAAGTAGTTACTTCGTACACTGATTTGTCGTGAAGATTTTTAAGTAGAAGTTAGTATTATAGAAACACATTTCCACAAAAATACACAAGTTCAGTATATTTAATTAAAAGTAATTTACAACAGTAGAAGGCAATTATTTCTCTTAGTTGTTGATAGCTACCGAGTTATTAGTTTACTACATTAGAATTCGTCCGTCATGTCATTTTAATAGGCGACAGTATGAGGCGCATCGTTGGCCGAAAGTAGGCTGACGAGTAAGCAAGAAAAACTGTACGACGATGAGACCGTACAACGATTCTTACAAAAACATACTCCTTTCATCTCTTTCAAGTTGAAAAATTTAGTCGTATATGCTGTTTGCAAATACTGCATACTTGATCATTCTTAGAAACCTTGCTTAAAAAACCTTGAAGTTACAATAAGTAGCTAAAGAAAAATTTATCCTTCAATCCTTAAAACAGTTCTTCTGTTTCTGGTAGATCGTAAATTTTCCTTTCGATGGGTTAATATTTGCACTACAGTGTATATTTGTTCAATATATTCTTAGAACATTATCAGACGAGTCAATTTCTATACATTCAAACTTCTGAACACAAACATTATATTTAAAAATGAAAAAATACTTCATTTGGACCGAATTTTGGAAACCCTTCTCACCAAAATACCATTCATCAAAAAAATTGAAAAAGTGAACGAACCTCAATTCCTTTATTATTATATCAGTGGGGTGTGAATATGCAATGAAGCAAAATTCAACATTCACCCGAGTGAACCATTCACTCGTTCATGAACGTCTGATACTGGCATTCTAGACTCGGCAACTACGCTAATTGGAGTCAAAATACTACGACAAACAATTTTCAAGTCAAACGAAAATGAAAGTTGGCTATTATTTGAACTCAAATTAGTAAAATAAATCTGAATGCTGGGAGAAAATAGAAAGTAAAAAACACCCGTGTGAAATTACTTTAATTTTTGTCATTTGTTGCAGTCAAAATTACATTAATGACAAAATTACGTTTTAGTACAAAAACTAGATCAAAAATTTGAAAAAAAACGAGTTATATAATGTCTTGCTTTTATTTCGAACAATTAAATAGAAGAAGCAAGGTTAGTCAAACGACATTGAGATGTAATCTGCATCTCGAGACAGAACTCTTATTAATAAAAAACAGATCTGAAAAAAAAAACAAAGTGTAAAAGTGACAAAATACCCTTGTTTAACTTCCATGTTGTTTGTTTACACTTCCGTCGCGTGCGCATTACCTTTCGAAAAGCCTTGCACGTCGCTCACAGTTGCCGCAGCCTCTGCCGTTGCCGCAGTGGGCATAGCAGCTTAATGTTTAATTTATGTACACAGTGTATGCACGTGCGCGTCGCGTAAATTTCGCGCTCAGAAAATAATAGTTTTTTTTTAATATTCTATTGTTTTTTTTCTGTGTGTGAATTGTGTTTTGTTAAGTGAGAACTTTTGTTAAATTTTGTTGTCACGTGAGTATTTCTTTTTTATTTAGGTATTTTATAACTACAATAACAATTTTATTTTATTTATATTAATTGATGTTATTATAGGCTTATCCTTACCGTAACAATTATGTCGCGATTTTTTTTAAATTAATAGTCTGAATTAATAGGTTTCTATAAAAAAAATATAGGTAGCGTTTTACCTCTTCATATTCTGTCAATGGACGTATGTCACTAATTGAAATTTATTTACTGGTCTAATTATTATTTTGACTATTCATAGTTAAGATATAGTTAAAGAGCCATTAAAACTATTAACGTAAAGTTTGATTTTATCAGAAAAAATTATACATAGGAATTTATTAACGCTCTTCTCATTAAAAAAAAAAACATTGGTCGAACTCCAAAATTATAAAGGAGATTGGGCGTCTTAGTCCAAAAGGAAAAAATCTGTTCAGTTTAATGAAAAAAATATAGGTACCCATATTATAGAATTCAAATATCATTACAAAATGTAAACACCTGTAACAGAAAACAAATCCTTGAAAATAAGTGGCATTAACTCAAGTAATAAATTGTCTTCTGATAAATTTAATTTCAATGTTATGCAGTTTTATATGTATTGACTACTTTTGAAATAAATTCAGTAAGTCCTGGAACTGAAACCTGAAAAAATATTATCACAATAATTTAATACAATATTATACATTATTGGTTCTGAATTCTTACTTTTTTTTATTACTTTTTTCTATAAAACGTTGCCCCACACTAGGAATTTCTCCTGTATCGTGGGTGCGTTTACAAACATATACAAACTCACATACACAAACGCCCAGACCCGACGCAACTACTTGTGACTCACACAAATATTTGCTCCGTGCGGGAATCGAACATACGACACGCAGCGCAGCAGTTAAATCGCTCAGCCACTGCGCTAACCGTGCCTACACTTATTTGAAGGCACGACTTGCGCATGCGCAGTGGTTTAGCGATAGATTGTTGCACTTTTTGTCGTGGATTTGCTTTCCGCTCGTAATTAAAAAAAATGTTTAGCCTACAGATACTTGTTCTGTGTCTGTTTCCACTTGACAACAAACATTTAAACTCCGCAATATAAGTGAACAACGTTTAAGAAAAAAAGTACATTTTCTGGGTTTTTACTGACCAATTAAACATCGTAATTATTCACATAATATTATATATTCCTTATACAATCAAAAGAACTAAGTCCAAACTAAGTTACGGTTATATTATGCCCATTTTTGGGTAAAAAAAAGAAATATTTCAAGTTTTGCGTTAATTTTATTCGTAACTCGATGGATTGTGTGTGACAAAATGTTACGAAATTAAAAATGGTACCGTTCTAGTTGACAATAGTAAAACTAAGTCACTGTTTTCCATATTTTATTTTATAATTGTTTAAAAAATATTTAGGATTGATTTAACATACAGTTTAACTACTGAATCAACAAACTTGCTCCAAATGATGGTCTGTAGTCTAGTATAGTATGGTAGATAGTGTATCGTGTTAGGCTAAAAATCGTTGGACAAACGGAGGCCTTCTCACGAGTTTTCAGTGTTTTATTTTACAGCGTCTTTCCTTTACTTACAGCGTTTCTTGTATGGAAAAATGGAGCAGCTCCTCTGATGTACGAAGAAAGAATTATTTTTTTCCTTGAAATTAATGACTAAGTTCCAGTTTACGTCACAATAACTAAAAATTCATGATAAGGCCTCTGGAATAGGTACCTCGAATTATGTAAAAGTCAACGACCTCGATTGTATTTTTACTAAGTTATTGCTCCGCGCTAGGAATTTCTCTTATGTCATGGGTGCATAATACAAAATAATATTTAATGTCACACATACATACCCCGGAACAAGTATTTGTAGATCATACAAATATTATTTTGTTTCATGCGGGAATCGAATCCCCTAAACGCAGCACAGCAGTCATCGTTTGGCCTGCGCCGACCATGCTGTCGAATTCAATCGAGTATCAGTGCAAAGTCAGTAGTTATTTTTTTACCAACTATCACACAACGCCATCTAGTCCCAAGCTAAGCAGAGCTTGTGTTATGGGTACTAGACAACTGATAGACGCTGTTTTAGACTATCACGGTTTATTTCACAATTTAAAATGTCACTTACGGGATATCTTCCGTGATAGTAACGTGGTAGTAGTTCCGTGTCCCGACCTCAAAACAAATAATAATCACGGAAGATATCCCGTAAGTGACATTTTAAACTGATAGACGATAACAATCAACCATTCATTCTTTAGTTCATTGATTAGTTCATTCCATGACATGATATTCACATTCAACTAATATGACATAAGAATTGAATCGGGCATTGGAAATACGAATGTGATAACTCTGGTGTTGTCAAGAGCCCGTGTCTCAATAACATCATCGGAGATCTAGACTTACAGCTCATCCTCCTGCTTTCCTCCTCCTTCTCAAGTTGTATTCCCCATTACTGAGGTCGTGGTCCTGCCCTCACACGTAATCTCGGCTTATCCTTAGTCAAGTGAAACGCGTTGTGAAATTTGCCATTGAGAGAAGAGCTCATTGGTCGGGCTGCGACCTGTAGGTCGTTTATCATCCACCTTGCCGGTAACTAACAGTTTGTTCGAGGTTATTGCCATATTTTCTTGCTATATGGCCGTAAAACCTGAAAACTCTACTCAGATAAGTCGTAGACGTACTAATTAACATCCATACTTAGTCACAGTTTCACCAATTCGCACTAAACGCTTTCAGTCTGCCTTCATAATGCGCTCAGTAAAAGAACTTACTACTTTCGTCTGTGTTCCCGAACGAATGCAACCTTAATCTCTTCAAAGCTTAAGTAGACAGCTGACTTCTTCTGGGTAAGTTCGCTCTATCGTAGACTTTGAAAGCAAAGGCTTTCGCTACGCTTTGGCTACGCAACTTCGGCGTGAATCTTATGCGCCGCTATGGCTAACGTCAGACTATATATACAAACTATAATACAGAACAAACATTTTATTCGTACGCACCACCTAAGCAAGCGATATCAATATAAATTAAATTCATGCCTAACATACCTCACTACACTTTCCTAATTCTTTAATATTATTTCCGTTAGCCTACAGCTAATAAAATCAATAAATAAGTTTGAAATACAACTTATAGCATCGCAAATCCTGGTTATAAGACCGGAGGCACGATCTGTAGTAATTGAAAAAATATGTTTATTGTTTACTTCCTTGCCGATCAATTTCTTGCGTATCGACGCCCACACCAGTATTTTATAAGCATAGGTCGGAATTAAATAGAGTTATTCATGTACTTACACCGATTTCAAAAAGCGAAAGAATAAAGTGAATACCCTAAATCCCGGAATTACTTTAACCTTACTTCTTACCTTTTACTTTTAGAACAGAAAAATCCCGTGATACTTATTTAATACCAAAAACTATTTTACTTTTACACAACTTACTCCCGTCTACGCACTACTACTACTGCTTTACTTCCCGCCACCATTTTCTAGGCCGGACTCGGTGGTACCGTCCATGCACCGGCCGACGGTCGACTGAAGTAACCATATGCAGACTTTTTGTGAACATCTATTATGCCTGTTTTGACTCTGTCTTATTTATTAAAACCCTAAATCCTGCCTTCTATTGTTCTGTGACAAAACTCCTTTAAAATAACTTATTATTACAATGAATAAATAATAATATAACAAACTAAACACACAGCAAAAACTAGAGCATGGCATCAAATCAAGCGTGAATTTAATATGTAATTCGATCACAAGACGTAAATTGTCGGTCCTGATTAAAACTATATAACTAAAACAGTGTCTAAAAATACAAGCAAAAAGAATACATTCATATTGTGTATTAAATATTTACGTCCAAAAAAAAAATGATCAAATTAACTGAACAGCTATTAAGACCAAGTCCCACTGCAAGCGATTACGTTCTCGTCCAATGCCCCGACACTCAAGGCCGTTTCAAACAAAATGTCACGCTGCACGCTTAATTTACCGTCAATCATCGCGTATTGTTTAGCGGTTTTATGTAAAGAATACACAGCAACACAATAAAGCGAAATAAAATAAATAAATACTGAAACATAACAACGGAGAAACTGTCAGAAATTTACAAAACTTGACGTTTAATGTCGGCCATCTTGAATTTTCTAGTCTTATCAGAGTAAAACGTAACACACTCCGTCCGAACTAGTCAGAGCATAAGCATAATAAATTGCATTTTGCCTACATGGCAGGTTTTCATTTATGATATTTACCGTAGACTTGGATCCAACTACAGGCACTGTCAGATACTTTAGTATGTATGGAAGTGTCTGTGTAGAGAGGCCGTAGCGTGAATTCTACGTAAGTATTTGACAGCACATCATACTTGCAGTATTACGTCATAAATTGTATCTAAAATGAAAAAGGGCCTCTAATTTACGAACGAGAAACTAATTTTATCCCTCATAGTCTCCTCATAGACTTCTCGGAGTCTATGACAACCAGTCTTACCATGGGAAATCGTATTACCCAGTTACTGGGTTGTGGAAGTCCGACAGGCAGTCGCTCCATGTAAAATACTGATATCTAGCTGCATCTGGTTCGACTGGAAGCCGACCCCAATATAGTTGAGAAAAGGCTAGGCAGATGATGAGTCTCCGTTGACTTTACGTCTCAAAAGCATGAAAACTCGTGTTATCACCCCCGAGAGCCGCAAAAATAATCTGTCAATGTAATTTAACATGTTTTGTCATTCGAAGTTATGATGGCCCAAAATTTAAGGAACCACCTCTCTTGCCCGAGTTGGTGAGTTCAAACTTGGGTGTGAAGTGCCCATGTATCTTTTTCAATCTGTAAGCTACCTAGACATGGATTTCAGTGAAAAAAAACGTCGTGATGAATCCTTGTCATGAAATATTTTATAGCCAGAGCCATTTCAGAAGCATGTGAGGTAGAGGCGGCTTCTCCAGAGATAGCAACATCGAATACGAAGAACAGAAAAAGAACTTGTTTTGTTAAAATACCTTTATTCGTCACGTACTAGACTGTTTTATTGTCCTATTGTACTGAAATATTCTACGTTTAAGTTATCATACCTGTAACTCATAACAACGTTTATATGACAAAGATATTAATTGAACATTGTTTCTTCAAATTCAATTATTATTTTAATTATTTCAGTTTACATTCAATTATAGAAATTCTAGGAATACTGTGATTGAAAAAGCTTTCATGAACTCTTCACAAACTCCCAGTACGTTACCACGAAGATTTAAATTGTTTTTCAATTTTTCAACTGTCTATCATACCTTTGCCAAACATTTCATGTTATGAAAATGTCAGCTTATTGATAAAAGAAAAACTACTGAAGCCGACAAACTTGTAGCCAAATTCTGGACCGACAATCTTTGCTTTTTTTACCGTGGTAAAATTATTAAATGAGTCGTCCTGTTCGTAACGGGAGGGAGAGAGGGACTGTCAGACTCCTACTGACTAAATTCCACGGTGTCGACCTTCAATAGCCCTTTCTATTCCAGGGTCACAGTTACCTTGTAAGACAGTCCCGCGACCCCGGCTGTTATCATAAATATGCTATGCGTTTTACTCTTCGCCTCAATCTAGCCTAAGAGAAAAGATGAGCCCTAAGGTGGAGCAAGCTTACCCAGAAGGAACTAAACACAGTACAATCTGTTTAGAGCTGGTTTCTGGCCATCCAACATCCATCATTCCAACGATATTGAGTTCCGACAGCCGTTGCAGGTTACGTGTAACCCATGGTACCGTTGCTCTGGGTGGATCGCCAGGAGGTGCATCCCAGCCAACCCCAAAAGATAGATCAATCGAGACACCGTATTTTGACAATTATGTTCTGAAATAATTTAATTTTCACTTCGTAATGTGTAGTTCCCTTTTTCAACAACTTTAACAGACTAAGAAACAAAAATGTGGGATACAGTACTGTATTGTTATGATTTAATTGTTAAAAAAAAAAATCTAACAAAAGAAGAACATCATACATTATCAAGTAAACAACACATAAGCCATAAACTTACAAGTAAGCGTGATTAGACTCCGCAACACAGACCACAGACTAATCTTCGTGATCGAAATCACGACAAATAATGTGGTTAACTTCGATGTGGATTTACACCATATTGCATACGTAATCTTCACTTAAATCTGACACTATGACGTCAATCGTAAAATGTTAAATTTTCCTCAAAAAATAATGTCAACGTTTTACAGTCTTACCACAAAAGGAAAAAACACCCGTTGAACGTTTGTCTAAAAAAAGTGTAACTACAAAACGACCCTATCAAGGAGAAATGTCGTTTTGACGTTGTTAATTTTTTTATACAAGTGTTCAACAGGTGTTTAATTTTCTTGTGGTAAGACGGTTGGTCTTTAAAAAGGCTTGCAACCAGCAAAATATCTTCTCTCGGTTTTAAAATTTCCCTTTTTCCTTAATGAGAGACTTAAGGCTACTGCTTTAGTAATGAAACATAACCTCACAAGGTTCCCAATAATGGTTTAGTCCTCCATAAAACAAGTTCTTTACATCTGGTTTCCTTTATTGCGAAGTGCAAGGAATGCTGGATGCAAAACAACGCAATATATCGGCTTGATAACCCTGATTATAAAACATTTGTATACTTTTAAAAGCATACTGAACTGTTTTAAGGTTGCTACGTAAGCTGCATAGCCACTTATAATTTCCAGCTTAATGATAATTTTTATTTTTTAAATCTTATTATTTCCTGTGTAGTTCTTTCTTTATACACAGATAAATACATGAGTATTATGGTTCCCAACTTCTAATCTGCTCTACATATACTTATTTTGTATCTTACTTCTTACTAAATATTGTAAAAGCGATAGTTTAAATAAATAAATAAGTAAACTTATTATATTGATTGAAATGCCCAGTAGCAACGATATCAGCGCACGATGCAATGACAGATAGATAAAATAGATAAACTGTCAAGAGAAATTGATTTCGCTGTCACTGTGATAGTATAGTGCAACAGAATCAACACACACACATACACAATTATATAATTTGTTCCAACACCTCCACGTAATTGTCGTATCGGCGAAAAGTCCAAAGGTGAAAGAGTCTATCGGGGAAACGGCCATAACTGAATCGTCCTGTCGACGAAACGTCCAATGATGAACCGGTCGTCGGCGAATCGTTGCAGAATCAATTCTCCCGCATTTGTACCGCCCGCCTGGCGCCCAACCCATAACAAATTTGTACATTTATCAGCTAAAGTGTAAATATGCCAATCAACAAAAAAAAACTTGGAAAATTCTCCGAGCTAGTTTTACTTTATTATCATCTTTACATACAAAGAATTTCATGGTATTTACAACTTAATTTACACTAACAATATTGATATTGTGAACCGCAAACTGTTCGTTCACATATACTACAAACCATGTACTCGTGAGTCTAATTATATTTTCATGCAAATATATTTTTCATTCAGAAGGCAGTACTTCTGGTACATAACGCGTATTGTTAGGAGGTTCCTCTCTCATTAGCCCTAATCCCAAGTACTATTGCCTGTTGCCGATGTTGGTGGACTGCATTTTTTTTATATTTTCAAATGTAAGGGATGATGTAAGGGACAGTCCCTGACATCCTGTATAAAACACGTGAAAAAAATAAAACAATTAAGTTTTGCTTCTTCTAAAAATAGAGCACGAATAAGGTTTTCCGATTTTCTAATGCTAACTTCCTTCCAATCTAGACGTCCTTTAATATAATTTATTAACAGAAAACTAGATCAGAGAGGTTATTTAATATTAGGTCCCAATTTAGAGCTAGATACTAACTAGCCTAAGAGTAATTTCCGGTGGCGTAACTATTTATTAAACAAACATAAACTGCCTTCCCTTTCATAACACAGAACGTCCTTGGAAGTTCCTGGGGCAACTGGTTGACCATGTTAGTATTTGGAAAAACTCCTCAAGACAATGACTGAAATATATTTATTTTAATTTAGGCCAAAAGTACCATAATACTTTTCTTAGGGGAATGTACCTAAAATTTATCTTAAACAAACTCTGTCAGTATTATTATCAAACTACTCGAGATACGTTTCTTTTCAATGGACAGTATGTACCGATATTTCTGATAAAGAAACACGCGACATACTCAAGAACTATCTACTTATCTCCTTTTGTATCTTACACGGGGGCGCTCTCTCACCGCGAGCATTGCAACCTGTAATGTAACGTTACAGATTCGAACATTTCATCAGTGACGAAAGACAATCGATCATCTAGATGCGCACTTTGATGTTACATTACACGCTAATGCTCACGATGACGGAGCCCTCTTTACGTTAATTGCTCAACTCAAGCTGATTCAGTCGTCATGACAACGTGTATCTTTCTTTCAAAACTTTTCAGTAGTTTTGGTGTGAAAAAGCATTAAACACCTATTCAAACATCAAATGTTCTGGTAAATATTCAGAAAGATATAATAATTACTAGAGCTCCGCCCCATAAAAACCTCAATATTATTACAATAACGAAAATAACAATTCAGTGCAATTGTTTTGAAGTTACCCGCGTATCTATGCGTCTAATCGACAAACATAAGCGACTTTGTTTTATACTATTTAGACATTACAGTGTATCTGTCATTGCCGCCTAATTGAGCGGAGTAGGGTCGTGTCACCCTTGATTTAACCTAACTCAGCGACTAACAACATCAGCCTAATTGTTCTAATGATCACATTCATTCTGAACATAATCCATACGCAAAAAAAAATCTGCTACATTTCCGTCAGTTTCGTAACAAGCAATTAGGAGGACAGCTGACTAGCGGAAACGGAAATCGGTGAATGTCTTGAGCCAAAAATACAAAGGCAATTAGAATTGGAATCTATTTAGATAATGAATTACATTACGATATGTAGGAATCACATCAAATATGAAAGAGGACTTTTTTTTACGTGGTAAAATCATCAAATTGTAATGAGTCCTCCCTCTCTCCACTCCCACAGGGTGGGAGGGACTGTCAGACTTGTACTGACTAAGATCCACGGTGTCACGGTGATGGAATAAGCCCCGCGACCCCGGCAGGCTTTGGCCCTCTGAGAGAGGGCCCTCTCATTATCCTGACGCTCTTTGAAGCGCACGTGGAACACGACGCGCCATCGACGCGGGCATGGTCCATGGTCGGGCGGCGAGTTGCCCTATCGGTGAATGTCTGGGGCCAAAAATACAAAGGCGATTAAAATTGTAATATACTTAGATAATGAATTTCATTACGATATGAAAGAATGACATAAAATATGGAAAAGGACTTTGAACTTAAACATTACTTCATTTGTCAACAGAGGTCGTTGCCTAGTCTAGAAAAAAAATCATACATTAATTCCTAATAATACCGTAATAAATATACTACCATTATAAATGGCACTTGTACATTAATAAATACTTAAATAGAAGTTGAATGCATCAGTCTGCTGACCTTATCTAAGTGGAACAAGGCTCAATGATACAATGTCAATGTGGAGGAAAAAATGGCGTGCCAAATATTTGTTTTTATTCTCTACGCATTTCAAGTAATGTTGAGACAGTAGGTAAATGAAAATTACGAAAACTGGGAATCTAACTACCAACCGTCTTACCACAAAAAAATTAAACATCTGTTGAACACGTCTGAATGAACTGTCAATGTCAAATCAGCATTTCACTTTATTATAAGGTTTGTTTTGCAGTGACACTTTTTTTTGACAACTGTTCAACAGCTGTTTAATTTTTTGTAGTACTCGACGACGGTATAATTATGTTTTAATTGCTAAATAGTTTATGAGTATGGACGTTTTATACTGTTTCACGCAAAAACTACTGAACGCTTTTGTCGAGATTTCGCGGCAACCAGTTTATAACCTATAAGCTGTGTGTGCGTTGCTACTAGATACTTCAATATAATTTTCGTTTTTTTAATTTTAAAATTCAAAATACACCTAACCTAAACAAGTATCTACTTAAAACTGCTATGGTGGTTACTGAACTTGACACATGTCGCTCCCAAGAATCCTGATCTCCGGGGTAGTAGAATAAGTCTCTATTCTATTAACATGACCCCAGACATAAAGAGCTATTGAAGGACACCGTGGATTTTAGTCAGTACAAGTCTGACAGTTCCTCCCGCCCTGTCCGGGGTGGGAGGACTCATTTGATGATTATACCACGATAAAGAGACCCGACCTATTTCACTCGATTTAATTCGCACATTTGCGAATAAAATAAAATATTTCAACCAAAGTTCCTTCAGGGATTACAGGCGTAATGTTACTATCACATTTCGATAAAAAACCAGTTCTATTTGTAAGTGTCAAGTGTATATTTTTAGCAGGACCATCAGAGTAAAGATAAGGTGTGATATGGGTTAGGAATAGGGACCATGTAAATACATATAAGTCAGCTGTCTGTCTATTAAAGACGTGGGTACTGTAGGGTTACAAATGAATTAAGATAAGAGTAGGAAAACTTTGAGAAAATATTTATTGGCGGAAGCCATTAATTGCCGATAAAAAAAGCCTTGAAAGAATCACTTTTATTTCATGTCTTTTGTTTTTGCAACCGGAGTTCCATAGGTTTCCGTATTTTACACACAGTGCATGAAGTATTTATTGCGTTTATTTTATGGAAAATGAAAAGTCTAGTGTACAAACGAGGAATTATTTTTTTCCAACAAATGAACGTCAAAGTTTTGTCACAAAAACGTGAGAATTCATGATACGGCCATAAAAGAGAATGCTATAAAATACCGCCATCATAAAAACAATTAAAATATTGTTTATTTTCATATCACGCAAGTAACCTATATTTGATTGGCTACCAGTAACCTGCTGTAACTCCTAGCGATTCCACTAGCGGTGGTAGGCCTCACCAGGATCTCCTGGTTCTCATCACGTCCGATCAGATTCCAACGTTTAACAGTTTTTACTGTGTCCCATCGGTGCGCAAGAGCTCCAATTCCTTCTGGTTGAGGTCACTTTATTTAAGATTCTTCTTTGCTTCTGAGCTTGACTGAGGCCAAACTGTTCGCAGGTCTTATCAGATAACTTTGACCCTGAAACCTAAAGGGGTATTGAAGATACACCGTGGCTTTAAGTCATTACGAGTCTGACAGTCGCTTCCGCTCCACTCAGGGTGGGAGGACTCATTGGATGATTTTATAACGTAAAGAAAAGACTAAAAACACACCCACAGCAAATAAAGAAATGATATTAGAAGTTACAGAACTCATTAAACACACGTGCATGTACTAATTAAAGCAGAAAAACAATATTGGTAGATAGCACAGTTGTTATGGAGGTCACTGGAGTAATTTAAGAAATGTGATACTGTTATTTTATTTTTCAAGTATATTCAAGAACACTTTTTTACTATCACGGTTTGCTTCATAAGCAAGCAAGCTATCACGGAAGATGACCCGTCAGTGAAATTTTAAGTTATATTCAAGAAGTAAGTTCGTACATTGCAACGCCACTTATACATATACGCAAAGGTGAGTGATACTATAACTACCCATAAACAATTCACTCGACGTACTTTGTTTTTAATATCTCATAGAGAAGAGTACAGAGAAAAATACTTCAGAACCTATTTCCACACCTACCAAATATGCGAAAAAAAACGGACGAGCCGTTTCAGAGAATGCAAGCAGAAACTACACGTAAACGATGTTTCTATAATTATTAGTAGATAATTTGATCTCAGGATTATATTTTGCATCTTATTTTCTTATGCTTTTCTGCGTCTTCACTCGCATTAATTTAGAATTTGACAAGTTGTGTCCGTAATGCCATTTATTATCAGGGAACAGCTCTTTTTCCGGGACGAAAGCACCGCATCTCCGCTTCTGTACACCTTTTACTAAATTACACGATGATCGGTTCCGTGCTTCAGGTGACAAGGTAAAAAACAAACTTAATTTGGCATTTAGAATATTATGTTAGAATTTGAATTCAGAAATCCTATATTTCACTAAAAGACAAGGTTTTAAATATAGCCTTAACCATGGCCCCAAATAATTCTTCTTTATAACTTTTCCTATCAAATCTACCCTTGTCCTCATTCTTGTCGCATTAAATCTTGCCAAAAGAATACCTCTTTAATATTATTCTAACATTTGCTTTTAAGGACTCCTTATAAGGAAATTATTACATTTTCCTTATGAGAAGTCTCAAGGATGCCAAATTTAGGTAGTTTTCTTAAGGCTAACACTGACTTTGAACACGACGTATAATTAATACCACTTAGAGGTCTAAGGAAAATGTTTCTACCTTCAAAATGTCCTGCTTTGGTAAAAGGTAGTAAGTATAGGAATGACGTAGTCTTGGGTTTATACCTGGTTGCAGTTACATTTGTCACACATAAGGAAAGCGACCTCCGGAATCACGAAATCCGATGCTCTTACGCACCGAGCCTCTGCGGCATTTGCGTGCAAGAGCATTTCCAAAGTAAAACTTTGAGATTCGCGACGCAGGCAAAGAGGAAATCGCCAAGTGATGATAGAATAATAACAATTTGATAGAATTTTCCTTTAAACTAAGGTTAGAAGTAGACTTATTTTATTGTAATTTATTTTGTGTCGAGTAAATAGAGAAAACAATCTGTTATTTTAGCAATATCTGACGTCAGCGTATCCCTAAGTCAACGGTGCCTGCTAATTTTGTTAGGTTAGGTTAGATAGTTACTCGTATATAGTTAGGCATTGATAGTTAGGTTAGGATAAGTGTTGCCTCAGCATATCTTCTACGCGTTGTATCTTTAGTGACTGGCAAGCAATAGTAACTTCGAAAACAGAAATCAGTATTGACTTGCTTATGCCTACGGCGCCGCTTACTCATTTTTGTTAAAAAATCCGTTACGAATCAGTTTTTACGGCAAATAGTAGCAAATCCATCCATTCCTACATACATCTATCCGCTCTTACTAACTTTGTAGTAAGATATATTCATACACGGGGCTTATACAACGTGTAACGTTAAAAGCGCAAAACCTCTCGTGGGGTAACTCAGCCCATGTTACTGAACAATGTTCGCTCTAAGACTTTTGGAAATTCGCAAAAAAAAAATGTTATTGTATAATTTAGATGAGATTGTATTTGAAATGTGTAGATTACTTGCATTTTTAGCACAATTTTATTTGAACTTGAAATTAACACCGTTCCACTGTTTAAAATCCATAAATTATCGTTATCTGGCGATTCCGATTATGTATTTTAAAGTTACGATAAAACAATTTTGGGAACTTAAAATATTCATGAGACCAATGCACCTTTTCTTAATGTCATCTTTTAAGGTTGCCTGCAGGTATAATGGCTTCAAAAAAAAACAGAACTGAGTTTTTTGAAAGTTGAGTGTATTTTCCGGTTTTGTATGTTTATTTTTTCGAGAGACAAAAAATGTTTAGCCTTCAGATATTAGGACTTTTTGTTTTTTTTTTAAATTACTAGAGCGGGAGAAAAAATTGTACAGACGCCATCCATCAAATAAAGCTACCTGAATCTGTCAAATACCTTTAAATGTATCAAATTTTAACACAATAGTAAAAGGTTAATGGTAAAATTTGACAGATTAGGGTAGGTTGACCTGCTGGCCTTAATTTGAATGATAAAAAACTTGATTAGTTAATTATTCACTTCGTATCGTGTAATAACTACAAAATTTACATTTGAAATTCTCTTTTTACATTAGAATATTTTGATCAAACCTGTTTTGTTGAATCCATAAGAAATTATGTAATTAAAACAACAGAAAAGCTTTGACATGATCTACATTCTAGGGTTACCGCCCAAACGTAATATTTACATTATCTTTATGATAGTATTTCTTAGGGTTGCCATCCGTCCGGGTTTCCCCGGATTTGTCCTAGTTTAAAGGGCGTCCGGGGAGCGTCCGGGGGGGTTTTCATTTGTAGTCCAGGTTTTTTAAAGTTTAAAGTTGGACCGCCCGCGACTCATGCATACTTCACCGTTCTCTCAGCCCCCGTGCGTACTTCGACTCTTGTCCGCTTCTGGACTAAAAAATCCGGGGTTTTCTTGCCTCTTGTCCTGGTTTCCAAATTTTAGAAATGGTAACCCTAGTATTGCTTAACTTATTTAATTATCGAACTTTACTATTTCGCTTTTCGAAAAAGGAAGCAATTAATTTCGAAGTCAAATTAAGGTAAAGGAGATAATATTTGGATATCGCTTTTTCGGATGTTTCTCATTGACACACAAATTATAATAATTTGTAGGTGAACATAAAAAGGTTTTATGAACTAGATATTGTCGTTCACGAATAACCATTTGTTAAACTTGTCGTGGGTGCGTTTACAAATATTTAAACTCACATTTACAAACGCCCAGTCTCGGAACAACTGGTAGATTATACAAATATTTGCTCTGTGCGGGAATCGAACCCGCGACATACAGCGCAGCAGTCCAATCGCTCAGCCACTGAACCAACCGTGCCGTCATTGATTGTTTTGCTTGAATGAGTGAAGCTGGAGAATTGTTTAAGTAGGTATTTGTTGATGTGATCATAATTATTATGCTAAGCGAATACTGTTCAATCTTCAGTAACTCTTAGGCCGAACCTCAGACTCATCATCAGCCTACAATGCTCCCACTGCTGGGACACATGCCTCCTCTCTGTGAGAGGGAGTGGGCCATAATCCACCACGCGCGCCCAGTGCAGTTTGGTGCACAAGTGCTAATACCGAATCAAAGAAGGAGAAGCCAATTTATACCTATTCTCTATCTATGTATTATCCATCGTTGATGTTGATGTGTAGTCAAGCGTTTTATTAAACCGATGATCTGGGGTTTAGTTCAATATCTACCTTGTCGGGTCATTTGTCATGCAGAGGTCACTTGTAAGGTCATGTAGCCAATCACCATGGATTGTTATGCTTGAATGATTGAGGCTAGAATTGTTTAAGTAGGTACAGGGTTGTCATGCGATCATCTGCTTAGTAAAAATTACGTATACAACCTTCTGCACGCGTAGCATGGTACCGTAGAAACAGCAAAATGACAAAAATTAAAAAGACATTTTACCGTTTTCAACAAGGTTAATGTTTAAAATATATAAATTAAATTCAATGGTGTATGAATCAGAATATCAATCATCATCGTTGTGTAAAGATAGTCTAGTAGGCTGTTTTGCTCAAAAAAAATAATTCTTTAGTCCAAAAGTTAAATTATTAAGAAATATTTGACCCGTATTTTTTCTTTTCTTACTTATACAACGCTTCTACAAATCACAAAACGTCACTCAGTCAGTGCAATTTGTTATGACGTCATAAGTCGAATATGGAACCGTTTTCTCTTGAATCAATAACATTATATAAAAAAAATATTTACCAATATTACTATAACTGACGGGACTAAACATTTTTAATTTATTTATGCTATAAAATACTCTAAGGACGGCCGTACACGGACTGCTCGAGCAGTTAGCGGTTGAGCGAAATACACGGACCGCTCGAGCGGTCGGCGTCGACTGCTTGAGCTGTCGGTTGTTGACTGCTCGAGCTACGCTACCCAACTCCTCGAGCAGTTGATTTTCTACCTTAGGGCGGCCGTACACGGACTGCTCGAGCAGTTTGCGGCTGAGCGAAATACACGGACCGCTCGAGCGGTCGGCGTCGACTGCTTGAGCTGTCGGTTGTTAACTGCTCGAGTTACGCTACCCAACTGCTCGAGCAGTTGATTGTCTACCTTAGACGCCGCGAGGCCGCAAAGGCCGGGGGGAGGGAAGTCGGAGAGCTGTCGACTTCTCTAGCGCAGTCAACGGCTCGAGCAGTCGGTGTATGCCTCGCAACCGCTCGCGAGCGGTCGACGACACGATGGAATTTCATCATGCAGTTGGCGGCTTGAAGCGGTCGCGATTGCTCGAGCAGTCGTGTGTACGGCAGCGAATGAATGACTATAGTTCACCGCGCGGTCGCGGCTTTAAGCAGTCGGTCTCAACTGCTTGAAGCAGTCCGTGTACTACCGGCCTAATAGGCTAGAAATAATGCTGAAATAACTTTATCTACTCTTAGTACAATAGAGATAAAATTGATCATTCTACGCGTGGTTCCTTCAGGCCATAAATATTTACTGAGACAATGTACTCAAATCACAGCAGTTAAAATCATTTCTTATCAACTAAATGGAATCTTAACATATCCTTTCTAATTTCCAAACACAGTACAATGACCGACCTTCAGCAATTAATGCCATAATCACTACGTTTGATAACCTGGCAACCGCTTGCTGACGTCACCAACAGGCTTAGCACCGACATTTGACGTCATTATGAGACAAGTGTATTACACCGTAAGTCAGATCTTAAAGCGTCTTAACTACTTATGAAGTGATTCAGATCAATAAATCACTTCATCAATAACTATTTTATTAATGATCGATACTTCACTTTTATAACAATCAGAGTAATAAACTTCATTTCTGAATGGGTTGATTAAGAGTCGAGTAGTTAAAGAAGTTTCTAGATGCATGATACTGAGACAATGATTTACATAGGGAAAACCATTAGTCAAAAATTGCAATAGAAAATCTAGTTGAGATGAGATCATGCGATAGATACTACGCCTAGATTTCTTGACAGTCCGTTTCATGTAAAAGCATAAAACCTATTCACATTTTTCCAAAAAAAAAAAAATACCACTGTCTAAACTTTTAGTTCAATACCCTTAGCACGATTTTTCAGTATTTGAGACGTAAATTAACTGGAACTTTGACAGTTTCAAATTGACAATTTTTAAGGAAAAAATTAGTTCCTTCTTCGCACACCAGAGGCGCTGTTCCATTTTTTCATACAAAAAACGCTGTAAATACTGGAAGGACGCTGTAAAGTAAAAGAGTGAAAACTCGTGCTAAGGGTACTGATTCAGTCTAAAACAGTTATACCTACGGTGCGCAATACTTTCATTTTCATTTGGGTGAGCTCGCTCTATTTTAGATCTCATCTTTGCTTCTAGGCTCGATTTTGTTGACTCTTGGACCCGTTGGGAACTCCTGCAGGCAAATTCCAAACAATATTATAATTTGTCATGGAGCCGCTGGGAAACAGAGAACAAAAGAATCGTGGACGTTTGGGATCGATACGGTATAATCAAGGACAGAAAGCAAAGATATAAAAGTACCACATTTACCTTTTACTTTTTCCTGCACCGGGAGTTATAACTGTCACCAAAGTACCTCTAAGTAACAAAAAACAAAGTTCGACGAACGATTACAAAACGTTCATGATTTTCCTCAAGAACCATTAAGTTTGATTTATCGTTCCAACTTCTATTAGCTATGAAATCCTTATGATTGGTTTTCTTCGAACCATTTTCTTTTTAAGCTTTTTCATGATGATCACATATAAATGTAAATTTGTGTTTTCATGGTAATCTTCTTATAATATACTTGCGAATCACTCTGACTTTTTTTGTTATCGTGGTAAAATCATCAACTGAGTCCTCCCACCCCGGGCAGGTGTCCTTCAATAACCATTTATGTTCCGGGGTCACGGTAATGAAATAAGTTCCGCAACCCCGGCAGGGAATCGCTCTGACTTAACATTTTTTTGCTCTTTACAATAAATGACCATGTTAAGACATGCTAATCTCCAAAACTGACTTTAATATAATAATTAATTTAAAAAAATACAACTGTCCGTCGGTAGTGTCCATTGAGAAACTTTATTATTAAATCTTCCTTTTGTCCACCCCGGGGTAGACTTTTTTTTTATCGTGGTAAAATCATCAAATGAGTCCTACCACCCCAGGCAGACCTGTACTGACTAAAATCCACGGTGTCCTTCGATAGCTCTTTATGTTCCGGGGTCACGGTGATGAAAATAAGTCCCGCGACCACCCCCGGGGTAGACTTAGGGAAACATCGATTTTCCATACAATAAACGCAGTTATCCTTCAAGTACACTGTATATAAAAAAAATATAGAAATCTTATAATAAGGCCGAGACCTTATTATAAGATTTCTATATTTTTTTTACATCAAGCTGACGGCCTAATAAGATTTATCATTTTACCTAAATAATTACCAAACAAAAAACTGTACATAAAACCAATAACCAAATTAAACTATTAAAGAGCATCGAAAAATTCCTCCTCAACGCTCTGTCAGCTGGTAATTTGCCCAAGAGACTGGCGGCGTTACCTCTTTGTGTCGCTATGCTTAGCTTCTTAAAAGCCAGCTCTTGGGTCACGGGAACATATTTAGGTTTAATTATTTATTTTTGTATTTGTTTAAAAGTGTTTATTTGTAGGCTTAATTAATTAGTATTTAGTTTATTTTATTTAGTTAAATATTACATCTCCCTTAATATCTTTTACCTTATTTTAATTTCAGTAGGACGTTCACAATATTCACGTGTAACAATTATTTTAGAATATTGTGGGCGTCAAAGCTTCATTATAAATTCAAACATTCCATACATAATTTATTATTTATCAGACATACACGTACGAACCAATTTTCAGACATTGTCGTTGACGGTATTCTAATGTAAATCAATGTAAAATAATATGTTATTGCGAAAAACAGACTGTCTATCTACCATTACGAATTGCTTTGTTTCACCCTTAAATAATAGCAAGGAGTTGTTGACTACAACAGCTGCACTATTTTAATAGCCTGCTTTCAGCTTTTAACATAATTTATGAAATTATTGTTGTAAATATGCTATTTTACGTTAAATGGGAACTATTTAGTGTAATTAATTTTTTGTACAGCATCGTTATATCAGTACCCTTAGCACGAGTTTTCAGTAAATGAGACGTAAAGTAAACAGGAACTTTGACACTTTCAAATTGTCAATTTTCAAGGAAAAAATGGAACAGCGCCTCTGGTGTGCGAAGAAGGAACTAATTTTTTCCTTGAAAATTGTCAATTTGAAATTGTCAAAGTTGCAGTTTACTTTACGTCTCAAATACTGAAAACTCGTGCTGACGGTACTGTTAATTTACTGTCAGAGTGAGGTCAGAATCGTACAGACTTAAAATCCCTTTGATTTTGTTCCTTCGATATCCCTTCCTTTTTCCATCCTTTCAGGGTCCCGTTTCAGCCTTTGGGCACATAATCCTAAAAAGGAATTATTATTAGATGACATCATTTCTATGGAAAGCACAGAAAAAAAATCAGTAAATATAACCATGTAAAAGGACGCTTGTTTTTATTAATTTCATCACGCATAAACCATATAAACGTATCATGTATCATCAAGTATCATGTTTCCAAAATATTGGGGAATGAAATCAAATTGTGTAATGAAATCAGATTACTGGCCATATCTCGAACCTCCAAACCTAATAGAAATTGACTATTAATACGTAATTTTATTTTCAGCCTTGTCTATGTACTAAATACATAAATTCATAAACTCAACAAGGCTTATCTAAAACCGTTTTCACTCTTTTTGGTTTTGGAACGGCAAGAAATGGCGACTGATATGTCGTTGAAATCCGGTTCGGTCATCATTAAGATTATATATCATTAAGATTGTATACTTAATTAAAAAACTCCCTTTGGCCCTTTATTTGGGAGAGGAGGGATTCATGGCAGGAGGGTCGCTAGATATAATTTCAATCCCTAGTTAAATATCGTGAACCTGTAATGTTTTAGTTATTATCTAAGTTTAATTTAGGCACTAATTAAACCATTATCTAAGACTACTTTAGTACCTTTCTGTGACTAATCTATACATTTGTAAAAATTTTATGAATAAAAAAAATTTACTATTATTATCAGATGAAAGGACCACGGTGGGCGACGACCACAGCGGAAGGGACTGTCAATATGCTTGTCAGAAAACCACCAACCCAAAGTCATCATTCACATTTTATATTTACTACATTTAACTCTGACTTAAACCCAACAAATATAACCGGAAAACTTGAATTGCCAGAAATGTATTAATTTCAACAAAAGGATTTTATGTGAATAATCCATTTAAAATGGCTCAGCAATGAGGTATTTGTGACAAAGATGGTTGACGATTTATGAAGGAAATTTTAATCTCATCGTATTAAACGCTGCTTTTACAATGATACTTATTTCCGCAATTAAGTTGAATTTTGGAGAATTAAACATTTATTGCCACTTGGAAGCACTCTTGTGTTCAGTCCATCAGTTGGTCAGAAGACTCAGAAGCTAAAAAATTTACCTTTTCAAAACGTAAACTTATTTCTACTAAGAACAAACTAGGATGTATATGCACCCGGATTGAGTCTTTTTTTTTTTTCCACCAACCCCGGGCAGGGCGGGAGGTACTGTCAGACTTGTACTGACTAAAATCCACGGTGTCCTTCAGTAGCCCTTTATGTTCCGGGGTCACGGTAATAGAAATAAGTCCCGCGACCCCGGCAGGCTTTGGCCCTCTGAGAGGGGGCCCCGTCATTTTGCTGACAGCTCTTTGAGGCGCGCATGGAACACGACGCGCCGTCGACCCGGGCATGGTCCATGGTCGGACAGCGAGTTGCCCTTTACTCGCTGTCCGCATGCCCGCGCCTACGGTGGCCGGAGATTGTCTTGCGACGTACAACGCCGTGGACATACACCACTGACCCGGATTGAGTCTAGATGAATTTTGAGTTAGACTCGTTAATTTACTAATTCTTAATGGTGGCATAGAAACTACGTGGTACTGAGTCTAGTAGATACGAAAACGAGGATGTATTTGAATTGTACTGGTTAATGAACTTGTTCTCAATGTTGGCATCACATTTCGTGTGGGGGTCACAAATGCAACAGAAAACTCACCCCTTTTCACTACCAAAGGGGGCGAGATTGCTCTAAAGCTGACTCTACTTCACTCCGAGGGTGCCAAATGTTCTACTTACAAAAAAGTTAGGTTTTCAATATTATAGTCTCACGACGCCACCGCCATTCGAGCTAGCCCATCGAAGTACGATAAAATGTACAAACTGACGACCTTAACTTCACATCTCTGCCACATCACGCGCTGCGATCGATTTGATAATCCCCATCACTTCGCACATAGCGTATACGAACGCTATGACTAATGATTGACACATTGCCGTAGTTTGTGGTCACTCGTCAATGAATTACGACAATAATACGATGATGACTTTCAATTTTTAATGATGATTTGTAAATACTGTGAGTATTTTGGAAAACCCACTAGGTATCAATGGATTGAATTAAATCTTCTCATCAATTCCATGGTATTATTTTTTCTGTTTATGCCATGCGTCAGATGAGGAGCTCGTGACCAATAACAGATGCACATATTGATCTTTGAGGTTAAGCCACGCTTACCAAGGTTGGTGTGTAGATGGGTGGCCATCTATCGTAGCAAGGTTCTTGTGCCTTGGAAACCACGTATAGCCATTGTTCCCGGCTGTCATTTATAGATCCTTAACAGTCGTTACTGTTCAAAAATCTGACAACCAGGCTTACAAAGGAGTATCGTATTACCAGTAAACCCAGTATTCCAGTTACTGGGTTGTAGTGTTCAGACGGCAATCGCTCCAAGTAAAATACTGCAGTACTAATATTCAGCTGCATCCGGTTCAACTGTGACTCGAGTACTAGACTCTCTCTATAGTTGGAAAATGCTAGGCAGATGATGATGTTGTGCTTCTTTCCATAGCCTTATAAAAAAATAATATATGATTAGATTATCCTCATACGCATATATAAACGTGAGGAACACCTGTAAAGCTGTCGAAAGTTGAGTTTGGCTAATGGCGTAATAGAGCCGAACTTGGAACTTGAAACTTGGAACTTGAAACCCCGAAACTTCTTTTTAGGGTCCCGTTTTATACTTTTAGTAATACACATGCCAGTAACTTGCATAGAACTATGCAAGTAGCTAGCATTCCATCACCAATCAGAAATCATACAGCTTAATGGCATGCAAGCTCCTAGCTTACTTTTGTGCAAGTTACTGTCATGTGTATTGGAGGCTTATTACTAAAACTCTGGTGTCTGTCTGGTTGCCTGTCTGTCTGTCTGTCTGTCCATCTATCACCAGACTGTATCTCGAACCGTGATAATTAAATAGTTTCGAACTCTCTAGCTATCACTACTCATGAGATAGATCATGTATTTATAACTGTGTTTCTAAAAATCAGTACAAAATAAATATAAAATACACAATACATGAGTTTTTGCCACTTTTATAAACAAGGGTGTGGAACCCTTATGCGCGAGTTTGACTCGCACTTGACCGTTTTTTATTTGTCCTTGTTTTTTTAAGTATTAATTTATAATCGTATCTTAAAAAAATGTACCTATTTCGTGTCTTTTGTTACACTAAAAAAATGTTTCATCTCTATCTATGTATATAGGTACCTAAGTTACTGATTGATTAAAACTCTCTATCTATAGGTACCTAATGTAACTAATTGATTTAAGCTCTCAATTATCTCACAAAAAATGGTATATATTTGTTTGAATCAAGAGATGGTCAGCTAAACCTGGATAATAACATGCAAAACCTAGACCCATTTCTGCATGCCCTAATCCTAACATAATCATCATATTTTATTATCATTCCTCTCCCAGATATGATGATATGAGCGTGAGATTAGAACTAATCTCACCAGCATCATCTTTATGATGATGATCACAAGAGATTGACTTAATCTACTTCAAATAGCTATCAAACACGAGCATGCGCATATATTTTACCCGACTTCAAAAAAGGAGGAGGTTCGCAATTTGACGGATTTTTTATGTTTGTTTGGAAAACTTACTACTGCGTGATCCGATTTTGAGAGGTACTCCCATTTCAGCAACTTTTTCCAGAGCACCTTTTTTAAGGGCAACTTTTTATTCCCATTTCAGATGATGATTTTTTGGATATCTGTCATTTCGTCTCATAAAAAATATTTTAGTTTGGTTCAGTATTTTTTATTTTATGAGCATAGTTAGCTTATTGTGTACTTCGAAGATGTTATTACCTGCTGGTAAATTAATTAATCAAACCGTCCAAGCATACCTATGGGTAAAAACTACCATAAAGAAGTGTAAAATAACTTTATCTTTTGGAAGCTGGTGGCTTTGTTTTTTCAATTCAATTTTGCCACCGACTTCCGAAAGTTACATTATTTTACCCTTGTTTGTGTGCAACGAGTGCGCATATTCATGATTACTTCTCACAGCGCATCAAATATTCATAACGCCAATTAATGATACGCCTTATCCATTGGGAAAAGGACAAATAATTTTGGGGTTGGCTGCCAGTCGAACCGGATTCATTCAACATCAGTATTTTACATGGAGGAATTCAGTAACTGCATTAAACTGCCCTACTAAGACCAGTTGTCAGATTTGTCAACTAAGCGTTTGCTTAGCTTATGTACATTTTCATACCACAGACAACCTCATCTAGACTCCGCTTAAAAGGCAACCTGTAACGCGCCACATGTGCATTTGCCTTTACTAAACTTGATATTTGTTATTGATCCCTTCAGTGTCGAGCGGATACTAAGCAAATAACATTTTCTAGAAATCTACTTTAGACTTTAACTTGACTAAATAATAAATCCTAAACACGTTTTATCTAAACTGCACAAGAAGGGCTTCTTCTTCTTAGTTGCACACTCTTCACGGAGTAGTAGTGGTCATGAATCGTCTGCTTGGTTATTTGCCGTTGTCGCGAGATTTCTCCATCTCTCTCTATTCGATGCACTACGTGATATATAAGCAGGATCACCGAGGATTTTAGTCACTACAAGTCTGACAGTCCATCCCTCACGCCCTGGGTTGGAGGACTATTTTGATGATTTTACCAGAATAAAAACATTACACATGGTATATTTAATAAGATTATTGAACCAGATCTGTCCATTTTGACGATAAACGGCCGCGAGAACGTTGTAGAGCTTGAATAATGGTAAATATGCGCACCATAGGTAGTACCTATGGCGCGCATTGTGTGCAGAATCTAGAGGAAATTATATTGCAATAAACCTTCGCACAGTTATAACCACGACTTAATTCACGTCAATTTGAAGTGAGGCATGCCGCAGTGGCATTATCTCTGTTATGTAGAGACATTCTCAATGCTAATCTCGAACGATTTGAACACAATGTTGAACATAGATAGGTGGGTACTGTGGGTAGATACTACATATTACAGGGTGATTTGTAATTAAGGGCCTAATTCCTTGAAATAAGTGATAGTAGACCTTATTTGCAGTAATTTGAACCCCGAGAACATGGGGTTCTAACTCACGGGATTTGGAGCTATCAAACTTTTAAGGTTTTTCTAAAAATGTTTACCTGGCCTTCATTAAGTGCTTATTAATAGAAATAAATGGTCCCCCCTTTGAATTTATACCTTTCTGATATCATATGAACGATTAAACCTAGTGAATACAAGTTTGTTAAGTGCCATAAAGATCCTGTATTGAAGTTTTCTTAAAACTTCCCTTGTCTCGAATTCGAAAAACATGTATTCACAATTTCAGTAATAACCCCAATTTTTTGATAAGACAGTTACGGTACCAGACCAGATAAAAAATTGTTTCAAAAAATTTTTTCATCACCCATGAAACAATTTTTTTTTCTGAAATTGTCTGCAACCAAGTGCCATTTTATTTTGTGTAAATATTCTTAAAATTCTTCTCAAAATGGAAGTCACGAATACCTGTGTCATTCGTGAAATAATGAAACCACATAATCATACGCTTCGAGCAAATACTAAGAAGAATCATCATCAATGATTTCCTCGTGATTCATAGAATTTATATTTTTCTTAATTAAAGAAAAATGCATTAAACGTAAAATCGGACTGCACGTGTTCAATAGGTATACAGAGATATTTACTTAAGAAACTCAATATAGAATACTAACACTGTCTGACGAAACAATTCAATATTCGGCTTGTAATTCCAATATACTATATGGACCTCAATATACACAGGACTACTTTGTTCTGCAATAAATATATCAGTTATTGACCTCAATAACGTAAAGGTAATAAGTATAAACGTAAAATACTGACATTCAGCTGCATTCCGTTAGACTGAAAGTCAAACCCAACAAAATGCTGGAAAAAGGCTTAGCCCATGGTTTATAAGAAGTCTAGCTTAGACGTCCATCTCATGTCAAGTTAGTCCTACTTCATATAAACAAAAGAAATACTAAACTCGAGACATAAACTAACGGAATCAGATCGAAAAAAATTCCCAAGAAATTCTTTGAAAATGTCTGAACCTTATTAGGATTCCTAGAACCTCTCAGGGGTTTGCTAGACAGTCTCATTACCCGTTTCTTTGTGATATTTACGTAAATTAATTTGATCTTATATACTCTCTTGATACGGACAAAGCAAAAATGGTTTTGTTCACAGAAGCTTCGTATAAATCTGTAAAAGTATAGAAACTACACCTTTTAAGAACTCCGTTAAATACTGTCTATATTACTCGCTTATAATGTAAGTTTACTTTAAAGGTGTTTGTAAATGCACCTTAGAAAATAATCCTTGTGAATGACAACACAGGTCAGAGCAACATGATGCAGCCAAAAAGACATCACGCGGTGGGGATGGCAGAGTTTTTTGGGCCAATAAAATATGATTACTCTCGTGCCAGCGACACTAAGAAGAAAAGCAACATGTTATTTTTCCATTTTCCTTTCAACCTTATCCGTACTTCCACAGTCATTCTATCATTCACTCCATTTTCTTTAATTCCCTTTACCATACATTCAAAATTCACATTCATTCAACTCAATTCATCTTTGAAAATGGAGACAAAAAATGAGGTATTCGTACTCTATGAAAAAGCAACAATTTTGATGGACAAAACATGTTTTCGGAAGGCACATCCTGTTCAATAGTGCCCTGCAGAGGATCCTATTCAATTAACCGACATTATCATCATCGCTTTATGGCGTGACTAACTTAACTTTGCTTGTTCATTGTTCCATGTCATCGTTTATTGAATAACTTGGGTTTTTTGAGCTCTTAATTGCAACTCATCAAAATTTTTGACACGATTCGGGAATTTGAACCACATTAAATGAATATAATTTAGGTACATAATACAAATGACGTATGTATTACTTTTACTTATTTGTAAGTAACACTTATTTTCATGCCTTCTTATTTGTATTTTTCGTTATTAAAAATAGAAAACGTAAAAAAATAAATATAAACACAGTTAAAGCAAATAAATGGAGAATGAAAGCAATTAGTTATTTTGTAGCAAAGCAGACTACGCCGGCACTGCTAGAACATCTCACAGGAGCGGTCCCAGAAACGAACCCTGCGTTACACCACCCAACATCTCTCGCCGGTTCCACTACCCTCGGTGGGCGGGGTAAATAACGACCCTGTCCGTCAAATACAACTCGAGTACACGACAAAGGTGGGCTGGCAAGCAGTTATCCCGGAAGGCCTCCCGAATGCAACTCCAGGGTGGGGTGTTGAAGGCATTAACGATGTCAAGAGACTCTACCAAGGGAGTATTATCCCGGGATTTAACACTTTTCATCGTGAAATCTTGGCGTGGCCATGATGTTCACTGTCGTGAGCTCCTTGCGAAAGCCAGGTAACTCTCCGCAAGATCCGGCCCGACGATGTGGTGTGCAATCACTTAGCTGCAAGGCAGCATAAAATACAAGACATACAATTCCGAATGTCTTGATTTTAATTAAACTGGTTTATAAAATAAGTCAAACAACTATTGTTCGCGCCGGGAAAAAACAGACTACACAATTTTCCTTTTTTCTAGATGACAATCTCATTGTCTAGCTGATAGTTATTATTGAAATGGCGTTTGATACAACAAAGCGGATCGTCACGACAAAAAATAATTTAAACAATTTTGTGCTGAATTTTAAATGTAAATTGTGTCGTTAATTAAAGTGTTTGATGAAAACTGAAGCAAAGTTGTTCTATGGAACACTTTTTTATACTTGGAAAGAAAGGCTTTCAAAATAAGGATTATAGTAATAAAATTAAGAAATAAATAATTGTGCTGTCAGTTTTTATTAACTCTATTGCACTCATAACTTTATTGATATCATTTTGTATTTCATCAAACTTGATAAAAACCAATTTGAACTTGTAAAAAAACAAAATTTGTTTTAATTATTATATAACAATCTTATCATCTTTCTTCTAAAGTCTTTATATCTGTAACGAGTTCTCACACAATGTTTATAAAAACAATTAAAAGGGTTGGCTACCAGGAATAAATAAAAAAATTTATCTCCGCTCATCCGCGGTGGACACTGAGAATTTTCATTTTTTAAATCGTAGCGCTGTCCACCCGGCAACGGGGGCAACATAAATATTTTTTTAAAAACGTATCACTGACCCCCGCTGGGGGACAGCGCAACTTATGCTAAAAAAAATACCTTCTGTCCATCCCGGGGTAGACAAACGGAACTTATTTTAGAAAAAGTTGCGCTGTCCCCCAACGAGGGACAAGCTGGGGATGGACATCGGGAATCATCGGGGATTCCTTGTGGCAAACGTTTAAAACAAAAATGGGATAACTCCATAATACTCATACGTACCTTATCCAACAGAGTACCGTTTTCGTACAGTACCGGAAAAACCCGATACAAACAAACAGTTATACTGGTGACGAAGATGACGTATTACTGATATTCCGAAGAAGTTGTAAAAATCTAGTCTCGGTACTATTATTTTTTGTACGATTTCGGTATTTCTTAAACTATTCTTACAACATTGTTCACGGCTTCAAAATATTATGTGTTTTAAAATATTAGGAATCGAAGTATTCGTGATCTCATGTTAAGGAAGATGTTTAAATAAATAGGAAAGAAGTGACTGTAGTCTCACCACTCTTTGTGATACCAACAAGCGTGTAACAAGTACGTAACCCATAGCATTTGAAATATTAATGTCATTTTATTTGACGATATGTTTATAACTCAATTACGTAAAAACGGCTGAATGGATTTGCGTGAAATTTAGAACGAAGATAAAGTATATTCTATATTAAATTATAGGATAATTTTTATTAACATATGTCAAGAAGTTTTTTTTTTATTGTAGTAAAGTCAGAAGTGATGTGATACAATTATAAATCATGCTGTATACAATTTTCCAGACGCGGTTTTCATGGAACGTTGATTGCTTGTCGAATAAAATACTTGATATGTAGCTATGGAGTAGTGTACACGTTGTGATAAGCGCATCTTTTGAGATAAAAGTGTGTAAATAGTGCTAAAACAATTGAAGGTGAGGAATCATACATACGCGGCAGTTTTTTTTTTCTTTCTTTTGTGTCATTTTGATGATAGTGAACAGTGGTTGCCAGTGAATTTTTTGAGGAATTTGGAACACTTTTTCGGTATTTTTTTTTTAATTTATTTCTTTTTTTACGTCTTGATAAAATTAAAATTATAAATACCAGTGTTGATTCGATTATTTATTTTAGGTTGCAAGGTCAGAAACGGCCAAAGGCCTAGATTTTTTTTTATTATTGTTTAAATTATGGCTATGTAGTATAACTATTGTTTTCTTTCATGAATATTATACATGTTTTAGTAAATATATATTGTAGCATTTTGCATGCACAGTTTTAGCAAATAAAATTATCTATAACTGGTCCTACTGTCAAGCGAGGTTCTAAATAGAATTCGTATATTTTGTCTTTTTTTTAACTTTCACGAGTGACTTTATGATTTGTCCTTTCTTTCTTTATTTTTTTTTGCAAATTTTATACACGTGACTCTTATTGTCTATTTGCTCACAACGGCATAATCTTTCTTTTTTATGCTCAGTTGACACATAAATTAAGATTGCGAGTAATTGCTCCACGTGTTTTTGTGATGTCGTACCCACACAAATGGAAACTATAAATTAGTTTTACTGTTGTTTTTCAAGTACAGATATAATTATTTGTTTGGATAAAACTTTAATCGAGTTTTGATATTTAGAAGAAAGTTATATGTTTTTTTTTTTAATTTAAAATTTACAAAAAAAAATATAAACCATAAATAAATTTACTGCAAAATTTAAAAAGTTAGAACGCTAAACTGATCTTGAAATCTTTTTTTTTTATTAGTTATTATAAAATGTAAATAAAACTGCTGGGATTTACCTACATAAAAAAAAAATAATAGACTTGCTATATTCATCAAACTAAGAGTATTCGTTTCAAACCCAGCCAAATTTTATTTAAATTAATTCTGTATCTGGTTTTATCAATCAAATTAATGAGTTCTTCAACATGATAGATTTAATCAATTCAAAGACTGTCATTTTAATTTATTTTGTATATTTATTCTATCATTTTAATTTACGTTCCGGGATTTGTTCCGTCCAGGAAATGATCCAGATTTAAATTTTATGTTTCATTTGTAAATAATCTGTGCTGGTGCCTCGAAATAATTAAATTCTGAAACGATGGGATTAGAATGTCAAATTAAACACTTATCATCTTAATCAAAATCTTATTTTTTTTCCTTATTCTGGGTTCCTTAAGCTGGGCACTTGTGCATACCTAATTTAAGTCTACATACATATAACTCAATAATTGCCTGAGATATTGTGAGCTTTGCAGTAATATGATTAAATTCAATTAAATCTCCGTGACGTGACCCACTAATTAAATGATTATTATGTCACTACATTTTGTGGGATTTGATTTAATTTATAAAATCTAATACAAATATTCGTCTCTGATCAGATAAGAGATATAAATGCAGGCAGAAAGTCTAAAAAAATCGAATGTCGTGTTATGTAACAATGTCAAAATTACATGAAGAAATTTATTTAGTTTTGGTATTTAATTTCCGATAATTCTTTAATTTGAAAACTTTATTATTTATTCTTTTAACCTCATTCCTTCACACTTATTTTTCTTAATAGAGACTAAACTAAAATTTAAATGTATTTTAAAACAAACTAAATATTTACGAAATAATTAACTTAAATAAAACGTACATTCAAAACAACGAGAAGACTTAAGACTATTATTTTAGTTTCCATTTATAACAATAGTTAACCTACTTATTATTTAGAACAATGTACAGAACTAATTCCAAATTAAGATAATAGAGAAACAAAATCTTATTAACTAGTCAATTCACACCTAGACGCGACACTCGCAAATTTTATTAGAGCTACTCAAAATTTTACTTATTTACTACACAAGAAGATATTCACCGATGAGGCAACATACCATCCCCTTCGTACACAAGGCGACGCAAGTCTCCGATTCCTTACGACTATAGTATCTAAGGTGACTATCGAAATACAAATCCATAGCGGTTCGTACACAGGCACGCGTCAATGGATGCCAATGTCGTAAGGTATCGGAGACTTGCGTCGCCTTTGAATATGAAGAGACTTATATCGCGCTCGCACTTTAAAAGTGGGTTAAAATCTAACTTTATTTACTAGACGAAACAATACACATTTTCAGTATCGTCGTGACACGTCGCGTCGCGTCTAGGTGTGAAGTGACCCTTAAATTTTCAAGGTCCAATTAAATTACTATCTTAAATTAACTGTTTAGTTGTTTGTATCTCAATGTCGCAAATAAATGCTAAAAATAATTGGTTCGTGAGTGAAATGTTAAGCGAAACGGGCAATATTTATTTTTAATCAGCTGTTAAGGTCAACAAACTCGATCGTTTGTGTACCTAGTAGATAGGCTGTGGTAACTCTTGAGCAAAAAGTTAGTCAAAAATGTAAAGTGAATAATAATGATGAACGTTATATAATAGAAATAAAAATTGTGTACATACTTACAAATCGACATTTCCAAACAACAAGAAAAAAAATACTTTAGGTTTTTCAACAGTCAACCCAGATTTATATCAGTAATGATATAAATATATTTAGCGAGTTGTTCTTGGCACGAACAGAATCTCGAAATGTCAGAAAATAAAAAAAAATATATATCCAGTTTCAAATTCGAATATTTATTTTAACCGTTGGTTATGAATAAATATTTTTTTAAATAGTTTACCTTTGAAACATGAACCGCCAGATAGTTTATTTTATTTTATTTAGAAAAATAAAATTAATGAGCGATCCCTTAGAATTCTACTGACGAAAACTTAGCTTGTTCCTTTAATTCTTGTCCTTTCCGTTCCAGTGCCATGGTTACCTTTTAAAACATTCCCGAAGCCCATCACATAACTCTTAGTCTATCTATCTATCTATATATATAAAAATTAAACCCGTTTTCCGTTGTCACGACATAACATGAAAACGGCTTGACCGATTCGGATAATTATTTTTTTGTTGTGTTTGTAACCATCGGGACCGGGTTTTAGACCGGGTCCTCCACCCGTGCGAAGCCGGGACGGGCCACTAGTAATAAATATAAAATACATATTGAATTTCTACGACATAATAATTTACGAGTAAACCTTATATACAGAAGCCCGCGCATCAATCTACCTAAATCTGTCAGAGTTCTTCAATAGATTTTCAATCTTGTCACAAACGATGAAAGGTAAATGTTCCATTGGTAAAATTTTACATGTTCGGCTAGGTTGACCTGCTGGCGTCTGTACCTTTAAAGGAAATTGATTCCTAAGAGTACGTCGAATATCCCTTAAGTAACTCAATACTATCTATGATAATTTAGCGAATTCATCTCTTATTACCAAAACGTGAGCTGAAAGCAAACCTCAATAGAATTACAAATAAGGGATATTGAAGTATCATTAGAACATTAGGGTCTGTTCACATCGAGGCGCGACGCTTAGCGACGATACTAGAAATATGTATCTTTTCGTGTAGTAAATAAAGTTAGATTTGAAATGAATATTTTTTTTAGCGTGGACCATCAAATGAGTCCACCCAGAGCAGGGCGAGAGGGACTGTCAGACTCGTACTGACTAAAATCCATCGTGTCCTTCAATAGCCTTTTACGTTCCGTGGTCATGGAAGCTCAGTCGTCCAGCGACCCCCACGTGTATTGACCCTTAAGAATAAATAAAACTTAAAAAAAAACCCCGACAAAATAATATAAATACGTCGCGTTGGAGGACTGCTCCAAATTATTTATTATCTACCACTTTTTTTGAAGCTAAGGTCTATTGAAGGAGCATGGTGGATTTAATACTTAAGTATTTCTTGATAAAATAAAAAATACGTGTTCATATATTTTCGTTAAGCAATAACATAGGTATTAAAATATCCGCTTTACCTACATAAAAATTACCTTGTATAAACATAGACTACAGGACTACTAGTTAATGATGATGATTGCAACCATTGCAATCACCACGTTTACAGTGACTACATCTATTGCACTGAGTACATAATGTAAAGCTACATAGTCACCTATTGTGATATACAATGCTATCAGAAACTGTTTATATACAATGCAATCAATAGATGTTACGGAATTGTTGTTAAGATTATAATCAGTGCCTACCTATGCGATTGACTGAACAATATATGATCTGTTGAATGATTTGTGACCTAGTTAACAAAGTTAATTCGTTTGCGAACCCATGCGATCTCTATGGATATAGATCATTCTATGGATATAGAGATCGCATTTTTTTTTTTTTACTTGGTAAAATCATCGAATGAGGCCTCCCACCCCGGGGAGGGCGGGAAGGACTGTCAGACTTGTACTGATCCACGGTGTCCTTCAGTAGCCTTTTTGTGTGCCGGAGTCGCGGTATACGTATGTCCCGCGACGTATAGAGATCGCATGGGTTCGCAAACGAATTAACTTTGTTAAAAAGTATTTTGGGCGTCCGTCTAAATATGCTTTTTCACTGCTGGTGTCAGATCGCGTCGCATCGCGTCGTATTCGTCGCTAAGGCGATGTTCTGCCTTACACGGGGTCCTTCGTGAGCGACGAATACGACGCGACGCGACGCGATTCAATCTATTTCAACTACTTTTCGTAATATTATTATAACATTTACGAGTACTTCGTGTCACGTCGCGTTGTTTCATATTTGTCGCTCACGCAGGACACCACCTTAGCGACAAATACGTCGCGACGCGACGCAACACGAAGTAAATATTATAATAGTAGTTCAAATAGGTCGACAGGACACCGCCTTACAGGAGTTCTTGAATGGAATTCACTCATTAGTTAACAGATTTCTTTTCGCAATCCAATTGTCAATTTGATCTTATTATGTTACTTCGCAGTTTAATTAGTACCTACAACTTGGAAAACACCAATTATAGTTGGAGATAATGAGATGACAATAAAGCAATCTTAATGTAATTGGATTCGAGAAAATTATGTTTTCTTGTAGATTGAATAATGCCTCCTACGCTTATTAAGTTTAGGTCCATTGTAGTGTCTGTACAAAACATAAAATATGTCCATGAATTTTGAGATCATGAACCTACTTAATATCGTATACTATTTCAAACTCCCCTACAGACTTAATATACTTCAGTTGATATTAATTACTTTTTCCTTTTCACAGATTTGGCAATGGATGAATGATTCAGCAAACAGAACCTGCAAACAACTTTCCAATTTAAACCTTCGCCTTTGGGATATACGACACAAATTGGACCGGCAACATGGAGAAAACAAAACCTTCGGCGCCCCCTATTCATACGATTTCGGACAACTACAGTTCAAAGTAAGTCACTTTATTGATAATGGCGACTGATTTAGAAGGCCAATTGCAGAGGCCAGATGATGTAAATAATTTTGTAACGTTAAACAATTATAATTATAATATATGCATTTTTGCAATGCAATCCAAAAACCGTATGTTACCACAGTTACCTACCTTGTGGGTATAAAAATAATAATTTATTCAAATAAGTTATTTACAGTCGAAAATACGAAAGTCAGATCAGTAGTTAGAGTTAAGAGGAGCTCGTGGCTAAATAATTACGCCGCACAAGCCGATCTTCCGAAATAAGCCGCGCTTGTCGAGGTCCACATGATGATCTGTCCTAGCGAGTTTCCTCCTTACCTGAGAAAGCGCGAAAATCCATTAGCCTCGGCTGTCATTTGTAGATCTTTGACAGTCGTTAATATTAGTCAGAAGCTCTAACAATCTGGCAGCCAGTCTTACCATGGGGTATCGTACTGTATTTCTTTTTACACAAAAGAAATATCCATATAAATATATTATTTCGTAACGACAAATAAAGATCAAAGAGTTTCTAGTTCAAGTCTCTTGAGTTCAATCGATCGCATGAGAAAAGGTCGGCTTACAAAAGTTTTTTTATTACATTAGGATTTAAGAGAAAAATATTTCAAAGAAAAATTAATGTTTTTTATTTATTGAAGTAAGTCATGAAAAGCTTGGAAATCTTAGTATTTTATATACAATATGTTTATGAAGATTAATGGATGTTTATAACTCTCTCTCTAGCAAAAACGTCTGAACGTATTTTAGTATAATTTGACACATAGATAGTTTATGACCTAGTTAAACTCATAGGATACTTTTGATGAAACAATAGGATATTTTACTCAAAACAAAATAAAAGAATTCCGAAACATAGATTATCAAAAAATATTTAAGCCGTGGTTTTTCTTTTGTTACGTAAACTTAAATTGATGAATATACAACGCTTCTAAAATAATTTTACAGGCGTTATGACGTCACAAGTCCCCCACTCTCGAATTACAAAGCGTTTCATCTTTGTAAATATTCATCGACTTTAAAAAAACGTGTTCATTATTTTTCTATACTCTAATTGGCGGACTAAACAGATTTCAATTTATTTATGCAGTAAACTAACTACCCTATTGCCGAAACTTAACGCGGATGGAACCACGGCATAAGCTAGTAAGAATAGCCATCATCCAAGTCGAACAGTGTTTGACGTTTCGGTTATGGGAACATTTTTGGCATTGAGAAATAGCCTCAAGTTTGGACATGAACCCAAAATTGACAGAATGATTAACGGTCATGTTTCCAATTTCTGGAACACAGGCCAACATGAAGAAGTGGGCTATAACTCACTGCCCATGCGCAGTACAGGTTTGCGAACATAACATGACTTCAAAATATGCCCGTGTTTAACTACGTGTCCCATTTATAAAGCTGAATAAAGTAAATAAAGCTGAAAAAAAGCTGGATGCAATTCATTGACGGCATAGTTGATGCAGTGGCTGAGCAATTGGACTGTGTGTCGCGAGTTCGATCCCCACACGGTACAAATATTTGTATGATCTGCAAGTTTTTATTCCGAGTCTGGGTGTGTATATGTGCGTTCCTATGTTTTTTTTTTCTCTTGTAAACGTATTGACCCTGGAGAAAATCCTTACTTTGAATAACATAATTCACAAAAGAAATCGTATTGTATCTCAGCCATACTATTGCACGGACACAGCTGTACCCACTGAAATACATTATGTAAGAACATCCTTCATGTCACAATTCTAGACACGTGCCCATATTAGAGACACTTCATCTATCTCCTGAGAGTAACCCTTTCTCGGTCCTCTTACAATAAGTATATTGAAAATCGGAGAAATAAGATTAGAATTTTTTTTTGGCCTTGAGGTGTGTTGCTACAGTGACTGCGGTAAAAAAGAAGTTGTTTAGACCGAGTTTACCGGAAAAAATGAGTGGCAGATAATATTTCTCATTATAATAATAATAATATAATATTCCACAACTATCACACAATGCCATCTAGTCCCAAGCTAAGCAGAACCTGTGTTATGGGTAGGTATGTGCAAGACAACTGAAAACATATTTATATTTCTAAATACATAAATTTTATAGATAAATTACACCATCAATTACATTGACTTTGTAAAAAATAATACCGCTGAAATTAATGAAACCACTGATAAATTAATAATTTTGTTCCATAGAACACTATTATCACGATTCCTAAATTAAATATTCTTCTCCTAAACGTATTTTGATCTACTGACTATTTTTCCGGGTGCTTAAATCGTCAAATGAGTTCTTCCAGCCTTGGCGGCGCGGAAGGGGCTGCCAGACTGTCCCTGACTAAAAAACACCCTGTACCATCGGTTGTCTTTTGCGTTCCATAGATGATGCTAAGACCCCAAAAAAAATATGACGCTAAGAAAGGGAACGTATTGTTGTCCAATTATTCTTTATCATCCATTGTTTGTTCCTGACAATAGATTATATCATTGCAATTAAGTCATGTTCGGTATGACATTAAATAGATAGGAGATTATTGTAACTGAAGATGTGGTACAGTCGAAGGCCAGCATTACTTGACCCACATTAACATTATTGTGCTGTATAAGATGGATCATGTAATTATGGGCAACGTATCAGTAATGTTCTGACTTAAAGAAGGCATCAGGATTAGTCATATTTTCCTTGTTGTCATAGGACCGTGTACCCCCCTTTAGAAGGCTAAAACCTGCCGAGGTCGCGGGACTTACCGAATTACCGTGACCCTTTTTTTTTTTTCTTTTTTTTTTTTTACGTGGTAAAATCATCAAATGAGACCTCCCACCCCGGGCAGGGCGAGAGGTACTGTCAGACTTGTACTGACTAAAATCCACGGTGTCCTTCAATAGCCCTTTATGTTCCGGGGTCACGGTGATGGTATAAGACCCGCGACCCCGGCAGGCTTTAGCCCTCTGAGGAGGGGCCTCGTCATTATGCTGACGCTCTTTGAGGCGCGCGTGGAACACGACGCGCCGTCGACCCGGGCATGGTCCATGGTCGGGCGGCGAGTTGCCCTTTACTCGCCGCCCGCGTGCCCGCGCCTACGGTGGCCGGAGATCGTCTTGCGACGTCCGACGCCGTGGGCGTCCACCACCGCGGGAGGGGCGGAGGGAGGACCTTGTCCTCTGGAACGAAAAGGGCTACTGAAGGACACCGTTGATTTCAGCCAGTACGGGTCTGACGGTCCCTCCTCCTCTCCCCTGGGTGGGAAGACTCATTTGATGATTTTAACACGATGAAAAAGGACCTGGTATGCAGTACAGCATTTCATATTAACCGCCTAGAAAGTGCCCAATGTTGGAGCCCCGCCAAGCAGGGCTCCAACATTCGATATGGCTGCTTTAATATGGCCAGATCATGATAAGCCGCGTATTATGAATTTCGCTTTATCCAAGGATCGGCCGATGACTTATTAATACAAGTTGATCACGGACTGCATTGACTGACATTAGTGGAGAGGGGTCTCACCACTAAATTTCATTTTTTTAAAAATTGCCCGTAGACAATACATATACTTTACCTAAATAAGTATAAGTATGTATATCACGTCATACAATAAAATAAACGAGGTTACTGGTTCAAGGTCACCATATATATTTATAAGTGACTGCAACATATTGATCTCAGTTGACTTGAACTATTTGCGTGACATAATGTAGACAGCTGATATGTTGATTATTGACAAATGGGGAACTATTTTTTTTAACCTTTTCCCGAACCTTGAATTTGTTCCTGTATCGTGGGTGCGTTTACAAAGATAGAAACTCAAGTACTACAACTCCCTGACCCGGAACATCTTATTGCAGATCATACAAATCCTACTTCCTATCCTACTTAATATTATAAACGTGAAAGTTTGTATGTGTGGATGGATGTTTGTTACTCTTTCACGGAAAAACTATTGAACGGATTTGTATGAAAATTGGTACACAGATAGTTTATAACCTGGATTAACACATAGGATAGTTTTTATCCCGATTTATGTTCCCGTGGGATAATTTTATTATCGAGTTGTAGCGGGTGGCACCGCTGGCAGCAGCTAGTATTTTATAAATTCCGTACGGGGATCGAGTCTGCATCAACCGTGTCGAATTAAAGTAGAATTACTTTGTAACATTCCCTTTATCTTACTCCTATCCAGCTAAATGATCTGAAATCACTGTAATTTAACAAGACAACGATCGCAAAAACCGGTTAAGAAATAATTTAGTAAAATAAAGGCTGGGCAGATAACAGATTATCTGCCCACTGTGCCCAGCCTTTTCCCAACTATGTTGGGATCAGCTTCCAGTCAACATCAGGTATAACTATATGTATATATTCTATTTCAACTAGTTTGACATAATAAATTCCCATGAACAATGCAAAAAATTAACTTTAGCATATTGCCTGCGCTGCGCTTTTACATAAATATTTTACGCAGAACACAACATAATCTAAATCAAATTAATGGCATAACATTTCCATTACAAATAATGTTAGTTTTACATTATTTTCTGTGCAACATATCATTTAACATTATTTGATCAAAACCGTTTCTATTTATTATAAAAATAATTTTAACTCACAACGATGTTATCACAAAAAATCTCAAACCGATAGAGGTAATAACTGCATCAAAGTTTTCCACCTAAGTGAGTACGTCTGAGAGTTTTCCACCATTATTCTATACATCAAAATAAGGGCCAGCAGTTTGATCACAAGTTAAGTAAACTTATAAAAATTAAATTACAAAGGGCTGTTTTATCAATCGTCAGTACCGTCAGCACGAGTTTTCAGTATTTGAAACGTAAAGTAAACGGGAACTTTGACAATTTCGAATTGACAATTTTTAAGGAAAAAATTAGTTCCTTATTCGCACACCAGAGGCGCTGTTCCATTTTTTCATACAAGAAACGCTGTAAATACTGGAAAGACGCTGTAAAGTAAAAGAGTGAAAAGTCGTGCTAAGGGTACTGAATACTCGTGGTAAGGGTACTGTACCGTCTGCACGAGTTTTCAGTATTTGAGACGTAAAGTAAACTGGAACTTTGACTACTTCAAATTGACAATTTTCAAGGAAAAAATTGGTTCCTTCTTCGCACACCAGAGGCGCTGTTCCATATTTTCATACAAGAAACGCTGTAAATACTGGAAAAACTCTGTAAAGTAAAATAGTGAAAACTCGTGCTAGGGGCACTGATAACTTTTATCTGAGGAATAAAAATGGCGGTTTGACAGCTTACTGTAGAAAATTATGACAAATCATTGCGATTTAATTTTTACAGCTTCATGCATTAATATTTAATTAATTAATTGTATTGTATAGTTTTAAATAGTGTAGATGCTTTCAAACATTAATATTTAATTAATTAATTGTATTGTATAGTTTTAAATAGTGTAGATATCCTTATTTATAAAAAAAATGAAAATTGATTATGAAATTAATAAATACATTAACAACTGATAAATAATCATTTTTGGGCCGTTTTATTAAAGCCAGTTCGGCTTACACTGCCCAAAAATGATTATAAAGGAAAAGGTATGTAAAACCTGAAACTTTGACATTGAATTTCTTTGTAACTTTGATGTTCCTCAATATGGTCCAGAATAAAATAAATATCGCATAGATGAAAGGAACACGTGCCTTTTGACTTCGTTATGTGATTTTTGACGCCCAATTAAATTGCTTTTGATCGTGGATTCATACAATTCTACCATTTGTTCCCTTTCAAGTTTTATGCAGAAAAGTAGTTAGCTTATATAGTTTCCAGTGTCATCAAACCATGTACAAATATTTATTAAAATTGGTTCATCTGTTGAGGCGTGAAAGCGCAACAAATAAACTATCTTTAGCTTTTGTAATATGAAAAAAATGAAAATCCTTGATGACAGTAATGGAAATGAATATGAAAAACCTTTTCATCAATATTAATATTTTCCATTCACACGACAAACAAAGAAAACTTTTAATAACTAGCCCATAAGCATGCTAATGGGAAAGCAGACACCACGTGTAGAAATAAAATAATAAAATCAATGACTATCTCCTTCAATTGCATGATGCAATAGCAAATAAGTATTTCGTCAATACGTCGATTGACGCCAGAACATTGGGGTTAATAAACATGATTCCTGTCAATTTGCTAAGTACCTAATAATATATTGTGTCGGTTATATTCGAGGGACTTTGATTTAGAAGCGAGAACGATCTGATATGTCAAAGTGGTATAGTCGTGCTTTAAAAATGTATGGTGATTTCTGTGATCAAGTTACGAATTTCTGTGGACTTGGGTAAGGGAATTGTACGTATGTTTTTGCCCGGGTTATGCCCGGTTTTTTTTGTGTGCGGTTGGGTTTTTGTCCAGGTTGACAGCTGAGTCTGTTACTATTACTGGTACCATTCTGGATTAGTGGATTGTACCTAAGTTTAAAAGAGCAATGAAATGGTCGTGAAGACTTCACACAGGCGAAGAGCTAGCACGAGTGCGTGACGTAAATGTCTCTAAATATAAAACACCGATTTTTAGTTTCTCGAAAATAATACACACACTTAACATACACAAACAACACACTTAACATACACAAACAACACACTTAACATTTTGTTCATCGAAAAGTATAATAAGTATCCCAATAAAGACTATGTAAACAACATTATTAATATTAAGAACATTAATGTGCGTTGTTAAATCTCAAAGTATTTAATTGACTCTATGTTTATGTCACAAACTCGTGCCACTCTTGTTTCTGAAGGAACTAACTTTAATTAATCATATTTAGTAATTAATAATTACTGACTGTTAGTAAATATCTACTTCGAAATGATGATAAATGTTAACCTGAGTCAATATTTTCAACGACAACAGATTTGATTCTAACGAATCAGATCCTTGATTGAATTTTATCAAATTCTACCTCTGAAGACATTCATCCATTGGATTGAAACCTCTGCCATCCCTCTTTTTTTAATCTCTGTAAAATACTTTCACTACTAGTTTATATGCCAAACAACAATACTTAGTTAACCGTTTATAAGTTTAACAGCCCAGATTCAATAATTGCATTATTTTTCTATTTTTATTTTATTTCCTATTTTTTCCATTTTTATTTTCCTTTTCTCTCACAATTGGCCTGTTAGAGGACATTGACCCTTTTAATTTCTAATTTATTTAAAATGCTTCTCTGTTGTAAAATTAAGTGCCTCATTTAATCAGGAAAACCTTCATTTTCCTGAACCCTCCATTATGCTACATGTAATTCTCTTTACTCAACCGAGAATTTAAATTGCTTTATAAAAAGATAATCTTAATGCTTGATTATAAACGTTTATATTTAGCCTTGTCCTACCTTTCTATAATTTTATTAAGATTTTACTCTTCAACTGCTTAAATTATGAGGCTTTAAAATAACTGATGAATGCGAGTAATGGCTTAAAAAAAATCAAATAAGCTGTTTACGTTTTTGTGGGTTTTCGCACAACTTTTCATAACATTGTTATCATTTTTTGGAAACCGGTTTATAATCACCGATTTTCAGAGTGAATGTCTTTTATATCAAGCCTTTGCTATTCCTCATCTAAAATTGCCCAAAATAGAGCGGTTAGACGGAGAAATGAAACAACTTTGCCCAGTATTTGAACACAGTATAAAATATTATTTGAAAATGTCAATCATAAATGACTCCTTCAATATTTGCTCTCGCATCACGCTATCATGGAAGAATCACTCATCAATTATTATTTTTGGTATTACAGAATCGAGCTAGCTTACAATGGATCCAGAGAAGATTTGGATCCCTACATTCCCTCGCAACACAGACCGATAGCATCAAACACATCGTAAGTATTTTACGACTTTACCGTCTTTTGCCATCCACTATTGTGATAAGGTTAAAAATCGATTAAAGGAATTTGTCACATTGGGGTAAAGGTTGATGTGCTGGCGTCTGTACTTTAAATTAAGCTTTCATTTAAATTGCAAACACAGAGGCAAATTGAGCTACTTTTTTTAAAAGTTGTAACGGGTTATATATAAATTCGCCCCATTCCGTTTTTCTGCACGATTAGCAGAACAATTAAATAATAAAATCACAATTTACAATAACAAAATCTAGCTGTGGCGAATTGACTTTTGATGTATGAGATTTAAAAAAAATGTGGTTAATAAATTTGGGGGGCAAAACACCAAGCCATAGGTACTTTTTGCGATTTTTGTTTTTTTTTTTCACTTTTTTACTCACACTGTTTCATTTTAAGTGAGGCTTTTGATTTTCGATACATCGCATAGATGTAATACTACTGTAAACATTGTCTCATCTTATCAATAAATCTGATGTGAAATCACCCATGTAAGATAAACTATTGTTATCAGTTGGCCCATAACAAAAGACAATCAGACCACTTGACCTGAAATTTGTCAATAGATTGACCAAGGCTTGTGTTGTCCACGTATACAGGCTTCCATTGAAATTGACAATGGCTTCCTGGCTATTGATATAATAAATAAAAATAGACATAATGACGATGTCATAAAAACATTTCTCTTAAATATTTCTATTTTTCTTACTAGACTGTGTTTGCTTCTCCATCAACCTTACAGAAGCAAAGCGTTGGAAAAAAAAAGGAAACGAAAATCTAAGTCACACAACACATTTGAAAATATTTTTGGCCTATTAATTTGTTTCGTCCAAAAGGAATAACAAAACCTTGTTTGATACACGTGAGCATTTGTTGTTTATTTATTTAATAAATAGCACAGCCACATCACACGCATTACACATTAATACATAATAATACACTAAAACTAAAACAAATGCATATGACAATTTCGGCGTACATAGCACTCAATTTAACATTGCCGCCAGTGACAAAATAGTTTTGAATAATATAAAATAAGTTTAAATAAAAGTCAAAAGTTGCTAAACATTGATTAAAACGAAAAGACAGTAATAATTATGACTGTTGTTGTTGTTGTTGCAGTAATCGGGTCCATAACACCCTCACCTATGGCTCGGGTAGGAATTCCACATGAATTCCAAATAACAAACTTTCTCCATATGTATCAAAATGTACTAAGTAAATGCAAGAAAACAAATCCTTTGGTTTTCTTTTTTTTAAGTTTTGTTAAAACAATGTTTGGAACCATATATCTATAGACCATCTACAGATAGTTGTTATGCATCTAATTGTTTTCGAATGTGTATTTAAATGTTTGTAAACGTCACTTAACAAACAAGAAACGATTTTAAAAAGGTACAGAAATAATGCAAATAGTCCTAATAAAATACATATAATTTCAGCTACCATACCTACTCTTTAAACCACAGATACTCATCAAACTTTTCTTAAATTTCCAGGAGCTTCGGCGCTCTAGCTCATCTTCTAAAGGCCTCGCTGGGCTCGGGAGTACTGGCGATGCCCCTCGCCTTCAGTTCTGCGGGTCTCGTGATAGGCAGCATCGGTACATTACTCATCGGATTCGTTTGCTGTCATACTATACATGTACTGGTAAGTAAAAAAAACAGTGTCCTAGAAATTTAAAATACCTTGTTTTCGCGTTTATGATACCAATTCAGAAACTTTTCAGACCTGCCACTCTAGACTAGTGGCAAACGAAAACGGTTTGTAATTTTTAAGATGATAGATGTTAAACTTTATTCTTTGAAACATAAAGTTGAAGATCATATTAAAGACTACAGAGGCCCTCTTATCGTAGCAATAGCTACCTTTACCTTGGATCGTGAAATAAGAATATTTCTGAAACTTTTAGACAACTTTCTCGTGAAATAAGATTATGCTAAAGCAGGTCGTAGGACTGTAAACATACCTGTTTAGATAACTGTAATAACCTCTTAGGCAACCCTGATCCTCCAACGTAAGGGCTATTGAAGAAACACTGTGGTTTTTAGTCATTACGAGTCTGACAGTACCTTCCGCTGCGCCCTGGGCGGGGGAGGACTTATTTGATGACTTTGACAAAATTCTTAAGCAGCGCTATATGCGGCATGCGGGCGGCGAGTAAAGGGCAACTCGCTGTCCGACCATGGACCATGCCCGGGTCGATGGCGCGTTGAGTTTCACGCGCGCCTCAAAGAGCGTCAGCATAATGACGGTGTCCCTCCCCCTCTAGAGGGCCAAAGCCTGTCGGGGTCGCGGGACTTATCTCATTTTAGTCAGTACGAGTTTGACAGACCCTCCCGCCCTGCCCGGGGTGGGAGGACTCATTTTATGATTTTACCAAGTAAACAAAAAGCAACGCTATATAAACTGCATGCCTACAATAAACTCATGTAATTCTCATTGACACCACGTGACCCCGCACGACCCCGCCCCGGAAAGATGCAAATCCTAGCAGCATATCTTCCAGCAGTTTATGACTATGTTTTTTTTTTATTACAAGAGATAAACTTTACAACTCGGCAGAATGTTTTCATCGCAGAAAACGTGAAAAGTATGTCAAATATAGATAAAGAGGTACTCGAGACAATGTTACATTAAGCCCCCTCGTTCACAAGGCGACGCAAGTCTCCGATATCTTACGACATTGGTATCCATTGACGCGTACGAACCTTTATAGAATTGTATTGCGATAGTCGGCTGGATACCAAAGTTGCCTTGTGTGCGAAAGGGCTTAAATAAGGCTGTGGTACGGTAGGGAAATTTAGACAGCACGGTTGGCAAAGTGACTGAGCATTCGGCTGTGTCATTGCCTATCGAAGACTCAATTCTCGCACGGAAAAAATATTTGTATGATCTACGAGTAGTTCTGGGTTTGAGTGTGCTTGTATGTAGGTTTTCATGATTGTAAACGTTCCAACTATACATGAGAAATTCCCAAACTGAGGCGATGATTATTGAAAAAGTTTCTAGCGAATTTGTTTTGTCACTCAGAAACATAGGAGAAAATTAAAGAAGTCCGCTAAACCTTTTTCTGTAGTTGAGACGAAACAGGCCTCGGAATAATTTCGATAGTGTGTCTAGCAGAAAAAATATGCGGCACTTGGTCCCTGAATAAATTCTACAACGCCTGAATTTGTCACAAATATTCGTTCTTTTTTCCTTTTTTGGAAGTCCAATTAACAATTTTGACAACAACAAAGATAACTATTTCTAAACTTAAGCTATCAAGCAAAACATTCCTTCAGCACAAACAATTTAAAAGTTATAATAGAGTTATTATTGTATTGTCTCATGAGACAGACTATTTCATTGCACTCAAAATCGTTCTCGAAGAACAACGTAATCTCATCTAACGCTAACCACAAACGTAAACGTAGAATCACGGGTTTGCGTCAGACGTTAGATACAAACCCAGGGGCGTAGCCAGAAAAGGCGTTTTAGAACTTGTTTGAGGCTCTTCTAATCTAAGTGTACATTTCTACAGAATAAGGAAAATAGCATCCTAGTTCCTATAACTAGTGTTAATATTATTAATCGTTTATTGAAACAGGGCCGATAGATTTACTTAAGCTAGATAGAAAGAAAGAAAGAAAGAATATTTTATTCGACACAGACATGCACATACATTCAACAAAGACAAAAAAAAACATAAGTACCATTTACTATTATTATTACCATAACAGAAGAAATTAGAAGACTAGAAAATTGAGAATGCTAATCAACATTTGACATTTAAATTGAGCTTTGTTACGAGCTCGAGTGGAGCTTTATGGACTGCAAAACTCAATTGGAGCTTTAAGCACTAAAACTTTTCTGCATGTGAATATGCATGAGGGCTGGAGGATGGTATTGCAACCTGCATTCAAGTTTAAATTTTTGTCGCAGAATTAAAACAAAATATTTTTCATAACATTTAATGTCATGGATTTTCGCAAAGTAACGCCAGATTCTATAATTTATCTCATTTAAGTTTTATTTATTTCTGTATTTCAATCGTCGAAGCGTCGTTTTATTTTGGGGCCCTATAACATTAATACAGCAGTAGCTACGTCCCTGTACAAACCATTACATTACGTAACGTAAACTTCGTGGTTATGGTTGCCATTATCCATGGCGTTTTGGGTAATTGGATCCCATGACACTTTCTAACGATTGCTTTGTTATGGCATAGTATTGTCAAATGTTATTACGTGTTTTTTTTATGTAATTGTATGGTTACCATGTTCCTAGAATCATTATAATCTAGTGATAAATTTGAAGGTTTTCCGCTTTATTACAATTTTGGTGTACTTACAAGTAAAGCAAATATGCTTCAGTTCTTAACTTTACTGTAATCGGAGAACTTGGATGAAATCAATAGTTCGGAGAGAGGGCACGGTTGGTGCAGTGGCTGAGCGATTGGACTGCTGCTCTGCCTATCGCGGGTTTGATTCCCGCACGCAACAAATATTTGTATGATCTGCAAGTAGTTGTCGAGTCTGAGCGTTTGTGTATGTGAGTTTATATGTTTGTAAACACACTCAAGATACAGGAGAAATTCCTAGTGTGGGGCAACGTTTATAAAAAAAAGGTTTGAACTTAATTATAGAAAATGTCCAACGACAACCGTTGGGTGCCACCAGACAGAACACACGTCTAGTCGTAATATACCTAGGTACTCCTGTTTTCAAAGTACAATCGAGAAGCTTGTAATTTTGTCACTCAGTCTCTAATCACACAAGAAAGATAAGTTTCAAACACTTTTTATAACTTTTCTTCTGTTCTTATAAAACTGAAACCTACTTCAGAAAAAGAGCTACACTGTATTGTATACTAGCTGTTGCCTGCGGTTTCACCGGCTACAACTCCCGTGGAAAAACTATCTTATGTGTTAATCTAGGTTATAAACTATCTGTGCACCAAATTTCATCCAAATCCGTTCAGTAGTTTTTGTGTGAAAGAGTAACAAACATCCATCCACACATACAAACTTTCACGTTTATAATATTAGTAGGATCCGAAGTGCCAATAAACATAATTTTATTAATATTTTTCATGTCCAATTTCATGGCTTATATTATTACGGTCATAACATGAAAGTCAATGTACCACAATAACGTGTCGACAAAGTAATTTCCCAAGTTATGTAAGGCCCTAATGACATCTAACACCATGACCGACATAACGGTTATTATGGGCTGTATAACCACTTTATGTGGGTAACTTGCAAGTCATAGAGAAAGGAATTGTGCAATAATAAACAGTAAAATAATATAACAATATAAAAAAAAGCTTGTTTACGCTTTTTTTTATATTGGTAAAATCATCAAATGTGTCCTCTCCCCACCCAAGGCATGGCAGGAGGGACGGTCAGACTTGAACTGTACTGACTAAAATCCACGGTGTCCTTCAATAGCCTTTTACGTTCCGTGATCACAGTAATTCGTTAGCCCGACCCCGGCAGGCTTTGGCCCTCTAAGGGGGGCCCCGTCATAGTGTAAACAAAGCTTAGCAAGATATTTTTTACTAGTTTGTTGGCGTAACTAATCTGTAAATACATATTAAAGCTTTGCTTTTGCTGCCTTGCCGCTGTGAGCAGTGACTTAGCACGGGGCAGAGAGCGTTAAGATCATGAGGCATCGCCAGTAGCGAATTCCCGTATTTTCAAAGTAAATAATGTCCTATTTGGGATGCACGTTGCAACTCTCACCGCTTAGACCTTTTTGAAAGATCCGTAAGCGAAAATGCTGAAAGACAGAATGACGAACACGACGAAAATATGAAGGTTACTTATAGACTACAGAACCCATAAAATATGGACTTACAAAAGGTTTATGAACGTTATATGTCTTCGAAGTTTTGTTCTTGAACTTTTTAACTCCCCACGAGGTTATCACAGTTCATATTAACTAAATAATCTATTTTTGTACTTTCAGGTCAAAACATCACAACAGTTATGCGTAGAGCTCAAAAAGCCAAGTTTAGGATATGCCGACACATGCGATCTAGTGTTCCAACATGGGCCTAAACCTGTCAGAAAATTTGCACCTTTTTCTAGGTAAGTTATACGATAGACAGTAAATATCTTATCTTTATAGTACACACGACTACACATCGAGCTATAAAAACAGTTTATCTTGGTCTCGCTTTGTACAATTTTTACGCAAAATAAACGGTCAGCTAATACTGGTTTTGTATAGCTTGATGTGTAGTCGTGTGTACCAAAGGTACAGAGAAAATGTTTTTTTTATCTTTATAAAGTACTCAAAATGGGAGGGACTATCAGGCTTTGTCATTCTCTCATAGAATAGCCCTTTGCATTACAGGGTCACGATTACCTGATATATTATGACAGTCCCGCGACTATATAGGGTGAACCTCCTCTAAGAGTTTGACAGTCGCTTCCTCTCCGTACAGAGGTCGGAAGTATTTGAACGATTTGAAAAATAGAGGCATGAATCACAAATCAAAACAAAATATACATGTCGAATTTAATTTATTTAACCTCCTCCTATTTTTTTGTCGGCTAAAATTTAAAATCAATATATTCTATTTTCAGAGAGTTAGCTGACTGGGCGTTAGCTCTCACACACATGGGTGCCTGCTGTGTCTACGTTGTGGTCATAGCAGAGTCTTTTCGACAAGTAAGTATCTACTAATAGTGCCCTTCGGCAAGTCTCGTCACTCTAATTTGTGTTCAAGAATATAAAGACAATAGTGGAGCGATGGACGGCTGCGCTGCGTGTCCGATTTCGATACAAAACAAACATTTATAAATTCTGCACGTACTCGTAAGTAGTGTTTAGGTGGTTACGGGTGAACTTTTTACTGAAAATCATCTTTAACATTCCTAAATTTGCTTATCCTACAAAATCGCAATACGTGCTTCGCCAAATAGCTTCAAATAAACCAACATCTATCCCTCTTTTCCAGGTATCAATCGTATACGGAGGTCCTGATTGGTCAGTAACAGTCTTCTGCGGCCTGACACTAGTGGTCCTCCTCCCACTAACGCAGATCACGACACTAAAGTACCTGGTACCATTCTCGGCACTAGCGAACTTCGTGTGGCTCGGCTCGATATGTATCTGCCTGTATTACTGCTTGAGGGAGACCCCTGACTTCTCTGATAAGAGTCTTGTCACTTCTATCAGTGGACTGCCTACTTTTATAAGGTTAGTGGATATGTTCTATTTTTAATGACTAATCACCTTCGATCAATAATAGTCCAGGGGCCTTAGTCAAACAGCATACGACAGTAAACGACAATCGTTATCGTTCATCAGTCACCAATACATTTTCAACTTTATACTACAGTGCGTAAAGTTGAAAATCTATTAAAAACTGCTAATCGATAACGAACGAAAAATACGAAAACGATCTGTGAACTTCAATAGATTTTCAACTTTACGCGCTGGGGCAGCTGGGGTATAAAGTTAAAAATGTATTGGTGACTGATCAACGATAACGATTGTCGTTTACTGTCGAATGCTGTTTGACTAAGGCCCCTGTTCTTCACACCTGTATAACTACCCATTTGAGAATGTGAAGCGAAAACTGGCTCTCATTGTACTACCGTTAGGTTCATTATGCAATGTACTTTACAAGCGTGTTTTCAATATAATAATAACACCCTCGCCTACGGCTCATGTGGAAATTTTACGTAAAATGCAATAACAAATTGCCCGCACTTTTGTCGAAAGCTTTGAAAAATGCACTCTTAATTGAAGCCTAGAATTTTTTCACCAAATTTAAAATACATAAAATTTAATGAAAATGCTCATTGGCTCTTACCTGGCTTTGAACTCACTACCTCTTGCACGAGAGGCGAGACAAATATTTGCGGCGGTTTTTAGGCGGTCTGGGTAAAAATTTTAGTTTAGTTATAAATAAATAATAAATATTCCACAACTATCACACAACGCCATCTAGTCCCAAGCTAAGAAGAGCTTGTGTTATGGATACAAGACAACTGATAAACATACTTATATATTTCTAAATACATACACATTATAGGCATATTACACCCAGACACAGAACAAATGATCATGCTCATCACACAAACATTTGTCCTAGGTGGGAATCGAACCCACGAGCCCCGGCATAGTAGTCAGGGTCACTAACCACTAGACCAACAGGCCAGTCAGTTGGATAGTATAAGAATTTATAATTTATTCAAGTCTCTAGTATCACAATAGAAATACTAATAAAATAGCCACTCCAATTTAAGAATACTCATTGAAAGTATGAAGTCAAAGAAATAATTTAAATTACAATGAAGTGTTTACAAACATGTCTGAAGTGTTATTTACGTATCAAAGAGTAGATTGTATGGAACAACACTCAAATTGATCTCTAGACCGTGAAATACTTAAAGAACTACAGCCTTTATCATCCCAAAATGAGAGTCTATTGTTAGATAATTATTCATACATAAAACATTTGCGAAAACTAAAAACAAACCTTGTTCTAGACATAGTGAGTTCTATTTTTCAGTACTACAACTAAAGATTGTTTTTGATCAAACACGTACATGAGGTTTGTTTTTTTTCACGTTGCCCCACACTAGTAGTAATGAATGATAATATCTCTTTTGTTATATTATAGGTGCGATTTTAAAGCTGTTTTCAGCTCACTAGACCTAAAAAGGCGGACGCCTATCGTTTGACACAAATCGCAACCCCAAAAAATCAACCCTTATCCAAACTTTGCATTTTTTTCAAAATTTTACTATTTATTTCATTCATAAAATTGCCAATTTTCGATCAATTACAACCCTTTAATTTTTATAATGGTCTCAGTAACCGCTCTCAATTAATCCCGTTATCAGGTCCGCGTTCCGTGGCCCGAGTTCCGGAGTGGGGTTGAATTTAAGAAAACTAAAACTAAAACCATCTCATGTATCGTGGGTGTATTTACAAATGTTAACAGCCAGACTTGGTACAACTACAAAAAAGATGACGTATTTTAATCTACCGTAACAAACTAAGATTTCGACTTTTCAAAGTGATGGCAAACTTTCTTTGACGTGTGTGTGCCTATTTTACTTTAATCAAGATGGCATCTCATTAAGTACACTAATCTGTGTTGCTAATCCTTCATTAATATTTCATCATTTTCACGAAGAAATTTTTCATAAAGTTTTCAAGATAAAAAGTTAGTGTAATATGCATATTCAGCGGACATGCTAATATTTGTAATAGAAAATGTTACCTCTTAGCCACAACATAGACGATGGAGCGACTCAAATTTAAATTGAGTGAATATAGGCCTAGGCGTCCGCTAAAAAGGCTGTTTAACAATGTCAATCCAGCGTCACTGAATTTAAAGAAATGTGCTCTAGTCCGACCCAGTAATGCATACAGCACACTAAAAAAATATTTACACAATTCCAGCGCCAATTGATACGATAATTGTTTTTGGTGAGAACAAAAATCCACACAGATTTAAATAAAATCTTTTAAGTAAATATTATTTGCGGGCATGCGGACAGCGAATAAAGGGCAACTCACTGTCCGACTATGGACCATGCCCGGGTCGTGTTCCACGCGCGCCTCAAAGAGCGTCAGCAAAATGACGCGGCCCCCTCTCAGAGGGTTAAAGCCTGCCGGGGACGCGGGACTTATTTCTATTACCGTGACCCCGGAACATAAAGGGCTATTGAAGGACACCGTGGATTTTAGTCAGTACAAGTCTGACAGTCCCTCCCGCCCTGCCCGGGGTGGGAGGACTCATTTATGATCTGACTACGATAAAAAAAGTAAATATTATTTGCCCACGTGTTAGCGCTTCTGACACACATACATAACAAACAAGTAGCTTCGAAAGTCACATCACCCGAGGTTGTGACCAAGAACTAATAGGGAATACAAGGAGCAAAGACCGGGTCGCTTGATGCGAAAATTCCAATCTCTGTAGAAAATTCAAAGTGGCATTACAGTATTTTGTAGAGACGGCAAAAGGAATAAGTAAATTGTTGTTTTTTGTTCTTAGCTATTTGAAAATACACTGAAAATTGTCGCAGCAAATTCTGGTTTTTATTCTTTATTGTTGACACCTAAGTCAAATAAAATCACATGATCTTGCTGATTATGACAGTCGTGACTATTAGTTAGAAGCTCGAAAGTCTGACATCCAGTCTTGCTAAGAGAGGAGTTTCTTATCACACAGTTACTGGGTTGTGAAGGTCAGATAGGCTACATGTGAAAATTGATATTCAGTTGCGAATCCCTAACAAGTGGAGATAAGGCAAAGCAGCCATTTTTACATGGAGGAGATGCCTCCGGCACGTACCAACCGTTTTGCGAATACTTGTAATATTGTGCGCACAGCTTAGGAGTGGAATTCGCTGCCGGGGTCTGTATTTTCTGATATAACCTTGTGGTCTTCAAATCAAGAGTGAATAGGTTACTTCTAGGCAAACTGGCTTCACCGTCGAGCACATCATCGCTTACCGTCAAGCGAGATAGTGATCAAACGAGAACCTATCGTTAAATAATAAAAAGATGATGATTTGCCTGCCTGTTGAGATTTTGTCGAGAAAATACTATGTATTTAAATTGAATGGATCCTTCTTTTCAGTTGTTTTGAATAAATATTTTCCCCGGGACACTGCTGTTTAAACTATTCTCTTTTCACACAAGTCTTAGTACCTACTTATCTTCAAAAGTAATAAATTTTAAACAGTTATTTATAGCAGTTCGCAGTGACATGAAACTTTGGTGTTGAACAACTTTGTTGGAGACAAAACAGTGTGTCTCAGAACTTCGAAACTCAGTGCTTATTAGATATACTGTAGGTATTGAAAAGGTGGCAACTAAAGTAAGGGAGATTAATTTAATATAACTAATTATCTAGACTACAATACAAATTGTTCTAACATCGTTTTAATTGATGTAGTTACTCATGGTTCTCACTGTGTTCTCGATCGAAGTAAAATATGTTTTTTTATTATGATTTAAAATTTTATTACCGTTGCTCGTGCACCGACAGTTCTACAAACATACCTAGAGTTTAGATAAGGTTAATTCTGATATGTAGCGCGATTGAGCTTAGATTGAGGCTTGAGCCGGTCCAGCGTATATTTTACGTGGCGTCTTAGACTAAAAGCCTACAAGAGTTTTCCTAATCATCGAGGACAGTGCAACAAGTATAATGAATAAATGAGCAGATTTTTGAATTCTCCTCAGCGACAATCTCCACAGTTAGATTTTAGCATTTCAAACTCACTTAAGTTTTATTTTTAGAACGATAAATGAGTGGAACGGAATGTCAGACTCTAATAACTAAAAATTACGGTGGTATTTTAAGAAAGTTCCGCGTCTATAAGTCTTACTATAAGCCTTACTACGTTACATCTGTAGTTCGTCTCAACCACTAAACAAACACAAAACTCACTTATACCACAAACTTAGAAACTATAGTAAGAGCCGGAACCCACAAAGCTTACCGGTCTAGACCAGGACCGGACCGGATAATTCACCGGGCTTTTCAGCGTCTAGACACTCTTTCAGTACTTTAGGAAACAAGATTACCTCTAACAATGTTTTCAATAGCTCCGACTTCCAAGGAATGGTGGCAACCTTAGCTTTTGTTCAACACGTATTGAAACGTTTCCTTAGCTTGCGGAAAAAAGGATTTGAAAAGAGGTAGACTCTAAACGTCGAATATGATTGCATATATTATTTTGCATATTTTATATTGCCATGGTAAGCAAAAAGAGTAGGTATTTCACTGCTTTCATGTACCTGAAGAGTATTTCAGATAATTGTTATATATTTACTAGAATAACGTCAACAACAACTAAATATAAAAAAAAACTGACTGAATAGATTAAAATACCAAATAGAAGCTGCAGGCTAAAGCTAGTATATTTGCATTCCTTTTATACACACTTATTATTTATTTTAGCCAGACGACTCGCTGTCCGACCATAAACCATGTCCGGATCTACGGCGCGTAGTGTTCCACGCGCGCCTCAAAGAGTGTCATCATTATGACGGGGCCCCTCTACAGAGGACTAAAGCCTGCCGGGGTCGCGGGACTCTCGAATTACCGTGACCCCGGAACGTAATGGGCTATTGAAGGACACCGTGGATTTTAGTCAGTACGAGTCTGACAGTCCCTTCCGCTCTGCCCTGGGTGGGAGGACTCATTTGATGGTTTTACCACGATAAAAAAAAAGTTATCCCTGCATTAAACCAAAATAAAAATACCACAAGACTCAAATTCTATTTATTAAACAAACGGTTGAAAACAAAATTCAAAACGAAATGTAAAATTTGCAATAGAAATGCATTAGCTTTATGCAGAATCTCCAATCATTCCAGTAATTCAATTACAACATCAAGTATTCCTTTTGTGACAGGCGCATCAATAGACGCATTAATTTCACAACATGCATAATGAATTCGCCATCAAAGTGGGCTCATTTATTCAATATTGAACTTGTAAATGTACAAGCTTACAACAGCACTAAGGCTTGAATTCTACTTACGCTGATATTAGTCGCTTACGTTGGGCAGTCTCGCGTACGAATATTATGCTGCGAGCAAAACTATGGAATCACTTAGGTACTTAGATCCAGGAAAGGTTTTTGAAAGAAAATGTTAGAAAATCAAGCTATTCCATTTGAGTCAATTTTATTACTGAGATAGATTAGGTATTGTAGAGTATATACAGAAACAAAAGCTCATCGATTAGAGTCTGACTTGTGACTAAAATAGTATAGCTTTTGTAAATTGGCATCCAGGAAAGCTCCTTAAATAAAGGCGTGATTAAAAGGAATGTGATATCAGATTAAAGTGAAAACTTTAAAATATTACCATTGTTATGATTCTTAACCAGTAATTAAGTACCCAAGATCGCGCGGAAACGGAGTAATAGATTCCATACTTTGCTCGCGAGTGTATTACATTATGTTCTGCCTACCACTATATTGCGACACTGACGTCAGCGACTTGTATGTTAGAAGAGGATAAAACAACGACGATATATTACTAAACTCCTAATAACAGGCGACCGATGTCTGTCAACACATTTAGGCAAAAAAGTCTTATATCCGTCTTATTTCGACCACTCCTGTGATCCGTAAACATACCTTGAGACAGAACAGACCTTGAGTTAGCCAATCACAACGCAGTACCCCGTCCCCCTCGCTTATGTAGTACCTCAGCGAGTTGACAGTATAGTTTTTGTTACTTAGATCGTGCATGCGGAGTCTTGTAATAAATCGTCGTTGGGATAAAAGAAGAGGATTTTATATTGACATAAAGGTCTGGTGTAAAGGGATAAATTGAGCTTCAGTTGAGTTGGTAACTGTTGATTGTCAAGGTAAAATTAAAACGTGTGATGTGCCTTACAATGATTTGAAGAAAAGGGTTGTAGCAGATGGATATTTGATGCTGACTGACCAAGATTGATAGTTGGCGCTCTTTAACTCACGTTCAGTAGTGGACGGCAAGGACTGCATCAACATTCACGAAAATCGGTTCAGCAGTTTAAGAGCGATCCCGCTCTGAATCCGATCCGAATCTGTGAACATGCGTTCCGAAGTAACCATAAAACTATTTCTACATAGTTTTATGGTTACTTCACAATCATCCTTGAGTCTCATGCAATACGAAAAGCAATATTGGTCCGAGTTATTTTGGATGCAGTGCGTTACCGCTCACTGAACCAAAATTCACGAAAATCGGTTAACCAACATAACAAACCCACTTAAAATTTAGATTTGAATGAAAGACCCTTGATTCTGACCCCGTTCTCATAGTAACTATTTTCCCATCTACTTTTCCAGCACAAGTCTCTTCGCGATGGAAGGCATTGGTGTGGTGATGCCGATAGAAAACGAGATGAAGAAGCCCCAGGACTTCCTCGGCTGTCCAGGGGTGCTGAACGCGGCCATGTCAGCCATAGCCGTGATGTACGGCTTCGTCGGATTTATTGGATACCTGAAATATGGTGATGAGGTCAGAGGAAGCTTGACACTCAACTTGCCTCAGGAGGAAATGTAAGTATTGATTTACCATCTTTTTTTTTTGTTGGGATGAATCCTTCAGAAGACGTGTAAAGCTATCAAAAACAAGGGTATGAACGATTCAGCTTCAAAATAAGTAAGATAGCCTAATTGGTAAAGCGTCGGGAGTACTTATCCAGAAGACGCAGGTTCGAGCCCCGATCAAAGCTGATTTCTTATTTTCTCGTAAAATCTTTACCTTCAGAAGACGCCTGATCTTTGGCGATTAAGTCAGTTAGTGTAGGATCCTCAGCCTTCAGTCACATGGTCTAGGGAACCGGGAGCTCTTAAAAGACCAACTGCAAAACCAATCATCATCCTAGTATTTTCTGAACTATTTTTGGGGTCGGCCTCCAGTCTTACCATATGCAGCACAAATATCCGGGTCGTCTGGCTTGCCTGCCTCATTTAATAAAAGGTAGACTAATAAGATTTGGGGTAGGTGGAATCCACCACCGGGGTAAGCGGTCCACGACATTACAAGCTACTCGTACCCTGAGCGGTGATAGGAGCGATCTTACTGGCTGTGGTAGTCCTCACCAGCCAGTAATGGTTGGCAACGACCAACAGCGTTCGGAGCCCACGCCTAAACTGTTCTTTCTGTGTTCGACTAGAATCTGAAACTTGATCAGACGGCGAGCTACCGCTCCTCGCCGTCCTAGAAATAGAGAATAAAAACTATCATCTTACCACACCCGAAAGTTTGGAAGGTAAAACTCTCTTTGTAAACACGCTCCTCCTCTTCCAGCCTCGCCCAGACTGCGAAGATCCTGGTAGCCTGCGTGATGCTGCTGTCCTTCACACTGGTCTACTACGTGCCAGTTGATGTTGTGTGGAGGCGGCTGCAGGATAGGATACCCGCCAGAAGTCACCCCTGGGCCCTCGCTGGAGTACGGTTCGTAGGAACCTTGCTGTTAGGTAAGTTGGAGACAACCAATTTAATATATTGTATACTTGTTTACCTATTGCCTTTACGGATCTTCCTGTGACGAATTTACACATTTATTATTTTTAGCACATGTGACGAATTAACTTTGTGACGAATCAAAAACCCTTCAGGCCTTGTCAGGAAAAAAAAATACTTTACGTAACATAACATGACGCCTGTACCGATGGTTGAAGATGTAGCTATGGTATACCAGGACCTTAAAGTCTCATGATGTAATAGGTAGCAAGCGAGAAAATTTTAATTGCCATTTTTTTCGACGTTTAGTAATACCCCGTTGAAGACCATGAAAAAAATATTTAAAATATGTTTTTTTAACTCCATGGCTGCAACTGAGAAATACATTATAATTACTAACAAATATAGACAGACGCTATAAGATACCTCCAATTACATAACTTATTATTCGTTTGATTCTGTAGCGCCAGTGATAATTAACATAGCAACGTGTGAGTGATCGTTAATTATTGCAGTATGTATCTGAATAGTTCTCTCTTTTAAAGTTTTAAACATACCTAAAATTTCAAAAGTCAAGAAAAATATCGAAACCACGTTTGACCACCATCTTACTTTTACCGACGGTAAAGCATGCTAGAAGCAACATGCCCTCTTAATTATACTCTTGTCTCAACGAGTTAACAATGAAAGAATTTTCAAAACGTATGTAAGGAATGTTTAACACCTATGGCTAAGTCCCGTACGTCTTTTAGCCCTATAATTAATTCTCTCCTTTGAACTTGCTCTAAAACAACAACCACACATAGTGTAGAGCTAGACTTTACTTAAAAACACTAAGTTACGACATTCACAAGGTTGGATCCTTTCTCAATATTTTACTAAGACTTACTTAAAAGCGAAGTCTCCTTGTGAGCATAAACTTAGATAAATAAGTTTAGTAAAATTTCACGTCCATAAATATTAACACTTCTTCATCATTGACTTGGCAAATCTGGGTCATTCTCGCTCGATTATGGGTACAATAGTGTTAAATAAGGGTAGTTAACACTGTTAACGTCTGGAAAACTGGAAATGGTTTTTTTTCTGCTCGTTAACAGTGTCCTAGAGAAGGATGGGTCAAGATAAAGGGCTTTAATTAGATATCTATGACTTTAGAATGCACAAAAATAAACTGGCGAAGTTAATATAATTTTAAAAAATTGCAATCATCGCACTACTTTCATGACAACGTACGTCACATGATCCTCACTCTGAAACGGTATAAGATGGATGCAAGTGGCGAATTGTCGTTCGGCATGGCAGTCTAAGGGGCAGGCCTATGTTCGGCATGGATGATACCGGTTGGTGATGATGATGATGTTGTTGTAACCGGTATAAGGGGTGAAAGATTGGGAAAAAAAGTCTTTGTCTTCAACCCTGTCAACGTTTGGAACAAAAGATTCCTAGTCGCTAACAGTCTAAACAACGGTTATCAACAAAGTGGTAACAACCTGCAAATCCCACTGTATCTTATCTACTCAGATCAACTCATATCACTACTACACGACCAACAATAAAATTAGAATGGGTTTGTTGTACATTTGCCACCAAATTAATTCGCCACGTAAAAAGAGTGTAGATTCGCCACAATTTTTGTTTATGTATTTTTGATAACTGTAAATTCGTCACAATAGTTACCTACTAATTCATTTGTTTTTTTTTTTCTTCCACAGTCGGCATTGCCAGTGCTGTACCAAGATTAGAGTTGTTCATGGAGTTGGTAGGAGCCATCTGCCTCTCCGTCATGGGACTCCTGCTACCAGCCATCACTGAAACAGTATTCAGGTGGAACCGAGACATTACCCCACTTTCCTTCGTTGTATGGAAGAATGTGGTCATAGGAATTTTCGCCCTTGTTGCTATGGTGTCAGGAGTCACCTATGCAATCATGGCGATTGTAAAAGAACTGTGATTTGTGATTTTAAGTTGACTTTTTAATTTAATGTAAAATGTGATGATAATAATAATTTTATTGTGCTTTGTTGTAAATAATTTAATAATAAAGTTGTAAGTAACTAGAATTTATGTTTGTAGTTTTATTTAAAGTTGTGTCGAAGACTACCTGCAGCTCGCACAAATTGTTGAGGACAAAGTAATACAATTGTTGCACTTTTCTATCTGTTATCTCTTTCTATCTTATACGTTCCGCATTATCTATCGCTGTCGTAGTTTTAAATTCCTATAATAACAACGCAACGATATCTGAACGCCATTCAGTATGAACATGGTGTATCTTTATAATGTTGCGTGCAGGTCAAACAAATAATTGTCCCATGCGGGGATCGAACCCAAGCCCTACTGCGCAGCAGTCGATCATTCAACCACTAGGCCAACAACCGTGCCGTCAAATTAATTATTGCTACATCTTATGTTTACCTCACCAAGTTCCTGTTATAATTAATATCTAAAACCTCTATATTGTACTTAGAATATATCCTGTATACGTTCCTAAAATACGAGACCTAAATACCAGCCCTTAATTTTAATTAAACCGTCCGACAAGTTTAATTTTGTTTAAAAGCCGACACATTTATTATACTAGGAAAATTACGATCGTTTAGAAGACAATAATTAAGATTTATGTAGTCCTAGTACCCGCATGTTCACAACTGGCTGTTGGCCGTGGCTTTGCTCGCCAACGTTTCATGATTTTTTTAATAGCTGGACCTTTAATGAAGTAGGACATAGATCAATTTTTTTATCGGAAAACCTTTTCGAATTGGTAATATTTAAAAAAAGTTAATCGTTTATTGCCGGACGAGTATTTTTTTTATTAACCTGTTTTGTCGCACTGCTGGACAGAAGCCGCCCCATAACCTTCCACTCTTCCCTTTATGCGGCTTTCTCCGGACAATCTCTCATGAATGCGTCCTAGATCTTCACGCCAGCGTTTTCTAGTCCTCCCTCGGCAACGACGCCCATCCGGCAGCCATTGTAAAATTAATAGTTGCTTAAAAATTATTAGACCCTTGAACTTGGACTTTGAATATCAATGATTATTATTTCAATCATCGTTAGTTAATTAATAATAATAATAATAATAAAGTATTTATTTGCGTAAAACATGGTATACAATGGTGTTAAATACTAATTTATATGGCACAAACATGTTTAGCTAAGATAGGACAAAGCAAGCAAAATTTTAAGGTTAACAAATATAAGGATGCACCAACAAATATAAGGATGCACCAACAATGAAATTTTATACATCAAAATTTTTTATCGATAAATTCTTTTATGCTGTAAAATTTCGTTAAAAAAAACCATTTAATATTCTTTTAGCTTTTGGAGGCCACAAACGTTAGGGCCACGCATGATGCTTTCAACCGTGCACACATAACCAATACATGTACCGCACAACTGTACAGTTTTACCGCATACTACGGCTTGTCTGTCGGTTATGCATGCTAGGTTAAAACCGTAACGTGTAAGCCTCCATTAATTTCTATATAAAGATTACATACAACAGTAATGCACGGTATCATCCTATCATCATAATAGGATGATCACTTGTGATGCTCCCCAGCAATTCAAGGTCGTATCTAATGATACATCAGAAACGTGTGTACCAAAGTTCACTGGACCGTGGACATAATTGTGGTAATACACTGCAATTACATGGCTATAGATTATGGCGACATTTTTTATGAGAGAGAATTTAATTATATGGGTTATTCATAGACCGAGATCTATTAATAATTTGCATGGACTTAGATATCTCTTATAAGTAGTCATAAATTGACGACACGTTTGGCGCAGTGGATGAGTAATTGAACTGCTGCCCGCATGTTGTGGTTTCGATTCCGGCACGGAGAAAATCTTAATATATATAAATCTCGTGTCACAATGTTTGTCCTCAATGGACTCCTAAACCACTTAACCGATTATAATAAAATTCGCACACCATGTGCAGTTTGATCCAACTTGAGAGATAGGATAGTTTAAATCTCAAATTTTAGACCGGGTCCTCCACCCGTGCGAAGCCGGGACGGGCCGCTAGTATTATTATAATTATATAACGTACATTGTACAAGTAGTTGTTTCGGGTCTGGGTGTTTGTGTATGTGAGTTTCTATGTTTGCAAACGCACCTACGATACAAGAAGAAATTCCTACTGTGGGCAACGTTTTTTTTATTAAAAAAAACTAGCGCCCCGCCCCGTGCTTTGCTACGTGTTACGAAGAAATGTGATAAATGAAGAACTGCTCAACCGATTTTGTGCCAACTTCACGTAAATAACCTACTAAATAGTCCGAACAAAGCCTTAACATGTGGTTTGAATAGGTAAGCCCGTTCTTGAGTTATAAAAGTTATAACGGAAAGTGGCATTGATTTTTATAATAGAGATTGAATTGAAAAATAAATATTTTAGTAACTTTTAGATTTTCTAAACAAGAACAATAGACACACAAAATACGGATCCCTAACGATTCACATGATCTAACAATTACATGTTGTATTTAAAGTCATGATGACCAGCACTTAGCATTACCCTTGCGAAGCCAAAACATCCTGCTTGACGTGTGATTAAAAATAAATTTGATGGACATGCGATTGGACTCTTTGCATGTGATCATGACTGAAGATTTTTATCGTTCTAAGAAGTTTCAGGGTTAACTGAAAATACTGTCTTTATATCTTCAACTAGTCTTGCAGTATGGAACCATTTACTTTACTTGGAATTGACGGATTTGCATGAATTTGGTTTCAATTTAAAGTTAACAGTTTTACCTTTAAAACGGTACCCTTTTTATTATTCTCAACTAGTTATAAAGTACTTAAATTCGCGTGGAGTAAGAGATTCCACAGTTTTTCTCGCGAGTGTAGAGCCGGCGGCTCACTTGCTTTTCCTCCTCCCGCCATTTCTTTAGCATAGCTTAGCTTTACTGTCTCCAGGTGGCCTACCATAACCTGTTAATACGTGAGTAGTTCCACTGTAAGAACGAGATGGCGCTAGACGACTTGTATAGCTTTGTCTCTTTCCCTCAGTGGAACTACTCACGCTTTAAGACGTAATGGTTGGCCACCTGGGTCAACTCCTGGTTCTTCACCTGGGTCTCTGAAGCCAAATTCATCAAACAAGCCAGGTTAGATTTGCGTCATGCAAATATTATAAATTAATTTAGGATATCGTTCAGGGTTGAATATTTATGTGGAATGAATTTTACAAAAAATAATTAAATGCTGTATATTCTTTATTTGCGAATAATTTCACCCTATCAAAATGCAAAAAATATTCATTTTGTTCATCGGATATTAGAGCTTTAATTCACTTATTAAATATTACGTATAGAAATCGGTGTTTTCCCTTAAAACTAAACATAAAAAAATTAAGAGCGTGTATGCCGTACGGCATTTCAAAGAAGTTCTCAAGTTCTTATTTTTCAAAGCGACCAAACAGAAAGAAAATTTGAATTTCGCTGGCTACTACTACTCAATCACCTCAATGAAACTTAAAACATTTAAGCAAGATACGTCAGTCTAAATGGATAATAGAAAATATTTCCGGAATATTTAATTTAAATATTTTTACTGTGTTTCTATAAATAGTATTTTTCTAAATTGTTTTTTCCTGCTTATCAGTATCAAGTTTCATTAAAATCGGTTCAATCATTTCGAAAAATAAGTTTCTATTTGAAAGTTCGTATGAAAGATCGTTCGGTACACACGCTCTATAAATCATAATAATTCATGTAATGCCATATTTTATTCTGATCCTCACAACCCTGTATGATTAGAGATAAAGTCCCTTATAGTGGGTGCGGCGATATCGGCGAAGACACTTGGTGAGAAGGCCTGACCGCAACCACGACCGAAGGACACGATGCCTCTAGCTTCACCATTTTGGACTGCCGCACCGCCGGAATCACCCTGTATTTATAAGATACATACAAGAATCAATTCTAAAACAGAAATAATTTGTACAAAATCATCCAATGAGTCCTCCCACAGTCCCAGTCGAGGCGAGAAAGGAGGAACTGTGGGACTTGTACTGACTAAAATCCACGGTAATCTTTCAATAGCCCTTTACGTTCCAGGGTTAACCGTGACCTCGGAACGTAAAAGGATGATGAGAGAGTCCCGCGACCCTAAAGTAATATGTGCCTAAAGTCCCGAGACCCCAAATCCCGCGTTCCCACAGTCCCGCGACCACCGAAATAAAAAAAAATATCTTGGTTTGTTCTTTTACAGAGGAAATGGTACCTACTAAAAGTATTTGGGGTGGGTAGGATCTACGGTGGTGATGGCTGAGAGATCCCAAAAGTGGTGGTAGGCCTCCATCCTGTCGAATTCCGGGGCCGTATTGGTTATATTCCGTGAATGAGCAGCAGTTCCAGTTGGCTTTAGACTTATAAGTCCAGGCCTTTAACTAGTACTAGTACTTTTACTAGCTATCCTGAGATCATGTGCGATTTTTCCAATAAACTGATTTTATTCGATCTGCACAAATACCTGGCAAGTCCCTTTCCCTCCGAGGAAGAAGTTTCCTCCACACCACATGTTCCTCGTCAGCACGGTAGGGTAGACCAAGAAGCACTGCCAGTACGGCACCACCGGGATCTCCACGTCCATCAGCTGTTCAGGAATGGAGGAGGCTCCTTGCTGGAATTATAGACCATAATTATTTTTTAGTTCCCTCCTAGATAAGCGGCTAACGATAAACGAGAACGCTCTGTAGTCTTTGATAGATTTTCAGCTTTATGTTTTAGAGCGTAAAGTTGAAAATGTTTTAAAGACTATAGAGCGACTAAGAGCGTTTCTGTTAGATTTTTGGATACAGTGTGTGTGATTTTTTTTAAAGTGACAGCTAGATGTCGCAAACGTCTGGAAGCGGTGATAATCGATAGCTGTATAAATAAAATACTTATAGTTTTATGATTTTTTTAGTATCAAAATATTTTTCGTTCTAATTATCACTTTTCACCCTATTAATTAGTAGGGTTACCATAATTTATTTCGTATTAACTAACTATAAAGTCTTATCAAAATCAGTCCGAAAATGAGAAGTAGATTGAATGACCTCCGGCTTGCACGCTCTTGGGGTAGTTCCAGGTAAAACATTTCAACAAGGAACAAATTAATGAATCGAACTTGGATCGGAACACACTTTAGCAGAACAGTTTCTTTCAATTAATTTAAATTGGTTCAAGCATCGCTGAGTTTGCTTCGTCGTCGTTCTGCAATTTCATAAGTTAAAAAATACACGGTAAGCAGTAGATACAATTTTGTTCCCAAAAAAGATATAAAGCGTAATTTAATGAGAAGTTATTAATTTTTCGACGTTTCGACGTCACGGTTAGCGCAATGGCTGAACGATCTACTGCTACACTGCGTTTGGGCTGAGGCGCACGTGTTTGATTTCCGCACGGAGGAAATATAGTCTTTCTACAAGGTTCCACCCAGGACAAATGTTTGTGTGATGAGCATGATCATTTGTTCTGTGTCTGGGTATAATTTATCTATAATATGTATGTATTTAGGATTATATAAGTAAGTTTATCAGTTGTCTAGTACCCATAACACAAGCTTTGCTTAGCTTGGGACTAGATGGCGTTGTGTGATAGTTGTGGAATATTATTATTATTAATTATCAGGTACTCCAGTTGGGACTCTTCGTGCGAGTGTAGGCGTGGGTGAGGGATATTGGAGACAAATATTTAAATGACCTACAAGTAGTTGTTCCAGTCACTTTGGGCATTTCTAGTCACTGTGGGTTGGGCATGCAGATGGCGAGTAATGTGTAGCTCGCCTTAGTTTTGTCCACGTCCATACATAAACCTGTTGGGAGCACAAAGCTTCCTAAGCCACTTACAAAATGTGACATTACTAACTTATATTCCTCAGATCAAAAAAATAGGCAGATAGAGCGCTCCGAACACGCGAGTGTGTCTACCAAAGCAAATACAAAATCAAAAACGAATATCAACTTGCGACAGTACCAAACTACGCATCGAACCAAGCTACGCGTTGTTATTGTTGTTGTTTGCCAAAATATGCCGTCCCGTGTCTATAAACATAGTAAAAGTTGTTCTTAAAAACAAAGAAAACAATATGGAATGTAATTCGATTTGATTTTGTATCTGTATTAGTGGACACACTCGCATGTTCGGAGCGTTCTATCTGCCTCTTTCTTAGATCTCAGTTATATTCTATTATTTTATACAATGTCCTATATTTGACATAACATTGAGGTATTTGTAACTTTAGCGGGCACGTGCGACAGTAATAGTTCCCCAAACATGAAGTGCTTGCCAAGTTAATATTATATCTGAAAGTACCGGCAATAAAGAGAGCACAACGTAGATGCTGTGATGTCTGAGGTCAGAATGAAAAAAGAAAACAATATGCGGCGACACCTATGTAAATGTAAACTAACATTCATACGGAGCTATCCTGCATGAGATTTTTGAACTTTACATTCTTGTGTATATCGTTAAAAAAATTTTTTACAAAAAAAAATATCACAAAAAAGGGTAAAATAACCTATATACAAAATAACTTTTCTTTCGGTAGTCGGTGGCTTTGTTTTATTATTTCGTTGTCTTTTTGCCATGATTTTTAACTGTATGCTCAAGAGTATAAAATTGAAAATCTATGAGAGACTACCACTTTCCGTTAATCTTTTACGACTCATCTTGGGCCTTTGATATGAATTCTTTGTTGCTGATACTTGGACTAAGACGTATCATTCAAGTACGTGACATTGTTCCTTAGAAGAAAGATACACTTGAGTAATATTGGTTTTATTTTGTCCTACTTCAATATCCAATAGTGTATTTTGGTAGTCTGCTCAACTTGAAGCGTAGTCGACGAACAAAAACTAAAAAGACTACAGGCATTAGTTTATTTCAGTTTTCGTTATTAATATTGTTAAATTTGATGAAGTTCTATCAATTAATTAAAAACTATGGACGTATTGGACCAACCGCGAATTGGATCAACTGCGAATTGGACCTTTTTTGAACATTGGACCAATCCTGTAACGCCTAAACGTTATTCTGTATTAGTTCTATCGCCTGATTGATGAAAATGGGCTGGCTAATTTATGGGACTTACACATTTTCTTACACTTGGCGTTTATCATTTTAAGGCAAGGTATTGACATTGATGGTTTGACCAGCTGGTCTTCAAATATAACTGGTGAAATGTAGGTTGACTATTTAATTGGTTTGACGGTCTAGTTCGCACCGTTTATTGCCCGTGGTATTACTCGCGTTGTACTACTAGTAGTACCACCGGAAAGAAAATTACCCATGGTACTACCAAGCTATCTAATAGTAGAAATCTTAATTCACCCGTGGTTTTCTTACCTCAGTCCTCCCCCACCCACTGACCATAATAATAGAATTATCCTTCATAGAGCTGCCTTTCACGGGCAACTTCACCGGCTGGATGACATCAGTGAACTCTATGGGTTCCACTGTCTTCATCACTGCCACATCCTTGTCGAAGGCAGGGTTGTCGTACTCCGGGTGAGGAGTCACTTCAGCAATCGGTATGATGGTGCCGTTCCTCCTCCAGGTGCTACCAGCTCTGAGGACCACTGTTGATGGGTCTACGCTGTAAGATTTTAAATAATATTACCATTATTTTTTACAGGCATATTTGAATTACATTTATTTTCTTTAAACTATTTACGGGCATTTCCGAATTATACTATTGTCAGAAAAACAGCCACAGCATAACGTTATATGGTTCGCAGAACTGTTTAAACAGGTACATGTGACCCTGGAACGTAAAGGGCTATTGAAGGAACACCGTCGATTTTAGTTAGTACAAGTCTGACAGTCCATTCCGCCCTACCACGCAAAAAGAAATATGTAATAAATGTTTTGGTTCCAGCACTCGTCGGTTTCCCCCACGATGTTTTCTTTCACCATTTTGAGAGAAGAGGTAATGAAATAAAGTAATACGCCAGTCTTCAAACCCACACTAGTAAGCCGCCTTTACTTTTCTCTAAGTAAGACAATGCTAGCTCCTCGTTTGTAACTTTAGGAAATATGATCTCATTATGTAAAAGTTCAATATTTTAAGAATAGGTATAGTTACCTACCTACTTCCTAAGAATATACCTACATAATTTCTTTTTGTTAATGTAAAAATTTGTTAAATATGCATGTATAATTTTATGATAATGTAGATTTAGAACCTTAGTTAGATATGTATTATAAATACTTTTGTTTTGCTGTGCCCTGACATGGTCTACAATGGCTCTTAGCTCTAAGCTTTTTTTAACATCTTGTTGTACTTTGTAGAATTCGAATAAATGAATATGAAATCATAGATTTCTATGGTGAAAAACGAACAAGAAACTCCAAATAGACATTTAACCCAGTTGGTTTTTTCATACTGACGACCAATTAGTAACAGGGGAGTAGCAGGGGCGACAAAAAACAAAACACAGCGCCCGAATTAATTGATAGCCTTTCAGTCACAGTCACGTAATTAAGTAGATATGGGAGAGGTTGGCACGTTCTACATTAATCTTCTTATCTATACAGGGTGATTGTTACACTCGGCGTGGATGTCTGTATACAAAACTATAAGGAATATCGAAAAAGACGGACGAGGGTCGCGATCACGAGGCCCATTTTGGCGAAAACTCCAACTTAGTATATTTATTTATTTTTTATTTATTTATTTGTCTTCAGGCAACGAAGGCCCATAGATATAGTATAGAACAAGCTTTAAATCTCATCACAATATACAGGCCATACAACAATACTATGGCAAAACTCGATACACTAAGTATATTGTGGGAGACTGGTGCCTAAACTAGGCTTGGGGCCTGTATTTCAGGACACCTTTACCCCACATTATAGTAATATTCTTTTTGCAGACAGTGGTTGCAGATCATTTAACAATTTGAGATTTAATTTCTATAATTATAGTGTTATTATATCATGGTTAGTTTGTGGGGCTGGTGGAGTGTAAGATAATTTAAATGTCTATAAAATGTAGTCATACCGCATTCCAAATGTTAGCAAAGATCTATTTATATGTATAACTTCACCAACACGCACCTCAGGTAAAGTGTTACTATTTAGATATAAGCAATTACTTTGTATCTCATTTTAAGTGGACCTATGTATTGTTCTTATGAGAATAAACTCTTTAAACCTAAACTGCATGATTAGATTTGATTTTTGAAAAATCAATACTCTTTGCCAGGAATAGAACCCGTTAATTTTGGAAAAAAAAAGGAGTCTCGCCAACAAAGATCAGATTCTGGGAAGGCCATAGGTACGACAAGAAAACTCGGACCCATTAATATTAGTAGTCATTGTTACCCGTGGTGCTAGGCAACTGGGCTTCTCCCAGTTCTAATGTCCCTTTGTGCCTATTGGCCTTGTTTTGTTCTGTCTCCTGCTGCACGCGTAGCATGGCGATTCTATGTCGATTCTACCAAGAAAAGACAAAGTTATTTCATCGTTATTTCTACACAAGTCGACTGTTTTTTTGCACAAATATGACACCATTCGTACACTATTGAAGAAAAGAACGTTAATTTTTCATATTTTTTACATCACCATGCTTAAAACAATAAAAATATTTCTGTTTTCTGTGATTTTGTCTACTCTTCCGTCGACAAAATCCCTTTCTACGGCGCCATGCTACGCCTGCTGGAATGGAGGGAAGTGGAAACATATTTTTCCTACTCCTCGACTATTCTTTTCTGATTAATTTCGTTGCAGGATCCAAGACACGTCGAACATCACGGTCTCGGCGCATTTCTGGTGGTTGCCACTGTTGATTCTGACTTTCAGGAGTTGCAGTGGTTTGGGAATAGTGTGCAAGAAAAATGTCGAATAAAAAAAATGTAATTTTCGATATTCCTCATTCCTTCCTAAAAAAATCGTATCAGCTGTAATTCCCGTATATTGAATATTTTGTACTTTTTGTATTTTTTGTATATAAGTAAACGATACTGATGCCAAATCGTTTTGCTTCAATGTCAGGAGGACTACTCGTTGGAATTGTCAAAATATTTGTGTGTTGGATAACGCATTTATCGAGGAAGATAAAGGATAACATCACGGTAATACTTAGAGGAGTCTAGCATCTAGTGAAAACTTGGGGATCTGCTAGTTCTTAAAGATAAAAATCAAACGCTAAGTATTCGTTAGTTTCGCTATAACTCAGAAACGGCTCGAACGATTTGAATTTTACTTTTTAACTTTGCTCCACACTAGGAATTTATCCTGTGTCGTGGGTGCGTTTACAAACATATAAACTGACATACACAAACGCCCAGACCCGAAACAACTATTTGTAAATCTTACAAATATTTATTCCGTGCGGGAATCGAACCAGCGACAGCACATCAGTCGAATCACTCAGCCACTGCCCTAACCGTGCCGTTAATTAAGAAAAAACTATTAAAAAAAAACTGATGCGGGCCACTAGCGATTATACCTATGTATAATTTGAATATACCTATTGTCAACAAATCATGCATAAATATAATAATTGGATTCGTGAATACACAGTTTATCAGGGGCGGTATCTCATAGTACTGTAACAGGCCAAGCCTAACTTACCAAATTAAAAGAAATGCATGTATCGTAACCTTATAATAATATAAAACAAAAATATAAAATAAACCATAACGCCTAGCATAATGCATAAGCAACTTTCCGCACCGTGTGACGTCATCACGTTCACTTCACTGTAATACAAAACTAAGGCCCACTATTTTCTTGCCTCAATTTTAGTAAATTTCATTCATAAATGTATGATTTTTTGTTTCATTTTGTCGTGTGTATGATCGGAACAGATGCATAAATAATGGGCGTTCCTAGGCTCGCTGTAGCTGGCGGCAACCAATAGGGAACCAGCGTTTTAATGAATGAAAATCTTAGTGGAAACACCATGCGCGTTGCCAGTTCAGGAAACAAACTTCACCCAGAAACGATTTTAATAGAAACAATTAAAACAACCAACGGGGTAGTAATATCAAATCTATACATGTCAAAAGATAAGTATAATTTTAAAGGATAACAAAAGCCCTTTAATTATAATTATTAACTGTAGGAATTTAATTTTTCTCCACTTTGAGAATTTGGTTTTTGGGTAATTGGGAAAATAGGGCAACTCTGTCAGTATAATACGGCAAAATTATGTTAAATGCCGTTCTTATAGATGACAATAGGACAATGAGGCTATTATATTTTAGTAGCGTTTTTTGTCGAGAAATATTAAATCTTATTTTTTTGTAGGAGCCATATTGTTTCATGTGACGAGCAGATTAGCGCGTGTGATCTTTTGTTATTGTTTTGTCCTTTTGTTTTTATAATATCATAGTGAGTTTTAAGTAATCCGTTTTGAAACATAAAGTAGAATATTTGTTTGTTTACTTAAACATGGTCCTAGATTGTGTGATTTGTGCTGACAATGTGTGTTTATTAGAGATTAAAAGTAATAAGTTTTCACAACTATCTTATAATGATAAGATTCAAGTTGTGACAAAAGGTAGATGTGTACCCGAGTTACGAGAGTTAACCCAACAATATAATAATTCGTCTCGTACTCGTCATTTCAATCCTCAGAGTTATGAAACATATCACTGGCTGTGTGGTTGCGTACACACAAATAAATTATTTTGTTTCCCGTGCATTTTGTTCAATACTTCTAGTAAATGGAGTGAGGGATTTCTTGATTTGCATAATTTTCATTCCTCAGCGAAAAAGCATGACCTATCAGAAAAACATATAGAGGCTTGCTTTAAGTTACGTACATTTGGTAAGTCACGCATTGAAACTAGTATTAACAGCCAGTTCAGATTAGATTTAGAAAGGCATAATTCTAAAGTAGATAGAAATAGAAACATTTTTCAAAGACTGATCGATGTTGTATGCTTTTTGGGAAAACAAGAATTAGCTTTTCGCGGCCACGATGAATCTTTATCATCAGTGAATAGAGGTAATTATTTAGAATTAGTAGATTTATTAGCAAAGTACGATGGAATTTTAGAAAATCACTTACAAAATGCAAGTAGCACATTCACGGGCATGTCGAACAGAACGCAAAATGATTTGATCTCGAGTGTTGCCTCTGTGATGGCTGATCACATTAAAGACGAAATTAAAAAGTCCGATTTTGTTTCTGTAATGGTGGATGAAACACCTGATATTAGCGGCCGAGAACAGTTAGTTTTTATTTTAAGGTATTTTCGCGATTCCGAAGTAGTTGATCGATTTATTAAATACGTAGATGTCAGCGTGGATCGGACCGCTGTAACTTTAAGTTCTATAATTTTGGAAATTTTAGGAGATTTAGATTGTCATTCTAAATTAATTGCACAAACTTATGACGGGGCAGCAGTTTTATCCTCTCAAATTAACGGCGTGCAAGCTTTGGTGAGGCAAAAATGTCCGCAAGCAATGTACGTATGGTGTTCAGCACATGTATTAAATTTAGTTTTATCGAAATCTTTCGAACGGGTTCCTGAAACAAAACGGTTTTTTAACATAATAAAATCAATTGCGGTTTTCTTTCACAATAGTACGAAACGAATGGCGTATTATAACGACTTTTCCGCTATGAAAAAGCTGCCTCGTGTCTCCGAAACTAGGTGGACATATCACTCGCGCACGTTAAATGTAATTAATAACGAGTATACACACCTTCTTCAGTTGTTTGAGGAAATTAATGAAAATACACAACACTGGGATGGTGATACATTGTCACAAGTTACTTCTTTTTTATGTAACATGAAAGAATTTGAATTTAATTTTTTTTTAAGAACATTCTCTGATATTTTTGAGCAAACCGATATTTTATACGATATAATTCAGAAAAAAACTAGTGACATCGCGTTTTGTGTAAAAAAAATCAAACAATTCGAGTCCTTTTTAGCTAATTACAGAGACAAATTCCAGATCAATTATGATGCAACTGCCGTCATTACCGGACCACCCAAAAGAAAGCGCAATGTCGATGATGTAAAAATACATTATCGGCGAATCTTTACCGAGATAATTGATAATGTACTCAGCGAATTAAGACATCGTTATATGAGTATCAAAAATTTGAAATTCTTTGAGTTACTTTCTTGTGAAAATTTTAGTAAATACAGTGAACAATTCCCTGAAAAGGAAATCAGAGAGTTCACTAATACTTATCAGGCACTTTTTAATTTTGGAAGATTAAAAAATGAATTGCGCTTCATTTATAGATCGCCTGAATTTGCGAATTGTAGCATATATGCTATAATTCAAAATTTACATGAAAATAATTTAGATAATATTTTTACAGAAGTTTTGCGTTTAGCGAAGTTCATTGTTACTATCCCAGCTAGCAGCGCATCGGCAGAACGTTCATTCTCGTCCTTAAAACGTATTCATACATATTTAAGAAACACACAGAGTCAGCAACGACTCACAAATCTTTCTTTAATTTCTATAGAAAAAGAGCTAATGATCGAACTACGACGCAAACCCACTTTTTATGACGACGTATTGAATTCTTACTTGAAAAAGGATAGGCGCGTAGATTTAATTTATAAATGAGCACAATTTAATTTTTTTCACAGATTCTAATTATTTAAATCAAATCTGAATCCTCTTACTCTGAATTATCTTATTAAATATATGTATGTATGTAGGACATGCTATGCGAATCACATGAAATACGGCCTTTCTAAAGGCCACTTTGGATATCTTGCAAGTGACGTGTTTTGTAACCATCACCCACTTGGAAAGATATTTGAGGTGGCCGAATCTTTCTTCTATTAAAATCGTCAGAATACCGTGATTCATTAATCTTTCGTGAAGAATATGTGGTGAGTTTTTTAAATTATAAGTTTTCAAATGGGCCGAATGTTTCTTCTATTCACATCGTCAGTTTCAAATAATCAGGTGAGTATTTTTTTTTTTTTCGTTTTTTTTTTTTTTTTGGGTCTTTGTTCGGGCTGGCCTACCCATACTCTGGAACCACTGCACGCTACTGCAGTTTATATTACAAACTTGTTGTTTTTGTTTAATTAGTCATAATTATCCTTTGTTTGCAATCAAATTATATTTCGACTGTTTACACAGGCAAGGTCTCAATTAATTATTGTAAATTGTTGTCATAGAACCAACTTTTATCTTTGTTTTGAAATGATTTTCATTTGATATGAATGTGGTGAGCGGTTTTGCCCGCAGCGGCTGGTGCGTGAGATGGATGATGTCCTCTCGGCCGCTGCGGAAATTGACCAGGACACCGCGGGCTCATCTGCAAGCCCGCGATGTCCTGGAAAATGGTGGGTAATGGAAAACTCGCCGTCCGATGAAGGACCAGGCCCGGGTTGATGGCACGTCGTGTTCCAAGCGCGCTTCAAAAAGTAGTCAACAAACTGATAAAGGAAACTGATAGGGCCAAACGCCCTCTGGGGTCGCGGGATAATCTAAGCAGGATAGCGTGGCCTTGAAAGCGAAGTAACAGAGTAGTTTTATAGTCAGTAAGAGTCTGACAATTCCTCTCGCTCCATCTAGTGTGGGAGGACTCATTTGATGGTTTTAATTCCCCGAAAAAAACTATGAAAATAATTATAGTTTCTTCTACCCACAAGGTGAACAGACGATCTGATGAAGACCATCGGATCACTGGATGCAAGCCTGTTCCAACAGGTTCTATTGGAAATCTATAGGGGAGGTCTATGTTCAGCAGTGGACGTCCTACGGCTGGTATTATGATGATGATTGTTTCTTCACTAATTATATGAAATGCAACAACGTAGAAAAATAATGATACTCTATAGAAAACAAGATTTAATTATATACACTATCCTATAATAATTTCCTCTCGTATTTTTTATAACCACAGATTCCAAACACGTGCAGTTTCAAGAGGCTTACTATGTTTGTCTTGGTAATTAGTTGTTTTAAAGAAAAAACTAAGGCATCTAGAACTTCTATCTCGAATCATAGGAATTTATGAACTGCTAACCTAGTAATATCGAAACATAAAACACCGCTACTTTTTTTTTTGGTAATGAGATGCGTACAAGGTCAGTCTAAAATGTTCTCACTGCTGGGACACCAGGCTTCCTCTCCGTTAACTATTTAACAGAGAGGAAGCCTGGTGTCCCAGCAGTGGAGTGGTCAGGTTTGCCGGGTCAGCATTCCATAGGGAATGCTGACCCGGCAAACTTCGTACCGCCTGAGAACCAATAAACTTTATGCTGATGTGCCACGCCATTACACATTTAATTCATTTCTGAACGACGGGGCGAACATCAAATATTGGGCAACTAGGAATAGTTTTTAAGACAGAATGCAATTTTTGCTTTAACGTATAGAGCCGACACCACGCATCACCACTGTGCCCCATCCAGGATGAGTGCGCGCGCCTAGAGCACGCCACAGAGCTGTGAAACAACTGAGTGAACTTGTGCGCTCGCACTAATCCTGGATGGAACACGGTGCTGATATGTGGTGTTATCTCTATACGTAGTAATAATAGCTCAATGTGCTTTTACTATATTTTTATCATATTTAGGTACTCACCTTTTAAACCTTCCTTGGACTTCCGAAAATATTCAAACCAAAATTAGCCAAATCGATACAGCCGTTCTTGAGTTTTGGCGTTACTAACGAAAGAACAGCAATAAAAAAAAATATGCAAAATATATTATACTCGTACATATAGATGGTACTCACTTCTGTGCACAATGAGCCGCCGTCAGGATATAGTTCTCACTGACGATAAACCCTCCACAAAAATAGGAGTTGTTCACGATGAAAGACACCTGGTATGGATGGTCCTCTATGTTCGCCGGTTTACCTCCCACGATCCTGTCATCGAATGGAGCTGGACCGTAGAGGATCTCTTCGACGGTGGGGACGTGGGGGAAGTCGAAGTCGAAGTCGAATGGTGACACTGGAATATGATGAAGTCAATTTCATTTTATCATGATTAACAAAACAAATTAATAACTATAGTTTCCGCCAGATAACTGTGGAATGAAATTCGTTTACATACCGTGCCTTATTATAGTCCTCGATAAGTCTGGAATAAAGGTCATTGATCCTAATAATGCAAATAATGCATCGTTCGAATTCCATAATACCATTGTTCGAATTTCAAAATAAAATGTAAGGTCACGGTCGCCTCTTACCGCGATACGTTTGTTCTGATCGTATTACGACACTTGAAATATTTTCGAATATTTTTAAAATATTGCAACACAGGGGCGAACGATGCATTATTTGCATTATTAGGATCATTGACCTTTATTCCAGACTTATCGGGGACTATAATAAGGCACGGTATATAAATGACGACACGGAATATAGTTCGACTGCTTTTCAACGGCAGTGTTACGGATTCGATCCCCTCACGAAACAAATATTTGTTTCATCTGCAAGTAGTTGTTTCGGGTCTGGGTGTGTGAGAAAGAGGTCAAGCGTGAAACAATCATTAAATAAAAAAATACTTTGAAAATTAAAAATCAAAGCATATAGTTCAAGTAGGCTAGTTACAGGCACTTTTGAATTCTCATAGATAACTAAAAATGAAATTAAACACTAAGTCATGGATGATGTTACAGTCCCAGTCACAAGAAATACAAATAGATAGAGAATACGAGTAGATGCCAATTCCAAGAAGTAGAACTCTATGCAGAAGAACGGGCAAGAAACTCAAACTTGAATTTCCCAAGGTCAACTACATAATGGTATGGGTGAGATCTCTCCAAAGAATTATTCTTCATCATCAGCCTATAAATGTTCCCACTGCTGGGACACAAGCCTCTTCCCTGTGAGAGGAGCGGGCCATAATCCACCACGCGGGCACAGTGCGGGTTGGTAGATGTCAAATGTCTTTTGAATTCTTGGTTCAAGGACATGCCGGTTTCTTCACGATGTTTTCCTTCAACATTTCACTTTGCATAAAACTTGAATTTAAATAGAGGTGCGAAAAAACGTGGCTCAAAACTGAACACCTAAATAATCATGTTATCAGTTTCTATAACGTTTTACAACCAATTCAGTAAATAGTAGTCACGGCTCTGTCTAAACAGGATACCGCGGTTATGGAACACAAAGGGCAACTGAATGAACAGTGTGGTTTTTAGTTAGTTCTACTCTGACAGTCTCTATCGCTCCACACAGATCCAGGACTCAATTGATAGTTCCCAATAAAAATAAAAACAATGAAAAACCTAGGTCAATCAAAATTCAAAAACAAACTCACCTGGGCTCAAAAACCTCAGCGTTAAAACTAAAACTAGTTTCAAACTATACATTGTTAGTGCTTCGTCAATTTTTCACAAAATAAGGGCACGCTACACACTCTTCGTTTTATAGGACACTTATCTCTTAATTAATACGGTATACAAATCACCCACATATAGTTTAATTGTCATAACACCTGATAGTGATAGCCTTCGGGGCTTTAGCGTACGTATGTGCTCGACCTAATGTACTGGTAAAATAGTCCTGGGTCACACTTGCGATTTGTCGCGGACGATTAGTCGTGTTTGGAATTTGAATTAAATTGAAGTGAGTGAAAGTGTTTCGTTTTGGTGAATCACTCTGAATCATCATTTTGGTGATTCATGTGAGATGCATACAATAGAATACTACTTTACTTGACATTATAACCTTTGGTAATGGTAAATGGAGGTAAGTCTCAGCCTATCGCAGACCACTTCTGCAAGATTAACATGACCGGTTGTCTATTCTACCAAAAAGGTTAAAAAACAGAGAAAAATTCTATTCTATTCTAAAAGTTTTTTTTCATTTAAAACCGATTTAAGACGATAGAAAACATTGTACATTTTTTTGTCTGTTCTCTTTTAACTACTTCAAGAGTAACAGTAACAGTCAACTCAAAATTAATTACGTGGTAATGTGCGACAAAATAGTCGCAAGTGTTCACGAAGGTGAGACAAGTAGACCGTTACGCTAATAAATAATGGAAACATTTGTCGATCGAAGAATAGTGTGCCTTGAATTTCTAATGTTGCTGTGTTGTGTTGGGCGCACATTGTAGACAAATTATATTGCCGGTTTGGTCCAGTAGTGCCAGACATAAGTTCCTCGATTTATTTAAAACAAAAACACTTAAGCATTTTTCTTGTTTTGAGCAATTAATTACAAAGTTAGGCCCTTCGTTCACAAGGCGACTCCAGTTTCCGATACCTTACGACTTCAGTATCCAGGCGACTCTCGCAATAGAAATCCATATACGTTCGTACACATGCTCGCGACGCGCGACGCCAATCGCGCGCTACCTATCTGTTGACATCGCCGCTACTTGAGTTTCTGCGATTTTCAAGATGGCGGAACAATTTATTTCCCATTATTAATTATATTCACACAATAAAGGGTTCCGTAGCATATTCTTGAAACATTTTTGGAAAGTAATTATTTTAAAATGTTAAAAAAATATTCACTCAATATTCAATCCTCGTAATAAATCTTAATTTGGTATGCAGCTTAATAAAAAAAAATTGGGAGAGAGGGTTTTTTTCTATTTCATTGAATAAAATTTATTACGAATAAAGTATTATATTTACAATCCTCACAATAAGCATTTTCATTTGATATCACATGATGCAGTTTACAATTTTTTTTCATTGTTGTCCCTCCGATGTCTATGTTGTTTTAAGATCATAGGACTACTGTGAATTTTCTTGTAATCTATATACAAAGGACTTCTATTATTTATATATTTTTCATAATTTCAAATATACCTGTTCAGTATTTTCGGAGATAAGAGATAATACAGAAAACACACTTGAGCAATAGGAACTGATATGTTTGGAAATGGCATACCTACCTACTTAACTGTTCTAAATGTATTCAATAGATAAATGTTTACAACTTAATCAGTCAAAAAAGTTCACAGAAAATTAACTGTGAAGGGCGGACGGTCACACGACTGATCTTACAAAGATTCCGTTTTTTCTTTCGAACCTACGGATCCCTAAAGAATATATTTTGACGTCACAGTCATGTGTCAGACATTTTATAAATTCATAATCATGACCACCCATCATGAACCTTTGACGCGGCGCTAGTGTCTATGTCATTATATCAAATTGCATAAAAAAAATTAGTACCTCTAATTTTCCGCAGGTCATGAGTAATGACGAAACTATAGTATCGGCAACTTGCGTCGCGTTGTGTACGAAGGTTCGTACACAACGCTATGCAAGTTTCCGATACCTTATAATTTTGGTTTCCAGGAGACTATCGCATACAAATCCTTAGAGGCTTATCTTCGTGATGCGTCGCCGACTCTATCCGCGCGCGACCTCATATAACAAGATCGCCGATACCCAAGTCTGCGCGATTTTTAACTGACGAAAAGTATCTATTATTTTAAACTTTGTTATTAAACATCTTTGTATCTGAAGTAGAAAAATATCCTGGTTTGTATCATTACAATTAATAATAATAATTCCATGACTATCACACAACGTCATCTAGTCCCAAGTTAAACAGAGCTTGTGTTATGGGTACTAGACAACTGAAAAACATACTTTATTTTCTAAATACATAAATATTATAGATAAATTACTCTCAGACACAGAACAAAAATGATAGTGCTCATCACACAAACATTAAATTTCCTGGGTGGGAATCGAACCCACGACCTCAGGCATAGCAGTCAGGGCCACTAACCACTAGACTAACAGGCTTGTCAAATTCAAAAGAATATTCTAATTAAATTATGGAATACTTAAGTTTTTTTTACGTGGTAAAATCATCAAATGAGTCCTCCCACCCCGTTACTGTCAGACTCGTAGTGACCAAAATCCACGGTATCTTTCATAGCCCTTTATGTTCCGGGATCACGGTAATGAGATAAGTCCCGCGACCCCGGCAGGCTTTGGCTCTCTAGAGGGGGGCCCCGTCATTACTATGGAATACCTAAGCTTGGGCGGTAATAGGAATGGCCGTTGATTTAACAGGCCGGTATTTATTTTTGTCATGATTAATATAACAAGTGATTTACATAATAGTAGGTACCTGGTCGATCGAGCTTAGCTCGGGAAAAATACATAGAAAATTAAAAGTAAAATTAAATCTGCCTAGCCGTCTCCCAACTATATTGGGATCGGCTTCCAGTCGAACCAGATTCAGCTGGATATCAGTATTTTACGTGGGGCGACTGCCTGTCGGACCTCCACAACCCAGTAACTGGGTAGTACCATACCCCATGGTAAGACTGGTTGTCAGACTTTAGAGCTTCTGACTAACAGTAACAACTGTCAAAGATCTACAAATAACAGCCGGGACAAACGGCTTTACGTGTTTTCCGAGGCACGGAGGAAACTCGCAATGAAAGATGGTCACCCATCCACAGACCGACCTCGGCAAGCGCGGCTTAATCCGGAAGATCGGCCTGTGCGGCTGTAATTATTTAGCCTCGAGATTAGGTATAAGATAAAAATAAATGAGACTGTAAACTTCACTGACAACAAAATAATAAATAATACCTAGTACCTACCTACTTACTTTAACAGACAATTTAAATTCTTTTTTTTGTACATTTTATACAAAACAAATAGAAAAAAATGAAGGAATTAAAAAATTACATAGAAGTTTAAAAAAAGTAACACGAATAAAAATAAATTACACTTAGTTCTAATGTTGAAGCATTTATATTGATCTTAATGTGAACACTTATGAGGTTTAAAATAAAACCACAGTTGCTTTTACTAAATCGATGTAACCAAACGATAGCGCGATCTAACTCGACGACAACGCCATCTATCGAGCATGGTGTCAAACTTTTTACACTTTTATAATATATAGCGGCCCGTCCCGGCTTCGCACGGGTGGAGGACCCGGTCTAAAACCCGGTCCCGATGGTTACAAACACAACAAAAAAATAATTATCCGAATCGGTCAAGCCGTTTTCATGTTATGTCGTGACAACGGAAAACGGGTTTCATTTTTATATATATAGATTATGGTTTCGTTACAAACATTACTACTTTAACCCAGCTTCGTCATGTACTTGCACATACGACAAAAATAAAGTACAGTAGAATCCGTTTATTATGACTCCGCTTTTAATGACCAACCGCTTATTATGACGTATTACACAGGGAAGTTTGGTTTTCATACAAAACTCTTTACATAAAGTCGGATATAATGACTTCGCATTTAGAGACATGCCGCTTATTATGACCCACTTATAATAAATTGTGTCCAGTTTATGTAGTTACCGACGTGATTATAACACCTTCGACAAGTGTTCAGAAACGTCACGTCGTGATACCCGATGATGTTCGGCGCTATGGTTATTTTGAGTCTCAGTGGGTAATTCAATTATTGACTTAGTTCTTTATTGTGTCTCTAATAAAATAAATACATACCTACTGACAAAGCAGGAGGTTGTTTATTTTGTACAAAATGCTTTGTATGACGTCCGCTTAGAATGACGTGTTTATTATTTCCCCTCGATGTCATAATAAACGGATTCAACTGTAATTAGAAAAACGAAAACATTAAAAAAAAATCCTATTCAAATCTGAAATTGTCCACGGTCATCAGCATTGCAGTAAAATTATAAAAAAAAAACCTAGAAAAAAAATGGAATAAAACTCTAAAAAACACGTGAAACACGAAAAGAGATTCTTTGTTTACCTGGGGATTGAACCCATGGTCACCACCATGAAAGTCAAAGCATAAACAAATCGAGCTACCTTGTAGCAGAATCGCGCGGCGAAATTATGAACCATATTCTTTCTCAATATTTTTGCGTGAAAATACGTTTTTCTCCCGTAGGTATACGCACCAATTTTTAATTCCAAAAAATTGAAATTGGAATGCGCCCGCCATTTTTAAAATTAACAGCATTTTAATTTATGCAACAAGATGTACATTTTGTGTTTTGTCCAATGTACTCGTATTATTAAGGTTGAATATAGAATGGTGGCCGAATAGACGATTTGAGTCTTACGACTCGAGTCGCTGCTGTGTACGGATCATGCGCTACTAGAGTCGCGCGACTTAGGTATTCGACTGGAGTATCGGATACCCAAGTCGCCTTGTGTACGAAGGGCCTTACATTCACAAAAAGCCCCATTTGTTGGCCATATTTGTTGGGTGTGGAAACCGAATCCGCTACAAGCAGAGTAGCAGTCAATTAAATTAAATTGTCCAAAAGATATTTTATTCCATAGTTCGAGCAGAAAATACCCTGTGTACAAAGACAGAAATAAAAATATACCTACATATTGCTGGAAATAAAATCCAATTTGGCTACAGAAAATGTTAGATTTAAATTACTGTTATATTCAGTTTCTTTGAAATGAATATTACACATGACTAAACCTAAATCTCATTCGACGTCGAGGTATCCTTCCATGTATCCATAAATAAATGTTCCATAAATTATTCTATATATTGCGTCGGGCGGTTCTAGTAAGTTGATTCTGTAGAATGTTGTAATAAGGAGGCAATGTTTTTATGTGTCAAATTGAAATACAAGAAACGTATTAAGGACGGGCAACTGGTCCCATTCGCACTGAATAAGGCTCGGGTTCGCAGTTCGTTCTAGTCACAGTTGAATAGGACTATTCACAGTTGGTCCTATTCTGAGTAGGTCCGTATAGCAGTCGGTCCCATTTTGGCAGTTCATCCTGTTGAAGTTGATCCCGTGAAATTAGTTTGTATGGGAGAGAGGTAAACATCCGCGTCTGCCAAAACAACCAACGCATATTATGTCCTGTTCCGAAATATAAGTACGAGCTTTGACGCCACAGTTGGCGCTGTGGCCAAGCAATCGACTCCTATGTTGTTGGTCGTTAATTTAAGTAAGAAAAAAGTTGCTCTTACCATAGGTACTCTGGAAATAATTGCTCAAACGATAATACCTCATAGGAGAGGGCTTAAGATTAGCATAAAGTGATATGAGAAAAAATTTCACAACGTCAAGAGCCTTGACTTACAAGGCTCTTGTTTTCATTAACTCCTCTTGTAAAGAATCAGGTTTTTTTAATACCGTTTTAATTAAGACGGTTCTAAAAAAAACCATTAATGGAATTTAAAAGTCTTGGTCCTTAAACTAACAAGTTGCAATTGTGCGCCCAGCCTTATTTCTAAAATGACGTGCTAGTTGCAAGTGATAGACGACCGTGACCACGCATCCTAAATCCGGGTGAGAGAAATTTCAATTGTATAGACTTTTCCTTGTTATGACGTCATTCTAATCAGATCAGACGAACTTTCCTTTGTGGTGTTTCCAGTTAGAAGAAGCTACAGTTTAAGGTTAAGTTTTTTTTGAATATGTGTTTGTTTTTGACAAAGCCTACGATAGAGCGGGTCTACCCAGAAGTAACCTGTTCACGCTAACTTTTTTTTATGTCTTGGTAAAATCATCAAATAAGTCCTCCCACCAGGGCAAGGCGGGAGGAACTGTTCACTATAACTTTGAAGATATTTGGATATTAAGCGTTCGGGAACACAGACTCTCATGAGGAGGGATGAGACTCATGTGACTAAGAGAGTGATGAGTATGAATGTTGATGGATGGACAGGAAGAGAAAGGCCAAAGAAAAGATGGATGGATTGTGTAAGGGATGATATGAAGGAAAAACGAGTAATAGTGCAGGCCGCAGAAGGAATTTCGTTTGCAAAATATGAGGACCGCAATCTGATTAATGAAGTATGTAAATGGGTTCTAGGACTATTTAAAAATGCATGTTGCCAGTGTCTGGAGTGGTCCAGAAATTTGTAAAATACTACCGCATTACACGTAGTAAAATCCTTCTTTTAAAACTTAATCACCCCTTTTTACCAATTTAGGGGGCGATTTTTGAAAAACCCAATAACACGTGTTTTATTATTTTTGATCTAATTTCCATACACCGGGTTTCAAAGTTATCGGATAGCGCGTTATGATTTTCCTATACAAACTATAACATCGTCTAGAGTATCATTGGAGGGTAGTTTTGAAAAACTAATAATGTCCATTGTCACCTCCTTAAATGTGAAATCCTTTCTTGGTGCTCACCTACATGATAAATTGCGACTACCATCCAAAATGCAGGTTACACTTTTAGCGCTTTAAAATCCTTCCCTTTAAACTTGAATACCCCTTTTCACTAACATTGGGGGAGATTTTTGAAAAATCCAAAAACACGTGTTTGACAATTTCTTTTTTCTTATATATAAATACTGATTTTCAAAGTAATCGGATCACGCGTTATCATTTTTCCATACAAACTTTTACATCGATTAGATCACTAATGGAGGGTAGTTTTAAAAAATTAAACGTGCCAATCTATTTTATTTACTTGTTTTCTTATTCATGACTAGTTTCAAATGTATAAACCCAAGGAATAGGACTTTTCATACAGTAGTTTTCACCCCTTTTCACACCTTTAGAGGACGATTTTCACAAAATCCCGTCTTTATGCCCCTCTAAATGGTAGGTTATGTATTTTTATGTTCTTGTACTATATTTTCCAATCAGTCTATCAATCTCTCTTCATAATAAAGTATAATCAGTATGTAATTCCATATCATATGAAATTTATTCAGATTAAAACCCACAAATATCAACGTTTTATTGATCTGAGACCAAGGTGCGGTTTTTTTTTTTTTGGACCACGATAATTGTTGGCAACATCAAAAATATATATTTTGACAATCCTAAAAATATATTAAAAAACTCAAAACTCGGTCCTCATATTATGCATACGGATGTCTTCTACGCCGCGTGGTCTATAAATGATTCGATGACGTCTGATAGGGGAGAGTGGAAGAAAAAACGTGTTGCGGCGACCCTAAGTAAAATGGGATGAGGGCAGGAAGATGATGATGGGAACACAGACACTGGTAGTGAGTTCCACTCTTTTGCTTTGTGCATTATAATTATGACGCCTGCAACATAACATGGCAACCACACCTTTTCCTTTTATTGGGTTGTAATATCATCAAATGAGTCCTCCCACGCTTGGGGCAGCAGAAGGGATTGTCAGACTCTTCCCGGCTAAAAGTGCACCCTGTTCCTTCAATTGCACCTCTTGTTCCAGGAGGTACACGGTATTATGCTTAGACAGTCCCGCGATCCTGGCAGCGTTTGGTCCTGTAGAGTTACCGTCAGTTTGCTGACAGCTCCTTGAGGTACCAGTCGACCCAGGCCTGGGGGCCAATTCTCGGTGTTAGAGATGGTGTCGAACTCGACAAAAAATCCTAATGACGTAATTTTTTCGACAAATTTTAAAAGTTGCTGTGTCAAATTCGCCATTTGTCGAAGGCTAACGTTAGAGTTCAGTAAAATTTGTCGAAAAAATTACGTCATTAGAAATTTTTGTCTTATAGTTCGACACCATCTCTAAAACCGAGAATTGCTCCCCAGGTCCTTGATCGGATGGCGAGCTATTCATTTGTCCTAAAGTCAGACTGAACCCTTCTAACTTATTCCAAAACAGCTGTATTAAACTATGTACCTACGAGCATAGAAGTACTTTCCATCAAATACGATTTCCCAATATCCAAAAACCTTCTTGGCCTTCCGGTTGCTTATAAACACAGGTCTAGTTTAACTGGTCCTTTCGTACACGATTAGTAAGTAACGATAGGTCGTAAAACACTAATTTGATAGGTAGCGGCTCTAATATCAATTTAGTAATGCCATGTGCTACATAAATAAATTGTGTATTTATTATATACCAATCACGCCTATACAGAGTGTTTCTTTTAAATGGGCCAAAAGGGAGAAATCTGCATCCATCAGAGATACGAGATTACTTTCTAAGGAACCTTTAGCTCTTTTTTGATACTGATAATTTTGGCGTTTTTATTTTTTTGGTCAAGGGTGAGCTGTCCACAGAAATGAGAAATGAAAAAAAAAAACCACACCAAAAACATTTCATGTAAACTGTTGCAAATACGAGCACATAAGGTTTGTCCTACGAAAAAGATATCAAATCTCATGTACAACCAAGCTTCTGAATCTACACGGCCTAACTCAAGCAACCCTAACTTCACAAATTCTACAAATCAGTAAAATGTATGGCTTGGCTGTTGATTGTTTCTGTAAATAATTCATCATATCCTATTGAATTACTGTCACCACCAGGTAACAATCACCTTCCTTCATCACCGACCTTCAAGCAACATGTAATTTTCCTTTAATACATAATGTAATGCTCTGACGTCTTGCAATGATTGTAACGTCATGATAATTTATTCAATTAGAACTTATTCCATGTGATAAAGTGAGATATTAATGATTTAACTGGAATGCAATTGTTTTTTTTTTGTGGTAAAATCATCAAATGAGTCCTCCCTTCCAGGGCAGAGCGGGATCCCTCCCGCTCTGCCCTTTATGGGAGAACTCAGGACTCGTACTGATTAAAATCCACGGTGTCCTTCAATAGCGCTTTACGTTCCCGGGTCACGGTAATGAGATAAGTCCCGCGACCAGGAATGTAGTTGCTGATGAAACTTGATGATACGCCTTAGTAACACTTCGACTTCGGCTTTGAAACAAAAGATTTATCAACAGAGAGACTTCGGCAACCTTCTAGTTCTTGACTTACAACTACATCATCCATCGGCGCCGATATCGCTGGGGCATCAATGCTCTCCAATAATAAACGTACACGGTTGGCGCAGCGGCTGAGCGATCGACTGCTGTGCAATGTGTCGCGAGTTCGATCCCCGCATGGAACAAAAATATTTGTATGTTCTGCCAATATTTGTTTCGGGTCTGGGTATTTGTGTATGTGAGTTTATATGTTTGTAAACGCACCCATGATACAGGAGAAATTCCGGGCAACGTTTTATAAAAAATAAAAATAATGACAAGAGCTAGAAGAACAGTTGCCAAAGGCAGCTCAGTTACCGCACGAGTCTATCGCTATACGATGTTGGCATGTTTACAATTGTGCATTCCTAACGTCCAGCAAGAGCTACAGGAGGCGATATGCAACGTAATTGCTGTCTTTACTTACAAGAAGAAAGATACAAAGAAGTAGGAAATTACACACCTGCCTACATACAGACGCCAGCATATAAACCTACGTCAATTTGTCAAATTTTCAACCTTACCACAAATAGTGAGAATTTTTGACAAATTGGAGTGGGTTGACCTTCTGGCACCTCTACATGAACTCACGACTTTTCCTATCGCTGTAGGCAGGAACTACATAACGCTACCTATGTACAAAGATCCTTACATACTATTCAATTATACTTATTATTGATATTCAAATAAATTCGGTTTGACTGAAAGACGACTAACCGACTCTATTTTTGGGCAAAATATTCCACCTTTAATGACGTTAGGTGACCATCAAATCTAAAGAAGTATTATTTTGTAATCATAACTTTCCCCTGGGACTTCCGTAATTCAAAACCTTGATAAATTTTAAATTTAACCTTTCCAACTCGTGATTCGTCCCGAAGGACCAGCAATAATTGCGACTAATTGCGTCGCTCGGGACCTAAAAGATATGACAAGCTATAATTCGTAAACTATAAGCTATAAATCATTAAAGCTTTTTTTTTTTTTTTTAGGTGGTAAAATCATCAAATGAGTCCTCCCGCCCTGGGTGGGGCGGAAGGGACTGTCAGACTCTTACTGACTAAAATCCACCCGTGTTCCTTCGGATGCCCTGTACGTTCCGGGGCCGCGTTAACCTGGGTTAAGAAAAAACCCGCGACCCCAGCAGGCATTCGGCGCGAAACACGACGCGCCACCAACCCGGGCTTGGTCCTCGGTCGGACGGCGAGCCACCCATTACTCACCGTCCGCAAGCCCGCTCCGCCGCTGTGCCCTCTGCTGATCAGAGGGACACGCGTTGGAGCGTCCACACGACAGGCTATTCGCATACGGGCAAAGAGACTCCTTAAAGAAGAGTTTTTGCCCGCATCCCAGGGTGCACCGGCCCGAAAAACTGGTCTTCCCCCCGGACGTATCCGAGAGGGAACTCCAATCCACGGGCGCACGTGGAGGTTTCCTGCCTTAGCACCCCAAATCATTAAAGCTATTGGCCATATTTATGGCCAGTCTTAGATCCTATGGATCTATAAGAATCAAACTCCTAACGTCATACGGACAATCTGAAGACCACAGGATCATGCTAGATGCAGGTAGCTAGCAGCATAAATATATTTATGATTTGTAGGTACCCAGCAAAGTGGGCAAGGGTCAGCTAGTCCATAAATAATTCGTATCAAAACAGATAGTTTTTAAACCTTGACATTACAAGCTCTCATTAATATTTTTCAGCGATTATCTTTAATCTGATTGAAATGCAGTTTAATGGATAGTTTAGTGTGGAAAACAATATCACTCACGAATACCTACGTTAATTATTTAAATCACGCCATTAATATACTTTACGTAACGTCACGCTTATAACCCCGTTTAGATTAAGCAGTGTCCTATCCCAATATACATTAGACATACACTAACATTTGACCAGTAATATTTTAATTCGTATTCACGCCGCGCGCCCGCATCGCTCGCCGCTTAGACCAAAGTCGTAACTTCCTAAGCCAGTCAGATAAATGCGCAAGTGGGTTTGTTTTTTTTTGCCCTTTTACGAAACACTGAACAGTTTAATCTAAAATTTTCAAAAAAAAAAAATAGCTTTTGCCTGCACCTACCCCACTGCCTGTCTCTTTAGAGATCATAGGCATGATGTTCGTCATCATCATCATCAGCTGCAAGACGTCCACTGCCGAACATAGGCATCCCCCTTAGACCGCCACGCCGAACGACAATTCGCCACTTGCATCCATCGGTTGCCCGTGACCCTTACGATGTCGTCGGTCCACCTAGTGGGAGGCCTGCCTACGCTGCGTCTTCCGGTCCGGCATGATGTTATGACGTATCAATTATTCAGCCATGACAGCCATTGTTAATTTAATGGCGATATTATCAGTTTTCATATTTAAATTATGCTTCTACCGCTACAATCATTAAGCACGTTCACAGGTATTATTTTAATTACTTACTCGTTGCGCGTTAAACTATCGATTTAGCATTGAAAATGGCATGCTACAAGGAAAATGTCCTTTTCATTACTCATAATGGGAAAGTAAGTCGTAACATGCCTGAGCAGCGGGTTAAAATTGATTATTTTCGGCCCTATGGAGTATCGTTTTCAACTGACAACAGTCGAAAAAACAAACTCATCTTTCCAGCTGATTCCAGCGTAAATCGACTTCCAGCAGTTGCAGTTGAATAGGATATTTTACATAGAATGACTTTCTACGTAATCTCCATAGCCCTGTCTCAGTACTGGATTATACGATAACCCTTGTAACGCGCGTTGAACACGAACCACCATCTACTCAGGCCTGGTCCTTGATTGAACGACGAGCAATAGGTAGCTCACTGTCTGATAAAGACCAGGGCCTTGTCGACAACACTTTGTGTTCTATTCGCGACTCAATAACCTATCAGCAAAACTGAAAGGTCCTGTTAGGGCCAAATGTCTACAATGGTTCCAGGAATATCTAAAGAGGCTACCGTGGCCCTGGAACGCAAAGGGCAGTGTCGGTTTCAATCGATTCTGAGGGTCCCTTCCACTCCACACATAGTAAGAGGTGTTATTGGATGACCTCCCTTCCCAAAATAAAAATGTAATAGGTAGATACTCGTTAGGTTTTATTAATCCCATGGTATCATAGGTCAAAGGTTATGTATAATTTCCATATCCACTTAAAATTATTATTTAAATGTATAAAGCTGACATTTTTTGCCATAAAATAAATATTACAGGAAGTAATCTCATTGTCATTTGATCCGTAGCTGATTAGGCAATTTTGTAATTTTCCTAATATTTTTCAGTACTTTAATGACAATATTCTGTATGTTTTGAATCCGACGTTTAAAAATATAAATACTGAATGCAATGTCAATCTAATTTCAAATCAAAATGGGATTGCTCTTGAATTCACGCAGAAACAAAGATATGACCTAAAATTGAGCAAGATGAAGGAACTGCAACTCCTGCGCACCCACGGAAGACAGTAAAAACTGTTTGGATGGTGACCCTGCTGAGGACTTAAAACACAATATTTTTTACCTAATAAAAGAGATGGCGTTCTTTGAAACAACAAACACGATCCACCAATTTTAATTTTTTTTCCGATAAAAACTAAAATCTCATCAAAGTCATCTAAATAATATAATAAACAAGAAATTTTCTTGGTAAAGGTCATGGTTCGTACGCCCAGGATCTTAAATAAATAATTAAATTTTTCAATAAGCAACGTTTTAAGTTTTTATGCAAATAAAGGTCGGGTTCGAATGACAGCGTTTACATTAAACGCTTGTTTGAAAAAATGCTTATGCTTATGTGGGACCTTTGCGCAGGTGTAAATATATGCCCCATATTCTTCTTGCTTACCCTATAGAACTAAAAACTCAAAGAAAATGAGCGTTGGCAACAATGGAGACGAGCTGGTGATAACTACATGCTGGTTGCAAATAATAAATAATCTGTGTACCATTAGTACAAAAGAAGAGGTAAAGAGTTCACAAATCGAAATTAAGTTTGCACATTACTAAGAAGATACCTATTCCAATCTTAACTAATTAGCCAACAGCAGGACATAAGTCTCTGCCAAGTTATTGGACAACATGACCGACGGTCCGACGGGTTTTACATACAGTCTATACTGACCAGTCAAATCAGCCAATTTGACGACACGTTTGGCGTAGTGGTTGAGGAATTGGATTGCTGCGATCGGTGTCGCGGGTTCAATCACCGCTCGTAACAAATATTTGTATGATCTGCAAGTAGTTTTTCCCGGTCTGGATGTTTGCGTATGTGAGTTTCTATGTTTGTAAATGCACCCACGATTCAGGAGAAATTCCTAATGTTTGAAAAATTATAGAAAAGGTGATGAAACGAGACTGAATTTATGAAAATTAAAATACTGGCGAAACGATACTACATATTATTATGATGCAATTTTGATTACTTGCTGAAGCGTTACGTAGCTCTCAACTTGAAGTCTAGTATAATACTCCATCCAGTAATAGTTATTTGTTATACAAGAGTGCAAAGTTGATTTTTAACCGCGTGCTCATGTTTGATGACCGAGCAAGCGAATGATTCTAAATTTGAATCACGAGTGCAACGAGTGATTCAAGAATTAGAATCATGAGTGATAGCGAGGGAATCAAAAGAGCACAAGGTGAAAAACCTTTGCACTCGAGTGCAACACGTAACTTTTCATCCCACCTCAGCGAGGAAATGACTAAATGCAAAAACAAAAAAAAAAAAAGATGTACATTGTACAAACACAAGATAGGCTTTTATTTCAGTCTAGGCATTAACTAATACATTATAATACAACAGAATTATTTTTAAATTGAAACAAATAATACTTAGGTAGTAGTTTTCAAAGTTAATTATTTTTATCTTGGTTTGTCATAACATAACAATAAGACGTGAAAGGAAAACCGCAAAAAGCAAATAAAAAAAGGTAAATAAAAAAGTACTGAGTCCAGAATGTTCCGAGTCTGAGATTTTAACAAAATAATAGCAGATTATGCCCAAGGAGGTATTGAATTCCGAAGTGATACTAAGGATTCTGGGGGTGAACCTCCGTCCGTAGCGCAGCGATGAGGTTCAAGTGTTAATTCCCGAAAGAAACGAGGGACTAAACTTAAAAATCCTTAGTGTAGCGAGGGATTCAAGTTAGCTCAAGGCAACGCCAGAGGAGCGTACTCTGCTTTTCACACCTAAGGTGAGGAAACCAATTCTATTTTTGAAATTTGATGTGGTACGACAACCTTCGAACGTCAAGTGGGCACCACAGCAAGCGATCAGCTGTTGCGGTCACCGGCCGCCATTACTGCTGCAACTCTTTAGTGCATACGATGTTCTAAATTCAAATTTACTTTATTCACTAGAGGATAAAAACGGCTTTTACTCACTAGAGGATAAAAGCGGCTTTTACGCTTAGATATCGAAGAGCAAAAGAACCCTTTCCGAGGTGGGGGGATGAAAAAGTTCTTTGACGTTTTAAGGCCCCTCTTCGCGGCGGGCTCGAGAGCTCCCGCAGGTCGTGAGTGGCGGCGCGGACTATAATAAGTAGAATATTATATCCGCTCACAGTGGCACCATGCCTTTTGTCTATGATTGAGAGTAAGCAGTTTAAGACCGAGGAGAAATTTAAAATAAATTGGATTGACCGTGAAATTGAGAGACTAATAAGCTTGTTTGTTTGGAAAAGTAATGGAGGAACTGTTATCAACTTCATACTTAAGCTTTTCTAACAAAATCTGATTGCATTGAAGATGTGAATGGTGTTGACCGTAAAGTCTATAATAGTCATTTGTGCCATAAGGATACGGCATCGGTAATAGTTGAATACAATATATCCCTTCTGCAATATGGGAACAAACGCGTGTCGAAAACGACTTTAGGGACCAACTGCGCATAAGTCTGACAACTGCGGGGGTTTCGGGACTGTCTAAACAGTACTGTCACCTCATGTCAAACAAATACAAATCTCAACGAAAAATTAAATAACATTTTTAATAATATAATTAATTGGATGAATGATCACAATCTTGAAATAAATTTTACAAAAACAAAATTAATAACATTCCACCCCCGACAAAAAAATCAGATTAATATAAATTTTACAATCAATAAAACAAAATTAGAAATAGTTAATGAATTCACACTCTTGGGTTTAACAATAGATACAAATATAAATTGGAAATCGCATGTACTTAAACTAAAATCAAAAATATCAAGATTTTCATATGCCCTCCGGGAGATTAAAAAGACAACCGACTTAAAAACAGCAATAACTACATATTATTCACCTACGGTATCATTCTATGGGGAAATAGCACGGACGCTCCTTCTGTATTTATCTTACAAAAACGTCTTATAAGAATAATAACGAATATAGAATCAACAGATAGCTGTAAACCATCTTTTAAAGAACACAAAATCCTCACCTTGATTGGCATTTATATTTTAGAGTTGTGTAAATTGGTGCGCAAATACCCCGAAACATATAAAACACGAGGAGATATACAAACAAGCCATTACCTTCGTCATCAAAAAAGATTAAATCAACCCCAGTCCCATCTAAAAATGCACTCTTCTAGTCCATATTCAATGTCTATAAAAATATACAATAAATTACCAGATTATTTAAAACAAATAGAGAAAACAAATATATTTTTAAGGAAACTAAAACAATTTTTAATTAACAAAAGTTATTACTCATTAGACGAATTTGTAAATGATAAAACTTTAAGTGTAAGTAACTAATTTGACACGAGGAATAGCAAAATATAAATACTTAGATAAACAAATGACATATAATTAATATATAACCGGAATATAAATTTTATAATTATTATAAATTATTTAATGATTAAACGAACTTACTTGTACGTGAAGTTCGATCATAATTATACGAAGTGCTTCGTTCGAAGAGATTAGTAACCTGAAATAATAAACCTATTACTTATTTACACATGTAGTATCACTGAAATAAACCTATTACTTATTTACACATGTAGTATCACCCAGGATTCACCACATAGCACTGAATTTTGAGAAATATGAGATATTTTTTTTTTTTTTTTGCGAGGTAGACGTGCCCTTAATCTTCGCTTGTCATTTAGTTTGGAGTATCTGTAACCAACGTCTATCGTTGATATTTTTGGAATGATTTGGGTTGGGCGGGTGGGAGTTACTAATCTCTTCGAACGAAGCACTTCGTATAATTATGATCGAACTTCACGTACAAGTAAGTTCGTTTAATCATTAATTATACTCGTGCTTCGTTCTCAAGATTAGTAACCTGAAATAATAAACCTATTACTTATTTACACATGTAGACTTTGAGAGGTATAATTCTAAAAATATCAACGCCAATATCAGTATCTATATTATGTTTAATCACATCATCAAAATCATGTTGTATCTATGATAATACATAATTATAAATAAGTTACATTTTACATTCATTTATGTGTACAGTTTTACATAGTTTAATCATCTGTATCATTAATAATTGCTCTTGCTAGGGCTGACGGGTCAGATCTAGTTATATTTCTCTGATAAAATTTGAAAAACGTATCTGAATTGTTACACCAGCCAGCGGTTTTTCTGATCAGCTCAATATTTACACCTAGCTGGTGTGCCTTAGACGTAGAGGCGTGTCTCGTGCTATGCGCTGAGAATATGGATGCGTCGATCCCGCTCGCATGAAGCGTACTCTTTATCCAGCGACTCAGCGTCTGTGTGGTCGCCGCTTTATGGGGTTTTTTGCATCCGATAAATAAGGTATCGTCTTTACGTAATAAAGAAGTTTTATCAATGTAATCAACTAATGTCTGCGCAGGACATATTTCTTTTTTCTGTAAAAAGAAAGGCAATACCAAGAGAGGTTGATTGGTTCCAGTTTTTGATGTTTTTATTAAGTCTGGTATTTTTATTATGATTTCGTTAGATTTGATTTCAATGTTCTTTATATTGATTTTTGAAAAGGTCTGGACCCTATGGGCCGTAACAAGAGCTAATAAGGTTATACATTTTTTTGTTAGTTGATCTAGTACTAAAGTTTCATTAGGATAACAAGTAGCTAAGTGGGATAAAACACGTGAGGTATCCCACGTTACATTGTATCTAGGCATAGGTGGACGTAAACGGAACACACCTTTAAAAAATCTTATTATTCTTTCATCTTTGGAGAAACTAGGTCCCAATATCAAGGATAGGGCTGCTCTGAAACTATTCAAACTACTGTATTTAGTACCGGCATCAAAAGACATTGTTAAAAATCTCAGTACATCTGTAATCGATGTAGCATAAGAATCAAGGGAATTCTGAATACAGAAATCGAACCATTTTTTATAACATACATCATATTGTCTGATAGAACTGTCGGCTAATGAAGCGAGCATTATATGTTCCGACGACTCCGGGACGCTTCTTCGCGATAGGGCTCCCCTGATAAAATCCCTGCAGCCAGGGTAAGATGGTTTTGAATGTTGCTGTTGCTGGAATGATCAAAAACTATATTGGTACTGTCTGATTTAAAAGTAATTAATTCCGATATTAATAATTTTTTAAACAAAGGGAACCAAGGCTGCGTAGGCCAAAAAGGTACTATTACGATGCCTTTTGTTTGATCGTTCATGATTTTTTTTAAAGTTTTCAGAATAACTGGAAAGGGCGGAAATGCATAGAAATACATCTTAGACCAGCTAATTGTGAAGGCGTTTATTGCGAAAGCGTCTGTATCTCTTTGCCATGCAACGTATTTTATACATTTTTTATTAAAACGACTAGCGAATAAATCAATGCATGGTGTGCCAAACTTTTGAACTATATAGGAAAACATATTTTCCGTTAAGGACCATTCTATATCTGGATGGTTTCGTCTTGACTCTTTATCTGCTATGATATTGTCTGCAGATTTAATGTAATAAGCATACACAAAAATTTTTCGGGACTCGCACCATTGCCAAATATCCTTTGCTACCTTGGTTAGGTGTGGATATTGAATTCCACCCATCCGATTAATGTAACTAATAGCGGTTGAGTTATCAACGCGCAGAAGTATTTGGCAATTGTGAAAGTCCTTTGCAAACACTTTAAGAGCAAAAAAGGCGGCCAAAAGTTCCAGGTAATTTATATGTTGTTTTTGCTCTGGCAACGACCACCGACCACACGCCGTCTCTGAGCCACACGCTGCACCCCACCCAGTAGTTGAGGCGTCAGAGAATATTTCTACCGAATATGTATCATCTTTGATACGATTCTTGGGCTTTTCTAAGGCTTGTAGCCACCATCTTAGGTCATCGTGCAGGTGATCGGGGATACTCATGTAACGATTGTAGTCGTCGTGACCTTGTAAACTAAGATACTTGCAACGTTCTAATTCTTTGGTGTAAAGCCAGCCGTATTCTACGGCTGGGCAAACGGAAATTAATAAACCGACTAATTTTGCAAAATCTTTGATTTTGATACGCTTTAATTTCATAAAAATGTTAATCTCGTTAATAAGGCGTTGCTTTTTATGATCGGGCAAAATTATTAAAAAATTTTGGGAGTCAAGAATAAAACCTAAAAATTTGCATTTCATGGAAGGTTGTAAGCAACTCTTTTCATAGTTTATGATAAATCCTAAGGCTGTTAGTAATTTTATTGAGGTATTAATATTGTTTAAGCAATCGTTATATGAATATCCAATTAAAAATAGGTCATCTAGGTATATAGTAGATATAAAACCAGCCAATCTGAGTAATCCAACGACGGGTTTCATCAATTTCGTGTAAACATATGGAGCTGTGTTTAAACCGAATGGCAAGACATTAAATTCAAATAATTTATCGTCAAATTGAAAACGGAGATACTTTTTGGATTCTGGATGAATTTTTAATAAAAAATATGCATCTTTGAGATCACAGGTTGCCATATAACAATTTTTTGTCATTAGTTTAACTGCTGTGCGTAAATCCTCTAACTTGAAATGGTCAGTTTGTATATGTTTATTTAGATTTTTTAAATTTAGGATTAACCTTTTCTTGCCATTCGGTTTAGGCACAAGAAAAATACTTGATATAAATTGATTGGCGCACGGGGTACATTCGGAAATAGCGCCAATTTTCATGAGACTATTAATAATTTTGTAAAATTCATTAATCTCAGCCTGTGTCAAAATAGGAACAGAAGGTACATTTTCTTGTGAGACTTGTTTAGAAAATTGTATTCTATAGCCATCAATCCAAGAAAGAACAGTTTTGTCTTGCGTAAGGTGAGACCATTGTCTTATAAACGCCGCTAAACGACCAGCATATTTTACCTTATTTACTGGCGGCGGGTCGGTCGCGGCTGATAGCGCGATGTCCTCGACCAGCTGGCGTGCGGCGGCGGCGGTGGCCGGCTCGCCGGCGGCGGCGGCGGAGGCGGTGGCGCCCTCGCTCCAGCAGGCGGGAAAGGCTGGCGGCTCCTCTGCGGCCCCGACTGCCTGCGAGTCGAAGGGGGAGCCTTCCAGTTTAAACCACGCGAAGTCGATGGTTGAGGTTGAGTGGTCTTCCTATTTTTATCATAAGCAACTTTAATATCAGCACCAGATTTCGTCACAGCCTTGGCAGTCTTCAAGGTTTCAGCCAGGGCCTCTCCGAAAAGATACTTGTCTATCTTTGTCTGCATTAAATGGTCGTTAATATCTTTCTTTAAGGACGACGAGGCAAAGTAGCGCCTTTTGACTGAGTCGGAGTGTAATGAGTCACACATTAACTTTGCCGCATCCATAAGTTGTTTCAAAAGAGCCGGGTCTTTGTTCTTTTCTTGCATCTTAGTTGTTATGACGTCACTCAAACAGGCCAAGGCAGTACCCAGCTGTTTTTGCCTGTTTTCTATTCCCTTATCGCGTTTCACGCTTGCTTCGGGTAAGGCAGCCTTTATTTCCGGATTGAGCATCGGTGGTATTATTCTAGGGCAGTTGGCTGGTGTCAAGTGCTTTTTTCCCAATTCTTTTCGTACGTCATTGTCCAGTCCATTAACAATTAAATGTTCTAAGCGATTAGCCAGGCCAACGAATATCTTTGCCATACTCGGTGGTTTGTGTAGGATCATCACCTAATATGTCGATCAAATCATCATCGGGGGTAGTAGTTAAATCGCTGGTGGTAACAGCGATTGCGCATGACTCAGCGACCGGGCAAGGCTCAGCAGCATGCGGGGGCGGCGGCGAGGGGCACGGATGCGACGGTGGGTCTGGCTGTGGCACTGGCGGTGGCGATGGCGGCGGCGATGGAGCGCGTGGTTGCGGTGTGGAGGGCAGCGCGCGTGGTTGCAGTGTGGGGGGGCGGGGCGCGTGACGGCGCAGGCGGCAGTGCCCCCGACTCTGTTGTCCCATCTGGCGAGTCAGCCCGTACAACTGATGCCAGTCTAGGTCTTGCCATATTACAGTCATCATCCGAGAAGATGTCCATTAGGTTTCCCGCCGCTGCAAGGCAAAGAGAAAGGTTGCAATTCCAGTGAATTGAACGTCTTTCCTTAACTGAATGGTAGATGTTGCAATTCCAATGAATTGAACGCACCATAGTACATAAATAACGATATAAACAGACCTTTGTACTGTTTGAATTCGAATAAAAATAGGTAGGTATGTGTAAAATTCCAGTGAATTTAACGAACCTTTGTTTACGAGTATGTACTTATTGTACGGCGGCGAATGTTAAACCTGTTAAAGTTTGTGGCAATAACAAAATAACATACCTTCATATCTATGCGCAGGTAGCACGGAGTCCTCTCGAGATGAAGACGATATTGAAGAACGTTGCCGCTTAGCACGTTTTAATTTTCTTTCAATTTTACGCAACTTTTTGTTTAATTTGTCGATGTCAATATCACTTTTCCTCTTCGGCATTTTAATTACTAATATAAAACACTGTAATAATAACTCTAGTCCGTACCGATAAGAAAGAGGTGTGCAGTGGTGAAGCACTGTAACGTGAATGACAAGCGAAGATTAAGGGCACGTCTACCTCGCAAAAAAAAAAAAAAAATATCTCATATTTCTCAAAATTCAGTGCTATGTGGTGAATCCTGGGTGATACTACATGTGTAAATAAGTAATAGGTTTATTTCAGTGATACTACATGTGTAAATAAGTAATAGGTTTATTATTTCAGGTTACTAATCTTGAGAACGAAGCACGAGTATAAATACAATTAAATACGATAAAATATTAAATTTCTTTATAACTTAATTAATTACATCATACCTAATTTTGTTGTTTTAGTTATAAAAATATCGATAAAAAAAGCGCCCTTCCTCTCTCCTACCATATTATTATCCAAACTTTGCCGTGCCCGACAGGGTCCATAATTGTTTCCCTCTAATTGTATTTTTACCACCTGTATGTACATTATGGATTGCAATAAATCATTTGAATTGAATTGAATTGAATACTGTGGCAGTACTTGAACCCAAAAACGGCAACTGTAGGAACAATGTAAATTGTGGGTGATTTAGAGTCAGACAGTCCCTTTCGCTTAGGGGGCACTTATTTGATGATTTTACCACCCAAAAAAAAGACAAAAATAAACCATCATCATCGTCATCATCTCAGCCATAGGACGTCCACTGCTGAACATAAGCCTCCCCTTTTGATCTCCACATATACCGGTTGAAAGCGACCTGCATCCAGCGTCTTCCGGCGACCTTTTACCTTGTTTGTGGACGTCCTCCACTGCGCTTGCTAGTCCGTGGTCCAAAAGAAAAAAAAAATCGTGGTAAAAATAAATCAGTACCACATAATACAATCAAGGAAAAAGCCACATTATTTATTCACATTGTTTCACTACGTAAACGCATTCATTCATATGAAAATTATGATTGTTTGTACTTTGTTTTCAGTTTCATATTATTCTCTTATCTAGATGACAAAGCCCACGGGTGTATTTGAAGGTTAATTTAAAGGTGTATGACCACTTATGTCTAATACGCAAACGTATTCCTAGAGGCATATTTAACATTGGTACTTAAGTTAGTTTGTTATAAATAGGGATGTGAAAACTTATATTTTATTTAAAATCCGACTATCTACAGTTGGTCAACAATAAATAAGAATCCGTGGGAAGTTGCTTACGAAAGATTTTTCTTAGTAAACTTTAGCTTTTTTCCTGCTGCTCTACTTTGTTTTAAGTAATATAATTTCATCGTATGGGATAAGATACGTATTTTTTTAAGGAAACAATACCACATCACGACCAAATCATGAATGAAAACCGTCAATAACCTCCATTAGTCCACTGTTACTTGATAATTACGTTAAGCAAAAAAAACTTTGTGCTTGTTACTGTCATTTTCCGGTACATAAAGGGCTACTGAAGGACACCGTGGATTTTAGTCAGTACGAAACTGACAGTCCCTGAGCTCTGCCCTGGGTGGGACGACTCATTTAATGATTTAACCATGCTAAAAAAAAAGATAGTTCCGTACGTCCGTACGTACGTTACATTAATAATATTATCTGTAGTATCGATAGTAGTAATCCATAAGAAATTCAGGAGGTCATATAGCCAAACCTAATAGTACAATCATGTACAATAGAACAAAACGAGCAGTCAGTATCCTTAATGATTCGAATTATCCGACTAATACCCATTACAAGTACAACACTATTAAAGCTTCATACACGGTAATGTGTGTTTGCAATTATGTGTGACAATGGCGTGTCCGGTGTACTACTGCTCAGTATCAATACGATCTAGTGTTTGGTCCTAACGTCTTTGGAAATTGTGGTCCTTTTGTTCTGAGTGAGGTGATTGTGATAAAAATTTGAAAATTTAAATTTGAATTTAAAAATTTTGTTTTAAATATATATTTTTTATGTCATTTTTGTCATAAAACTTTATATAAAAAAAAATTCTTCGCTTTAATGAACAAAAATTCAAATTATTTAAAAATACATATACATAATCACATATATACAGAGTGTTTCTTTTAAATGGGCCAAAAGGGAGAAACCTGCATCCATAAGAGATACGAGAAAACTTTCTTAGGAACCTTTAGCTCTTTTTTGATACTGAAAATTTTGGCGTTTTTGTTTTTTTGGTCAAGTGTGAGCTGTCCACAGAAATGAGTGAAATTGATCAATTTTTTTTTGAATGCTGTTCGACTCTGTTTCGTGTTAGGATCATTTCATTGTATCGGAAGAAAAAAATCGGGACGGCGGAAGTTGGTCAAATTTAGCAAAATATTTTTTCATACAAATTGTATGAAAGAAAAAAAATACAATTTTTTTATGATGCCATGTTATTTAGTGTCTTGTAAAGACCATTTCATTGTATGGGAAGGAAAATACCCGGGCAACAGAAGTGGGTCAAATCTTATGAAATACTGACACTGTTAATACGACTTTATGCTGTTAGAAGAAACATCACTCTACTTTTGACCAACTTCTACTGTTCAGATATTTTTCTGCCCATATAATTATCTCATCCTTACATGAAAGTAAGTCAAACAGCATAATAAAAAAATTGGTATTTTTTTTCGTTCATACAATTTGTATGAAAAAATATTTTGCTAAATTTGACCAACTTCCGCCGTCCCGATTTTTTTCTTCCGATACAATGAAAGATCCTCACATGAAACAGAGACGAACGGCATTAAAAAAAAATCTGGTCAATTTCACTCATTTCTGTGGACAGATCACACTTGACCAAAAAAATAAAAACGCCAAAATTTTTAGTATCAAAAAAGAGCTAAAGGTTCCTAAGAAAGTTTTCCCGTATCTCTTATGGATGAAGATTTCTCCCTTTTGGCCAATTTAAAAGATACACTCTGTATAACAGTTTTCGTATGATATCTAAGTAATTCTATTTCTAAAAAAAATACAATGAAGAGATAATTGCAAATTTAATTAAGTAGGCAGTCAATGGATGTTTCCGTTTTGAATTAATTAAAATTTATTTTAGTTTTGCCTCTCAACATTAATAAATACGTCACAAACAAAAAAAAACGCAATAAAAAATATAATTGAATTTCTGATGTATTTTTTTTTTATTATTTACTAATTAATGTTTTCTCTTCTTTATGGATGAACAAACATTGCATGAAAGAAGAAAATTTTAAATTATTATTAAAAAAAAAACAACATTGTACTAGGATTATTTTTTGTTCCTTCTGATAAATTCCTGGAGAGTGGTCCTATCGCGTTCGTGTCATTGGAAAATGTATTCGTTTTACATATTTTACAACAATAATAATTGTTAACACTAGAATGATAACACAGGCTCGTAGTCTAAGATCCACACGTACAATTACTACTGTTTGCCAAACAATAGCGTGAGAAATACATAACTATTAAGATAATGCAAATTACATTGTAGAGCTTTTTGCTAACTGTCCTCTTTTAATCATTTAATTAGCATTTGTGAGGCCTTAGCACGAACGCGCGACTAACAATGATAGGATCATAGAAATAAAAAAAATCGGCTAATATTATGAATGCAAACTGAACTTGTATCTCAATAAACGTTTAGATGGTATTTGATTATTTCTAAGTTTATTGTTTTTTTTTTGGTAAAAGAAAAGGAGTAAATGATTCGGTGACGTTTGATAGGGGAGAATGGAAGAAAAAACGTGTTGCGCCGACCCCAAGTAAAATGGGATAAGGGCAGGAAGATGATGATGATTGTTTTTTTTTTTGGTGTACAGTTAGGACTGTAGACCAAGGTGTAGGCAGCGCAACAAATTTTATTTTTAATCCGTGATTTCTAGACAATAAGAGTCTGTTCCATCATTCCCTTCCGCTCCAGTTAAGGCTTAGAACTTATTTTAGACCTCAGATAAAATTAAAACTTCGTTAAATAATCTACGTGTCAAACGAGTAAGTTTATTGCATCGAGCATGAACGGAAAAAAAGAAAGAAAAAACATTTATTTGGCGCAAGGGGACCACGATAGACACACACATTCAAAAAAAAAACACAGAAAAAAAAAACTGCGTAAGTTTAATGTCACGTTCTCGTTTATTTATTTATTTATTTATATAAGGTACACCAACAGCCAAACATACATTGTAGTAATAGAAAACAAAAATATAAACTAAGTGCTGGTATGCGGGCCTATGATAGGTGGTGGTCGCGGGACTTATTTCTATTACCGCGACCCCGGAACATAAAGGGCTACTGAAGGACACTGTGGATTTTAGTCAGTAAAAGTCTGACAGTACCTCCCGCCCTGCCCGGGGTTGGAGGTCTCATTTGATGATTTTACCACGATAAAAAAAAAAAAAAAAAAAGGCCTATGATAGGTATACACAACATTTAACATTTTTTCTCGTTCGAATTTTCGTTACATTAACGTCGTGCGTTCGTGCCAGGCCTATTGTATATTTTATAGTTAAAACTATCATGAGATGAACATCAGTACGGTTGAAATAAAAAAATATTATTACATCCTTATGACTATAAAAAATGATGTCAGAAATAGAAGATTTGAAGCCTACTTATATACTGGGTTTTTAACGTAAAACCGTTTTATTTTTTAATATTTATATTTTTGTACCGAATAAAAAGTATAACGAATACAATATAGTTAGACATAATTCAATATTTCACGTTAACAATACCATTATTAATCTATTACCCGACACTCAGTCTATCAAGTCAATCTAGAAAAAATGGATAATGCTCTTATTATATATAAGATAAGTTTAGCCCTTTATTTGCCCTTTTTGAACAAATCAAAATGTTCCATAAAGTAACGTTAATAAGGTAGTCAACTGCTTAAATTTTTGGGATTGATTTCTCAGGGTAATCATGTAGGTGCCTTGATTGTAAGACCTCTCGACGACGACCACACACTGAGAACACCCTCTGTTGGGCCTTTGAGCCTCAGTTTAGTGCGTCCCTGGAGGACGACAGCAAGGGAGAGGCTAGATCTAAGCTACGTACAGGAATTGCCTATTCAAAAATATTTATACTGAAGAGCCCTTAATCTAGGTCCTAGATTGCACCCTAGATAAGTTCTATAATTCATATATTTTTTTCTAAAAAATTTGACCCATACATTTGAGTTTTGTTACTATCAATTATAAAAAGTATCTAAGTAGTACTTAATTCTATTATGAAAATAGTTTATCCCATTTTTAGCACACGTTAAACGTGTTATACAGTCGTATCAAGATAAAACACATAAACACAAATTCTAGATTAGACCTAAAAGTGATCTAAAAAATAAAAAAATACACGTATTACAATTAAATAAGTATTATATAGTGTGTCCGGCAATGTACTGTAATAGATTGTAATAGTTGAATACAGCTATATACTCGTAGTTTTAAATCCACTTAAAACTTATCATAAAATTACACATAAAAAATTAAACCACAATTTTCCAAGACACAACTAAATTGTTTTTCATTGTAATAACTAGAATCGCGATCTCAATAATATTATTGTGAAATAACGAATACAATTTTTATATTATCTATATTTATCATAGAACCAAATATATTTAAAAAAAAATGCCAAATATTTCGAACAGGAAACAAAAATAAACATATTTTATTTTGCATCTAAACCTGTTCTTAAAAAAAACAGTCTATTATTTACAAAAAAAAAACTAGCAACAAGGAAAACTGTGTGACAATATAAGTCCTTTAACAATTATAGTTCAGGTGGTGAAGCAGACGGACTGATGCCGCGTCGATAAAGAAAAACAATTTAAAATAATATAATTGAAAAATAAAGTGTTAAAAAAATATTAAATTTACAAAAAAGAAGTGTATAAAAATAAATTTACAAAAATAAAGTGTTTCAAAAAACATAAAATTAAAAAGTGGAAATAAAAGTGGACAAAAACGTTGAAAATGTTCGGAATATATGCCAAATTGTTTTTGACTGTGTCCTTGGGATTTTTGGTGGTAGCCATTATTATGGTGGCCTGGGGCTTTGAGAAAATCGTTGACAAACAAATACAAAAGGTGAGTTTACTTCATATTTTCTGCGAATTTTACATTTTACTGGTATTTTTTGGTTTTGGTAATTCAGATTATTATTTTGGGAAACTAACTGCATTTAAATTAAATGTGTTAGTATGTTACCACGTTGTTATATCACTTAATTTCATCACCATAAAATGAAACACGTTTGCACTATCATATCTACACTAATTAAACACAAAACCATAGGCCTTTTTGAAATCCATTTCACTTTGAATGTTTATGAAATGAACACTTAAATTACGTACCTATACATAACAATAAAGTTCCGGAAACAATTGCAATTTGGATTGCTGTCAAAAACAATATTATTTTTACTAGCTGTTGCCAACGGCTTCGCCCACGTGGGTTTCGATATTGTCCCAAGAGGTTATGCTAGGTACCAGGATAAAAAGTCGTTGGTTGTTAGCAAATCCGCTTTAGTCGGGATAAACGATCCCCTAAGCCCATTCGTAGACAAGGCGACGCAAGTCTCCGATACCTTACGACTTCGGCATCCATTGACGTGTGCCAGCGTACGAACCTCTTTGAATTTGTATTGCGTTAGTCACTTGGATACCAAAGTCATAGGTATCGGTGACTTGCGTCGCCTTGTATAGTAAAGGCCTAAGTGTGTTTATCCAAAATACTCTTGCTCTTTCATGAAAATATGTTCAAGTGTCCACATCTGTCGTATTAAATATAGGTTGACGGTCATATTTATAAAGTGACAACCAGTCTAACCAAAGTGTATGTTATTAGTCGTGGAGCGGTGGAGGTCAGATAGGCAGTTGCTCCATCTAGGTTTTCTTGCCCTATTCTTGCTTATCTGTCCACTGTGAACTATTTAGCCTTGAAAACATCGTCTATGTATAGTTTATGAATAAAACAATCACTTGTCCTGGGAAGAATAATAGTGACAGTTGATGTCATGGATACTATTAAGTACATCATTTTGTAATCATGGGAAATGTTTGTCTTACCTTATATCGATATAGTAAGACTGGCTGTCAAACCTTCGGACTTTTTTACCGTGATAAGATCATAAAATGCACCTACAATAATTTCTAACTTGTGGAAAATTGTTTGACCAGTAAGTATTTAAGTTAACTATTAGTTAAAATCCAATTTTAAAACGGTTATTTTAATATACTTTAGTGATTGATAATTAATATAAGTTACAAATTCCGCTGCCCCGATCTTTTTTTTCCGAACTTTAACAGGCTCTAAACTCAGCTTCATAAATAAAAATCCCTTAGATTGGCACGAATTTTTTTCATACTTCACCGTTTTTTATATGGACAACTTATAGTTGACCAAAAAAATTATAACATTCATCATCAAAAAAAGACACTTTGAGTATTTATCAGAAAATATCGGCACGAATAAAGTATGTGTTGTTTTATATCACACGTCACACTGGTATTGTTTTATTTAACAACTCTATTCAGAACACAACTGTTCAATTGAAACGCCATTAAAACATGTGTTGTAATTCGATAAAATGTATAGAAGGAATATATTTTCTACGGCATCATTATAGTGAACACGTGCACTGTATATTAAAAAGTTAGATTTTCTTTATTTACTTCGCCAACCATATCGTTAACGGGAAAAGTATAGATTATTAAACACAATATGTAAAAAACCATGCAATTTCGGGAACATAATTATTTTATTAGCTATATTTTTTGTTGTCTGTCACTTTTTTAATTATTTCATTTTCTTGTTACTGTGTTTTCTTTTATGTAAATATTAGTTTTGTGTGTCTCTTTTACACTAAATAAATCTTTTATCTATCTATATAAAATTATTGCTGCAGCCAGGCGGTTTCTTCTGCTAAAACTCGAAAATTATTCACAAGAACATAAGGTCGGGGTAAAAACTACCCAGTGTGTTAACTCTGGTTATAAACTATCTGTATACCTATTTCGACCCGAATCCGTTCAGTAGTTATTGGAAGAGTAACAAACATCCATCCATCCAAAGAAACTTTCAAGTTTATTTATTATCAGTAGGAAGGATAGCGATAAAACATAGCGACAAAAATAGAAAGATCCTTCCATTTTTGATCCGTAAAAACTAACAACATAAATGCAGGAATTATGTGGTGAGAGCAGTGGTGGCCTAGTGGTATGGGTCCCGACTTACGAGTTTTCGACGTTGGTTTCGAACCCCGCCAGGCACATTACTTTGTGTAATTTATTTCATCACCACTTCTCTCAAAACGGTAAAGGAAAACATCGTGAGGACACCGGCATGTCCTAGAACCAAAAATTCAAAGATATGTGACATCTACCAATCCAAATCCACTGGTGGTTTATGGCCCACTCCTTCTCTCAGAGAGGCTGAAGGTGATGACATTTATGTATCTATTAATACATAAAGTAACCACCACCTTTTGACAATTTTACATTTTATCGTTGGATTGAAAAAGATGAAAGGTCGTGCGCTGTGGCGTTCCTTGAGAAATAGAGCAGAGTCATGCCTGGTCATCAAGTCTACATTTTATTTACATCTTGAGAAAAAAAACTCAACTACATTTACATTCGCGGAATCATTTTACTAGATCTATGCCGAAAAACCCGTCTTTTTATAACAAATTCATCGGTCAAAATGGACGTGCAAAGGTCTATAATTATGTCTAATGTCTATTTACGTAGAACAACTTAAACATGAAGTTATAAATAAATAAATCTTTCTTAGTTCCAAGAAATATTCATATAAATACAAAAAAAGATAATTTTTATAACTAAACCATTGTGCGTCCACGTGATAGGTAAACCCAGTACTTATTGATTGAGAAATGGAAAACTATGCATACTTACCTACTTCAATAAAATTATGGCGCTACTTGATATCCTTGAATACGTAGAATCCTTACTCAGGCTTATAACGGAGCGTTTACATTACAATACTTAGTAGGCTACGTTTTATTGCTATTTAGTCCCTTCGTACAAAGGGCAGCGCAAGTCTCCGATACCTTACGACTTTGGTATCCAGGTGACTATCGTAATGCAAATCCATGGAGATGATTTTTGAGGAAAGAAAATGGCCTGGACAAAGATTACAAGCGACCAGCCTATACATCTTTTTTGGACAAAAAGAGATCTGTTAAATTAACATTTGTAGATTCTGTATGGCAGATATGGCTCTAATACAAAAAAAATAAAAGAACTGAGTACAATATCACAGGACACCTCGAGAAATAAAGGGCAGAGTAGACTCGGAAAAATATTTAGACACAAGACAATCAATATTTTATTTCATTTAACATGGGCCTCAACAACGGGCATTGGGCACTTATAAAACGTCAACAAAAAAAGGGCAAGGCTGGTCGTTTCCACGAAGAAGAACCGGCAAGAAACTCCATGGATATTCTTTTAAAAATATTTGCAGTGTACACGCATCTTTATGAACAATGAGATGTTATGTGAATAGCGACATAATGACTGGTAAAAAAAGACAAAAGTTTATGGACTACTGCTTAAAATTAATAGATAAAGTTGTAAAAAGAAATAAGTAGTAATGGCATGATGAATATATATTATGGAATATATTTTACATCATACACGGCAAAACAGGAAATATTATAAAGAAATAAGTAGATATAAGCGTAGTACATATTAAATATAATAAAAAAAAAAAGCTTTAGTTAAGTAAGTAGACACGTAAGGATAAACTGTTAGCAAAACATAGACTGGGCATGTTGTAAGGAAGCCAAGAAAACTCCCAACCCACAAAATGTAATAGTAAATAAGTAGATTATAATGACTAATATTAAAATAGAATAAGAACAAATGTAAATTAGCTAAGTATAAAGTAAGAAATGTAACTGAATTTAAGTTGGCGTTGAATTATTAAATAAAGAAACTGTGTATGTTGTACACCCGAAACCTTAAAATGGAAATAAAGATAGATAGATAGAGTAGGACAAGATTAGACCGGAATCCCACCGGACAAGAGAGTGAAAGATGATGCAAACCAGAAAGATAAAGTATGAAGAATAAAAGTACGAGCGGAAAAAATGATAGAACTGGAATGAAAGAGTAGCCGTTGCAACACTAGTCTCTGACGATTGTGTCGGAGGAAGTAGAAAAAAAAAAAAAAAAAATACGTAGAATCCTTACTCAGGCTTATAACGGAGCGTTTACATTACAATACTTAGTAGGCTACGTTTTATTGCTATTTAGTCCCTTCGTACAAAGGGCAGCGCAAGTCTCCGATACCTTACGACTTTGGTATCCAGGTGACTATCGTAATGCAAATCCATGGAGATGATTTTTGAGGAAAGAAAATGGCCTGGACAAAGATTACAAGCGACCAGCCTATACATCTTTTTTGGACAAAAAGAGATCTGTTAAATTAACATTTGTAGATTCTGTATGGCAGATATGGCTCTAATACAAAAAAAAATAAAAGAACTGAGTACAATATCACAGGACACCTCGAGAAATAAAGGGCAGAGTAGACTCGGAAAAATATTTAGACACAAGACAATCAATATTTTATTTCATTTAACATGGGCCTCAACAACGGGCATTGGGCACTTATAAAACGTCAACAAAAAAAAGGCAAGGCTGGTCGTTTCCACGAAGAAGAACCGGCAAGAAACTCCATGGATATTCTTTTAAAAATATTTGCAGTGTACACGCATCTTTATGAACAATGAGATGTTATAACCGTAATTGTGTATCACTTAAAGACATTTTCCTCATACTACAACTTATCTAAAGGTTTTACAATTAACAAGTTTAAAGGTTAACAACTGCTGTTTCTTCAAATCATACTCTTATGAAGGAAAATCATGCAACATTAGACATGGACAAAGTTGTGATTTTACGTATGTTTGGAAGTATTCATTTAATTCATTTTAAGAGTTACCCCCTGAATAAGACAACTTGAAACGTCAAAAGGTCAAAAATAGTAGATTATTAACCAAGGGGATAAAGCAGGGTCTTCTGTCGCGGGTGGCGAATTAAATCGCGAGCGTAACGAAGGACTCGAGGTTTACTCCCGAGCGTAGCGAGGGTGTTAAAAACTTAAATCACGAGCGAAGCGAGGGATTTAAGACGAGTCCTGAGAGTAGCGAGGGATTTAAGTTCACCCAAGACTAAGACAGCTTTATCACCGAGAAAAATACTCTACTTTTCGTACCATTTGCGAAAAAAATAACACAGTAATAGTAGTAGTAGTAGTAGTAGTAGATACGCATTTTAAACATTAATATTTAACATTAACTTATTTATAAAAATAAGTAAAAATAAACTCAACGTTTATGTATTTGAAGAATACAAAAACGCGGCAAATTAAAAAAGCAAAGGCATCAAGCTCATACGGCCTCGTCGGTTTTCGTAATTTTATAACTAGATGAAAATCCGGCTTCGCTCGGGTGAAACGTGTGTCCCAAATACTACACATCAAGGTACTAAATGTAGGTGTCACGGTAAGTCATAGGCCGAAAATAAAGGAAGAAAAAAAAACTCAACATGATAACCGATGTCAATAATGGCGGCTGCGATCTGTCTGGTCAGAAAATCATTAGAAATTTACAAAATACTCGACAATCCGAATTTTGCGGATATATGTTGTCGACTCGAAATCTTTATTTTTTAATGTTTTATTATTCTGGTTAGCTTTCGATCGAGTCTACCGTAATCTAAGTATTCCAAATTTAAATCACATTCTCTCCCTAGAGAGAGAATGAAATTCAGTACAACATTCTTTCCCTGTTTTTCACGTATTAAAAATGACTATTGTTATGTTCGCTTTTTGTGGCATAGAATGTCACTTTTTTGAGCAAGTGGTACGAAAAGGCCATTTTAGCAGAAAGCTGCAATAGAGTAAGACCACTAGGAACAATAATATCGAACTTTAACCAATAAATCGAAAAGCTAAAATAAAATAACTCATTAAATCGCGTCTTCTATTTGTTTCATTTTCCACCTTTTCTGCAGTTGTATTAACTACACTAAGCGCGCGAGTTGAATGCAGAGCTTAGGAATGCGGTAGTGCTGTTGACAAGGATGGCAAAGTACTACACTGCAGGCGCGTGAGGTGGGGCGTGCGGGTAGCGGGGGGCTCTTCACCTCAGACCCCGACTGCATTCAACTCGCGCGCTATCTATACTTATATATAGTTTTTTTTTTAATACATTTACAATTAACAGTCAGTGTGACTTCAAAATAAAAACAATGGAACGTCAATGAACTTTTAAAATCTATAGTTAATACTTGACAGATAATAAAATATACACGTTAATTACTATGTACCTATATTTTTTGCTTGTACCTGCACTATTTCACTGAAAAAGATATATTCTGTAATTTTGAACAAAGAGTAACATTGTTTGTTCGGAACCTCATCTATCCACGAGATTGAACTTACGACCCTTTGCGAACTATCCATTGTTTCTGAAAATTGTATTTTTAAAATTAGTAAAAGAAATTGTTAAAGTATGTTTGCTTTGTTTGTTGAAAAAAGGTTTTGACAAAAAAAATTGTATTCGAAAACGAAACGACAAAAAGTAATATAACTTTTAAAACTTTTACGTCAGTTATTACTGTTATTATGTTTTAAAGTAACAAATAGTGATTGTGAATAATGTTTAAAATTTTACCTGTACTTTAATTTTCACTTGATTTATGACTGAAACTGACACTTTCTTTTAATAAGTCAGCCACACTCAAAGTGTGCGCCACGGAGCCCTTGGGGCTACGCAAAGCCTTTGTGGGGGTTCCGCGAGAACACTATCTAGTAATAATTAGAAAAAATACACCTTTTCTACCTATAAGTACTACTGAAACGCAACAGACTGGATGCCGAAACTGATACAAGACTTCAACTCTCTTCGAACAAACCAAATACTTATACATAGATTGATGAAAAATAAAAAGTATTTTCATACATTTCATTACTTTTTCTATTACAGAATACCCTTACATTGTTAAAATGAGTACCTATTTTTTCTTTTATTTTGGCGTTCCGTCAAAAATTTCGCCTTTCAAAAGGGTTCCGCCACCAAAATAGTTTGAGAACCGGTGTACTAAGTTATTGTATAAGTAATGAACAAGACAATCTGACTAATATTAATGCGCAAACTTGGATGTTTGGATGAATAGCTAGATATTTGTTACTCAATCACAAAAGGGCTAAAAGTATCTTGAAGAAATTCAGAGATAGGTTATAAATTAGGATTTATTCCCTTTACGTCGAGTTCCGTTATGTCGCGTCCCGTTACGTCGAGTTTAATTCTAGCATATTTTAGAGGTACAGTCACGTCCAATGAAATGTATATGTTACGGTTAAAGCCCGAAGTGAGGTTACCTAGGTTTAACTGGCTAAACCTAGGTGTAACCTCGGGACTTGCTGGCACCCTGACTCGGACAATTTAGGTTAGAAGAGGGGTCTTTCAGACCCCGCCATCCTCTTCGTGGTTATTTTTTTTTTAAACACGCAGAAGTAGGAGCCCCGCGGAGCGGGGCTCCGTCGACTTGCTCCAGTGAAGGAAGGATGCACCTAGGTGTATCCTGTTTATTATGCCATTGGCTTTTAATTTACATCCCTGACTGTACTTCTTCACAAAACTCAAAATAAAGCTAAATCGACCTCAGACTCGACGTAACGGGACTCGACGTAAAGGGAATAAATCAAATTAGGTATGTACTCCGAAATCATTCATAGAATTCTGTAGTCCCGGTAATAATGCGACTGCAAAGTGCTTTTAAATCATCTTATAATTATTTCGTACTATTTTATTTTATTTGAGATCGTATTTATTCGTGATGCATACTAATTTAATCGACTTTAAAAAGGAGGTTTTAAAGTCGATTAAAATAAGTACGAATTGTAACGTACATAAAGTTATTTATATTTGCAATCGCATACATATTTTTACTCAACGTATATTATAATTCCTAGCTGCCCCGGCAAACTTCGTACCGCCTCTTTTTCTCACCTTTTAAACCTTCCCTGGACTTCCAGAAATCGTTCTCGAGTTTTAGCGAGACTAACGAAGAGCAATATTGTTTTTTTTTTATATATAAGATTATATTTGTTTCGATTTACTAATTAAACCAAAATGTTTTAAAAACTAGAGCAATTTCTCCTCATAAATTATGCAGAACTTGGCAAGGTTTATTTCGTAATGTATTGTGTTGAACGTCGACCCCTGAATACTTGCCAGACTTGGTTTGGTTTATTGCCTCCTGTCCTGTGGGCCGGCGATAAACGCGCGGTATAAACTTTTCACTAGAAAATGTTCAAATGTCAATATAACGCAATTCTACATATATTATAATGAGACCATTTGACAGACCAGTAATAATAATAATATTCCACAACTATTACATAACGCCATCTAGTTCCAAGCTAAGGAGAGCTTGTGTTATGGGTACAAGATAACTGATAAACATACTTATATATTTCTAAATACAGACATGTTATAGATAAATTACACCCAGACACAGAACCAATCATCACACAAACATTTGTCCTGGGTGGGAATCGAACCCACGACCCCCAGCATAGCAGTCAGGGTTACTAACCACTAAGAACAACAGGCCTGTCAGTGATCGACTAATGACTATCGCAGATTACGAAGTTTTAGCAAAACGACTAACGACAATAAGATCGTGTTGGAAGGACGAATTTATGAAAGTACGAGTAGTAGATTAGGGCCACAGGTTGTAAATGAAAAATAATATTTATTTTGAAAACCAAATGGTTTTACCAAACTCTTTTAACACTTTAAAAAGTATACTATTTATCTTGATATGAGGTAATGTGTTTTTAATACCACGAAAATTATAAAACTTTGTCAAATAAGTATGAGTTTATTAATAGGTACATTCTATTACTCATGACAAGCAGAATGTCACAAAAGCTGAAATGAAATGAAATGTTTTAATTAAAACAGGCAACGCGTCTTTGAATGTACGTAACTCACATACATTGGCGTCGTGTGTTTGTGGTAGGGCCTCAGCTGCTCTATTTAAAATCCAGTACAGAGTGACACATAGCACATTGTGAAGATTTTTGCGACTAAGCTCGCCTGTCGGATTTACTGGTGCTCATCAGCGAGTGTAGTCTTTACCCACATTTTCACAGCACTAGCTTTAAGAAGACAAATTGGGCTAGGATTTATAAACGCTGACAGGAAATAACGAATTGCTCTTACGCTGATGTCGATCGCGTACTTCGGGGCACGCGTCCGAATACCTGCATTATGTTCTTTAAATGGCAATGCAGCCAGCGTTCTGGGCACTTTCCCCATTGACAGCGATGTGGATGAATTTTTTGATGCCCTATAAATTTTTAAAATTTACTTTTGTTTTTGGAAATATTTCAGTATTAGTTTTAGTTTTTAAATGTCTTATATATGAATTGTGCGTAAATAAATAATTATTGAAAAAAGCACCATTGTAGGTACTCGTAAGGTAACGATATCGACGCGCACATTCCTTTTTTTTTGTCGCTGACATACGCGACGCCGCAATTCACCTTCTTCCTTGTCGCAGACCTTCTTCCTTGTCGCAGACTTTTTTTCATATTCCCACTATACAGAGTAGATCCATCCATCCATGCCGCAAAAAGCATGCTAAGCCGTAGGTCACGGCTGTCATTTCTCATGGTGTTTTGGGAGCAGAGGAGGTAAAATAAATGACACAAAGTAGTGTCCTTAGCTGGGCCACTACTAATTTTACTAATAGGTAAGTAACTGCACCGGAGACATTTCTTCCCCTTTCTTTGGGTTGTTTCTCTGGGGTCCCCAATTGTCAAGGGCCCCCCGACGGAAGGAATAAGAAAAAATGCTTTTAGATTAAAACTTATCGCGGCCAAAAAGCTGTATTATCGAACTCCTAACATAGTTTAATTTTCAAAAAGGCTATTTGTAAATGTCATTAATAAGTTACGATCAGTCGATCAGCATTCTCAATTTTCTAGCCCACTTCAAAATTCTTTTAATCACATCATTAATTGCATTAGTTACACGAATCACTATGCTAAAGTCTTTATTCTGCAAAACCATACACTTAGATTATAAAGGCCAGAAAAACAAGTTTTTTACGGGGCCCCTTCTGGCCTAACTACGCCACTGAATTGCATCATTTGCATGTCAACAAATTGAAATTAAATGAATCAATGTCCCATTATTTTCAAAGCCCAGCTTGATATTTTCTTGACGTTTATACACTCACATAAAATGTTCTACAATGTAATTATTCGCTGTTTTGCAATCACATTTATTTGCACTAATCAAATGCAATTCATTCATGCCTCGATAAATCGTGTAACCAACCATAATTGTAATAAGTTTTTTAATTATTGCATTATTGCTATAGTTAATTGAACTGCTAACCTTCGTCTTTGAGAAGCCTTCGAGAACTTTATAATTATTATGAAATGAAATGATATTTATTATTATCATCATCTGCCTAGCTTTTCCCAACTATATTGGGGTCGGCTTCCAGTCAAACCAGATTCAGCAGGATATCAGTATTTTACATGGAGCGACTGCCTGTCGGACCTAAACAACCCAGTAACTGGGCAATACCATATATCCCCATGGTAGGACTGGTTGTCAGACTTTAGAGCTTCTGACAAACAGTAACGACTGTCAAAGATTTACAAATGACAGCCGAGACCAACGGCTTTACGTGCTTTCCGAGGCACGGAGGAAACTCGCTATGACAGATGGTCACCCATCCACAGACCAACCTCGGCAAGCGCGGCTTAACTCGGTAGATCGGCCTGTGCGGCTGTAATTATTTAGCCACGAGATCCTCTATCCTAAATGATATTTATTATTACAGTTAAGTTGTTATAAACACTTTAACACGTCGTCTTTTTACAAACTAGATGACGCTGGTTTTTCATATCTGACTACTCTGAGAAGAAATCCGAAATAAACTCAGAAATCACTGTTTCTGAAGTCCAGACATTTTATTGGCCATGTATACGAGGACCTAGGTTAGTGACCGAGATTGTTTTTTAAGAAAGAACCACACAGATTTGAGTGGACTTGTCCAGTCAGTGCAAGCATTTGTCAGTTATCGTGTAACTAACTCACAATATTATCGTGCAGTACAAGAAATTCTTCGTATTTTTTTATTTGACGTAGTTTTGCTCTTGATTACCAAAATTATCAAAATGAGTCTTGCCTGAAAATGAGTCTTGCCTGAAGTCTCACAGACTATAACCTCCCGTCCTGCCCTGGGTGGGAGGTCCCATTTGATGTAGTTAACCACAAAAAAAATTGTGGACAGGGGCACCAAAGGTTTCGATTGCTTAGGGGAACAAGTAGTCTATTAATCCGTCACTGATTGGAAGAGACTGTCAGACTCTTCCTGACTTAAAGTGCACCATGTTCTTCCAGTTTTCCTATGCGTCAAGGGCCCACAGTGTCCTCCTAAGACGGTAACGCGACTTTTGAGACGGTCTTGAGTCTATTACTGTGCTATTATGACGGTCTCGCGACTTGGCAATTGACAGAATGCAATGCAGTCTCGTGGGGTTATCAAAGAGGGGAGGTATCCCAGCGCTGGGAAATTTATAAGCTGATGATGGAGTGTTATTTATAAGTATTAATTGTTTCAGAATGTCCAACTAGAGAACAATTCAATGATGTTCGACAAATGGCTGAAACTGCCCATGCCGCTGGACTTCAAGGTGTATATTTTCAACGTCACTAATGTGGACGAAGTGAACCGGGGGCAGAAGCCAATGCTGCAGGAAATTGGACCTTATGTTTACAAGTAAGAGTTAATTTTTGAAAACTGCCAAAAAAACAACACTAGGAATTTCTTCTGTAACGTGGGTGCGTTTACGGACATACAAACTCACATACATAAAAACCCAGACCCCGAACAACTACTTGCAGGTCATACAAATATTAAATCCGTATGGAAAAAAAACAAGCAACACATTATGTCTGTTATGAAGAACTTAATTTTTGAACATCGCGATTAATAGAAAAGGAAGGTTCTCCGAAGACTGACAGGCCACAAAAAAGAATTTAATTCAGCTATCAAGTTCAAAATTTACGGTCGAATAAAGAAAATCGGACATAAAACATACACACATAAAACTTGAATACTGAAAACATAACACTCCTTTTTTGAGCAATTGGTCGTCGTAAAGTATGTATCAACTTTTTGAAGCTGCAATTTCCTTCCAATGCATACAAAATATGCTGTTTTATAGCATATTTTATGTCCAATGCATATAAAATATGCTTTTGGTCTTGAACTTTGGAATGCATCGAAAAATATAGAATACAAAAAGGACAAAAAATCAAACCTTAGGTATACAATCATGCGGGCATGCGGACAGCGAGTAAAGGGCAACTCACTGTCCGACCATGGACCATGCCCGGGTCGACGGCGCGTCGTGTTCCACGCGCGCCTCAAAGAGCGTCAGCAAAATGACGGGGCCCCCTCTCACAGAGGGTCAAAGCCTGCCGGGGTCGCGGGGACTTATTTCCATCACCGTGACCCCGGAACATAAAGGGCCATTGAAGGACACCGTGGATTTTAGTCAGTACAAGTCTGACAGTCCCTCCCGCCCTGCCCGGGGTGGGAGGAGTCATTTGATGATATTACGACGCAAAAAAAAAGCTAACCTTTGTTAAAGGGCTACATTGAGGCCAGGAGCATTGATGTAGAATTGATACGTAATTATAGATAAAAGGTTACGCTTTTTTCCATATTGTTACGGATACGAAACTCAGCAAAATCTTGAGTTAATTACTACCAATCAATCAAGTCGTCTTTGTACGTTCATCTGGATTACTGGACTGAAGTAAGTAGGTAAATACCTAATTTATATGTACGTAGGTAATCACATCAATCTTGGAGGAGAAGGCATTCGTCTTATTGTAAAGATAAACGTAAGCCCCTTCGTACACTAGGCGACGCAAGTCTCCGATACCTTACGATTTCGGTATCCAGGCCACTATTGCAATACAATCCATAGAGGTTCGTAAACACGCACTCATCAATGGATGTCAAAGTCGTAAGGTATCGGAGACTTGCGTCGCCTAGTGTACGAAGGGGCTACCAGAAAGTTAGCTGATTCCCGCTGTATTACCCGCTACTCGGCTCCTATAAGTGGAAATGTGATTTTATAGTCTTTAATCTTTCTCGATAAATGGACTATTCCAACACAAAAATATTTCTTCAATGCGAACCCAGTATCCTCCTGAGATTAGCGTGTTCAACCATACAAACTTCTGTGCTTTTTAATATTAATATAGAAGTATAGACGAGGTATAAAATAAAATAAAAAACAAAGCCATGCCATGATAAAAGTGCCTCAGCTCAGCAATCAGCATAATTCCCATTGGGGCGCCACTACATATACCATTTTTTTTTTTTGTTGTTGTGTCAAAAAATTAATTCTCCCGCCCTATGTGGAGCGAAAAGGACTGTCGGACTGTAACTGGCTAAGAACTACCCTATTTCTTCGGTTCCCTTTTTGGCTACCACGGTAAAGGGTAGCGATACGTATAGTTTAAACAGTCCCGCGATCAAAGTATACCACATGATACCAATTTTTTTGAAGCCCACGAGGGCCATATGCGGGAAAATCATACTTTCCCTTTTAATTGCTTTTAAATATTTTTGCAGTCAATCGCTCACCTATTTTGCCAAAAGCGAAAATAACGTCAAAAAAAAAATACAAAAACACATTTATTTAATCTCTAAGAAACAAACAACCCATTGAAACAGTTCTTCGTAAACAAGGAAGTATCTTAAATCCGGGGATTGTTCGGCAAGCAACCCCCCGAAATTTGTTTAAAAGTACGTTTAATGAGTGGAAACAATTAGACTAATGAACTTCCTAAAACCTTGACTTATAAACTTGATCTACGAACGGTTACAAAGTAATTGCTAAATAAAAACATCTTTAAATTGTTTGTCTTTTTTGCCAAAACACGTTTTATATCTGGCGCTTTAGGGATTTGAAAAAACACAGGCCTTGGCGCGAGCTTTTATATCTTTCCGATCCTTAATTTTTACTTGCTCTAGATAGGTTTCCTCTTAACCCAGAAAGAAGCAAGGATTAAACCGTCAGTGCGCGGCGCGTGCAAAATTCTCTGTGATTTTTTGTGGTTTTCGGTTTTTATAGCTCAAGCAAAGCCACATAAACACTTTTTGTGTTCCTCATGAACTCCCTAAGAATATATCATCATGATGCTTCTCTCCCTTTTCAGACAATACCGTGAGCGGACAATCCTCGGATACGGTGAAAACGATACAATCAAGTACATGCTGCGCAAGCGGTTCGAGTTTGATCCTGAGGCGTCTGGTGGACTCACGGAGGATGATGAAGTCACTGTCATTCACTTCTCTTATTTGGTAAGAAACTTGTTTTAATTAAAGGATTTTACTTAGCGAGGATCGATGGTCGGTGGAGCAGTCGAGTTCTAGAGTTATGAGTGCATACCGACAACGGCAAGCGTAGTGTAGGAAGCCCGAGCTAAATTAATCGTGGCTGGAAGAAACTGGATTTGGATGCCTGGGTCCTGGGTGAGACCCACGTGCATTGTGCAGCAATGCACCGCGATAGGCAGAATTGATTGATTTAGCATGCTAACATCCTGTCCTAGCGCTTCTGGGAGCAATTTCGAGAAGTGTGTAAATGGAAGTGGAACAGGAATGGTAGGTATATTTGGTTTGATCAATGAGCACGCGAGGTGATAGAGTGAGCACAGAGATAGTTTCAACTCTTGCCGATGAGAGTCTGTCTTTGAAGACAGTCTGTCTTTCGAGAACCTAATTAATCTTAGTATTGATAATGAATATTTTTTTGACAGAATTCTCGTCTCCTTTTTACTTCGAGGAATATTTATAACAACCCAATGGATTAAGGGAAAATATTGTATTTCATGAAAAAGTTATAATTGAAAACCTGAAAAGCTTATTCACAACTGTTCATCAGATAAACAATTCACCTAATTATCGCACGAAAAACAAGCATTACATAAATTCGAAACTTTTTGCCATATAATAACGGTCAGGCTTTTCAATATGGTCCTGAACTTAAAATGTTAATTTTTGTAAACGACTTGTTTGTCTAATTTTTCGCCCTAAAGTTTGGGACAAAATTGTACAGGAAATATTGTATTTCCGAACCCGCTTGTTGGCATCGACGTATAATGAGGTGGAGTGAATGGCACAGAATTTTGACCTGGTCACCTCTGTTCTCAAAAGCAAACCATACTCTAAGAATAAATATCTTTGAAAACACTAAAGGGACTCATCGTAAAGAAACCGGCATGTCCTAGAATCAAACATTCAAAGACATGTGACACAAACCCGCCTGAGTGATGAATTACAACTCACAGAAAGGCGGCCTCTGTCCCAGTAGTAGGGGCATATTATGATAGATTGAATATGCTTAGGTTACTTATGACTAGATTTTCCGGCTCTTCCCTATGGTTTTAGCCCCTCTGGTCGTCTCCTTTTAGTCGTAGCGTGATATTATATAGCCTATAGCCTTCCTCAATAAATAGACTATCCAACTTAAAAAAAAAGATTTCAATCCGAACCAGTAGTTCCCAGCCGTACAGAAGTACAGTTGATACAATTTTAACTAAAAATGTTCCACCTATATCTGTTCCAGGCTGCCTTGCTAACAGTTCACGACATGATGCCAAGTTTGGTCGGAGTCATCAACAAAGCTCTGGAGCAGTTCTTCCCGAGCCTGGAAGACGCATTCCTGAGGGTCAAAGTGAGGGACCTGTTCTTTGACGGCATATACTTGAGCTGTGATGGTGATAACGCTGCCTTAGGTAAGAATTTATGATTTGCTACAACTCGAAAATTATCCCACGGGATACACAAGGAACATAGGGATAAAAACTGTCCTCATGTGTTCATCCAAATCCGTTCAGGGGATTTTTTCGTGAAAGAGTAACAATTAATCATCCAGTTAACAAAAAATCCATCCAAACCGACTCTCATTCTTAAAATATTATTAGTAGGACATTAGGATACCAAGCATCTGTCTAGCCTTTCTCTAAATATGTGGCGTTGGCTTCCAGTCGAACATGACACAGCTAAATATTAGTGTTTTACATGAAGCGACTGCCTGTCTGACCTCTACAACCCAGTAACTGGATTATACGTTACCCCTTATTAACACTGATTGTCAGATATTCGAGATTCTAATAACAGGAGTGACAGATCTAGAAATGGCAGGGACCGACGGCTTTACGTGCTTTCGGATACGTGGCACGGGTTTGATTCCCGCACAGAACAAATATTTGTATGATAGACAAGTTGTTCCGGGTCTGAATGTTTGAATATGAGTTCCTTCAACTCAAATTGTTTACTGAGTCTACAGACCCTATTTTATATTAACTACGGAAATGAATAAAAGGAGAGAGTTCATTGCCCTTCCTGAGAAATTAACTAAAAATAGACTTATTGAAAAAGGTACACATTAAAATTCAAGCAGGCTTTCCTTCAAGAAACCTAAAGGAACTGGAGATGAATAAAATTCTTGCTTACTGTCACCAGTGGGCGTTTAATTTACTTGACCCTTTTCAGTTCCACATTGAATAGGATTTCAAAAAGGTTCACCCAAGGTCGTGCCTAACAAACCTATTGGATTACTGATCCTTTCCATTACAGGACTTGTATGCGGTAAAATAAAAGGAGAAATGCCACCCACCATGAGAGCAGCGGAAGGAGCAAATGGATTTTATTTCTCAATGTTTTCTCATGTAAGTATTTGTTTAAATAATCTGCTTTCTATACTGCTGTCTTTGTCAAATAGCCATATAAGTCACCGGTCGGCGGAACCCCGCTCAGCGGGACTCCTTTTACGAATCCGTAAATCGGACTTAGCCACAGTATCAACTGTGCCATCCAATCTGTGAACAATAAACTTAAAAGCATAGTCCGATTTACAGACTATAAATACATCTGATTTAACTATTTAATACAAAGAGAAATAGGTACGTTTCTATTATTTTTTTCAACTCTAGCTGTAGGACTATTTAAAATGTACAATTTATTGATCCTGTCAACATTCCAGATGAATCGTTCAGAATCAGGCCCATACGAGATGATCAGGGGTCGCGACAACGTGTACGAACTTGGCAACATAGTCACCTACAAGGGCCAGCAGGTCATGTCAATGTGGGGTGATAAATACTGCGGCCAGATCAACGGCTCCGACTCCTCGATATTCCCTCCGATCAAAGAGAGCAATGTGCCCAAGAAGCTTTATACTTTTGAGCCGGATATCTGCAGGTAATTTGGGAAAACTTCTACTGGATTACTAACAGTTTAAAGAGGGTACGGTATACCCCGAGGAATTTAAAAAAAATATTGCATTATCCACAATGAAGACAGCGCAATACGTTTGTATTTAAAAAAGCAAGATGGAGTTCCCCCTGAACTTCATAAACATACCACATCACACCTATGAGTTTGGGACTGTTATGTACTCTAGCTAGGTGCATGATTTTACACGAATTAGTGAGTCTCTATAGATCCTAGTAATCAATAGCAATGTATTTGTGAAGTCCAAATACCCTTCTCCCTGGGTTCAAAATCTCTGTGAGATTAACTCTTTTTCTAGAAGTTAAGGAGCTTCAAACAGTAACCAACGTTTTAAATCACAAAAAATACATTAATCAGCAGAAAAACCCTCAGATTGTAACTTCATAAGTATCGAACTAATGCATGTTACTACTCTCAAACCCTGCATTTTACCCTTTAGATACTTATTTTCACTACGGACAATAAATTTGCAACCCTCAAACTATAGCATTAAGTAATAAAACTGTGTACTAATTTACAGGTCCCTTTACATCGATCTAGTGGGCAAGACAGAAATGTTCAACATCAGCTCGTACTACTATGAGATCTCAGAGTCGGCGTTAGCAGCAAAGAGCGCCAACCATGACAACAAATGTTTTTGTAAAAAGTTTGTATACTTTTTTTTTCTTTTCGCATAATTAAATTTTAATAACGCCTTAACAGGAAACATTAATGCCAGCGAAGGAGACTTTATGCTATAGAGCATAAAGTTGAAAATCTATTAAATGCTACCGTTCGTATTTCATACGAACTAGTTTGTCTATAATAGATTTTCAACCTTAGCACCCTTTTTTTTTTTTTTTTTTTTAGCGTGGTAGAATCGTCAAATGAGACCTCCAACCCCGGGCAGGGCGGGAGGTACTGTCAGACTTGTACTGACTAAAATCCACGGTGTCCTTCAGTAGCCCTTTATGTTCCGGGGTCACGGTAATAGAAATAAATCCCGCGACCAACCTTAGCACCCTAAGCACCCTTTGCGCTTTGTATTAGAGACGTCATCTCTTGCAACATTGATTAACTGTAATGTCAACGTGTTGGTGTAATAGTTTGATACTTATACAATAGATGGCGCTAACGTTATCCAGCATGACTACATTTACCTAGGTGCTGAATCAGAAGGTCACAGGTTCGAATTCTGCTAGCAATCGATATTTTCTTTCCACAAAAAAAAGGATTAATAATTCTCCGACAATGGCGTGCTTTAAAATATTTAAAAGTATATCTTTTAATTAAATGGTGCAGTCACATTCTATTTTTCTTTTCTGTTTCATAACACCACCATATAGTGTAGCTACCACACCACACCAATATATTGTATTTGACAATACATAGTACTCAGATCTTCTTTCATCTCTCTCCAGGAACTGGAGTGCAAACCACGACGGCTGCCTCCTGATGGGTCTTCTGAACTTAATGCCGTGCCAGGGCGCACCAGCCATCGCCTCACTACCTCACTTCTACCTTGCCTCAGAGGAACTGCTTGATTTCTTCCAGTCAGGAATCATGCCCGACAAGGAAAAGCATAAGTCTTATGTTTATATTGATCCGGTAAGTACTTCATCATCATCATATCAGCCGTAGGTCTACTTCTAAACATAGGCCTCTCCTATACATTTTCAATAGGATCGGTTGGAAGCGACTTGCATCCAGCGCATCGGTGGCCTATTGTGACGTCCACGTGACGTCTTAAAGCGAAAATTACTCTCGCTTTATGACGTCAGTGTGTGTGGGAAAGAGACAGAGCTATTCAAGTTTTTCACCATCTCGTTTTCACAGTGGAATTCCTCTCGCTTTAAGATGTCATGGTAAGCCATCTGATCCTGATCTGGATAGATGATAAATATACGAAGGTATTCTGGAAGCAGGCCATTTCTTGAAGCAGTAGCTAAGTCTTCCTCTTCTTCAAATCGATCCAAAGATTGTCTTGAAAAGATCGCTCTTAGCTATACGTGTGATAGACCCATTGTGTAACCATCATTATTTTTAACCCCCGACGGAAAAAGAGGGGTGTTATAAGTTTGACGTGTCGTGTCTGTCTGTCTGTCTGTCTATCTGTCTATCTGTCTGTCTGTGGCATCATAGAGCCCGAACGGATGAAGCGATTTCAATTTAGTTTTTTTTGTATGAAAGGTGACTTACCTGCGAGTGTTCTTAGACATGTTTGATGAAAATCGGTTGAGCCGTTTAGAAGTTGTGGGGGTGAAAGTGGGGAAAGGTAACCGAGGGTCTGCAAATATACTCGAGTAGGGTATCAAATGAAAGCGTACTGAAAGGGAATATTGATGACTTAATCGGGAGTACTCTTAGCAACATAAAATGATACCTATAAGTATGTACCTTTAAAAAGTATAAAATAAAAAATAAATAAAAAAATTAAAAAACCCCCGACACAAAAACCAAGTTCCCTTTAAAAAGTAAAAAATAATAAAAATACGTCGCGTTGGGGGACTGCAAAAAAACAGGAGATGATAAATAATTTGGAGTAGTCCCCCAACGCGACGTATTTTTATTATTTTTTACTTTTTAAAGGGAACTTGGTTTTTGTGTCGGGGGTTTTTTAAATTTTTAATTTATTTTTATAAGAAGTAATACTTACCTGTAATTGGTTTAGTGTGTCTATCTACTTATTGAGTATAGTTTTAACTTTGATGAAATTCGAGTAAAACAATACATTTTTACAGACGACTGGCGTTGTTCTGAGCGGTTACAAGCGGCTACAATTCAACATAGAACTGCGCAAGATTGACAACGTCCCGCAGCTGTCGACCGTGCCCACTGGTTTGTTCCCTATGCTGTGGCTTGAAGAGGTACGTAGAATTCTTACAGAATATTCGCCTGCATCGCGAATTAACGACATTCCGTAAGACGTTCTTTTTTTTATCCTGGTGAAATCATCCAACGACTTCTCCCACTCAGGGCGCGTCGGGAGGGATTGTCAGACTTACCTGACCTGACTGACGGATCCACAGTGATCTTTCAATAGCATTTTACATTCCAGGGTCACAGTTAGAGTTACCTGATCAGACAATCTTGCAACCTACAGTAAGACGTTAAGAATGGTATTAAAAATTCGACCCTGTTGTTGTCAAATTCTTAACATTTTATTGTGACGAATTCCCTATCGTGACATTGGCGCCATCTATTGTAGAACTATCAATCTGGTACTACACACACACACACACAGACAAATTTCTAATCTACCCATCTTTCGCGTGGATGTTTCTCATAAAAACTTTAAATTAGGGTAATAATGTTACGGCTAAGGGCCTTTCCATGTTAAGGATTCTTGGAAACTATGTAGAGTATTATGTTTAGAATTAAGGTATTCCTGATACTTGTTTAAAAGCCTAGGAGCATTATTCGGCCAGTATAAACTGAAAACCTCTGAATTCCTGTTCTACATTAGCGAGCAAAAGTATGGAATCATAGGGAATCATTTACTTGGAGTTGATCAGGTATAGCCGCGTAAAATACTGATTTAATGAATTTGGTGTCAATTTATCGTTAACAGTTAAACTTTAAAAAAAGTACCATTTTTATTATTCTTAGTAGTTTTCAAGTAAGTAATCAAGATCGCGCGGATTGGAGTAAGTGATTTCATAGGTACTTTTGCTAGCGAGTGTAGTTTTTACAAAACTGAACATTTGTTGTGATATGAAATCATACAAAAAAAAATCATACATACTTATCAGAAAAAAAGTAGAATCAAATTTCAAAAGTGCAGGCACATAATTGTTTTTAGCACAAATTATTCCTACGGAAGTATTTAGTTGTCCCAAGTACCAACTATAGGTATGGAGAGTTACGACCAGTCAAACAGCTGTTATCTTTCGTTATAAATAAGTTGTTTATCACTCTATCTACCTTATCTATCTCCCATAAAGTTTAACAGAAAATAAATTGAGATTTATTTTCACCTTAACATAGCTCTTGATCCCTGGCAATACGCCAGAGAGAAAATGCAGTCGTCTCTCGAAGGAAATCGAATGGAAACCAGATGTTTTAAAAGTATATAAAATATTGCAGCCATTCATTCTTATGGCATGATGGAATACGGATCTTTTTCTCTTACGGATTTTCTGAACGGAGTTAAAAAAAAGATCAATGTAAACCTAGTACGTTTTAGATGCATTTCTGTAGGTAATAATCAGAGATAGTAAATTATTTTTAAAAATCCTTGGAAAAGACTTAGGTTAAAGTTTTATTTTGGTTAGAAATCCAAAAACATGCATTATGAACCTAATACAAAAATCTAATTGTTTACCAAAATATATAAATTAACTCAAATATCCAAAGTAGTAAGTATTATGTATCTCTGCGTGATCGACTCAGAAATGAGGAGATTCGTAGACGAACCAAAGTAACCGACATAGCCCAACGAATTAGCAAGTTGAAATGGCAGTGGGCAGGCCATATAGCACGCAGAACTGATGGCCGATGGGGCCGTAAGGTTCTCGAATGGAGACCACGCACCGGCAAGCGCAGCGTAGGACGTCTAACCACTAGGTGGGCAGACGATCTTATGAAGGCCACAGGATCACGCTGGATGCAGGCCGCTTACAACCGGTCCTACTGGAAGTCTAAAGGAGAGGCCTATGTTCAGCAGTGGACGTCTTACGGCTAATATGATGAAGTATTATGTCCAATTGAAGCACAAAACATAGCATTGAGCCATAGAAAAAAAAAACATTTGAATAAACAAAACACTTGCAGAGAGATTAGCACTTAGGAGTTGAGAATTAATTTTAATGCGTATTTCTGACTATTACAGAGCTGAATGTTTTAGGGAGTAAATTTTTCGACTCGGCAAAAACATAGGAATAAATCTGTTTTTGCTGAGTGGAAAAATCAATATCTACACTCTCTCTGACATAATAGCTCATCCTTGTTGACAATGTGGGTTGAGTCCTTTCTGCTAAACTACATCCAATTACATTAAACGGACGTTTACGATTCGAAAGTTTTAAATCAAATCAAATCAAAAGTCATATTATATTCAAATTAGGCTGATTTATCAGCACTTTTTGAAGGTCAATTTTTACATAAGACAGTCCCCCAAAGCGCCCCGACAGTTCCCCCCTTCGACTATCGACTATCATAGATTTTTTTCTCTTATAATAAATTCCCTAGTGCGTTATTCAATTTTTTTAAATTCGCTTTTGCTTTTTCAGGGAGCCACAATTCCACCATCAATACAACAAGAACTCCTCGACTCACACAAACTCCTCGGCTACGTAGAAGTCGCTCGATGGTTTTTACTCACGGTCGCTATCATAGCGGTCATAGTGTCAGCGGTAGCGGTCGCGAGGGCTAACGCGCTGCTCTCGTGGCCACGAAACAGTAACTCTGTCAGTTTTATATCGGGGCCCGGCGTTACTATGGTTAATAAAGGAAATTGATGGAATTGTTTCGTTTTATTTGCTTTTTCAGGCCCAGTACCACGACTGCATATTGTAAAATGAAGCCGATTTTTGGACATGGTTTCTTGTGACGACATACAGTATCTAAATCGAACACATTCAGGTCTAATGAAAATGTGAACTATTTTAAGTAAATGTTTTCCACTATTTTTTTTAGATCTATTCTGCTTGTTTGTGATGGAGATTCGAAAATAATTGGGCGTACCACATTATTGGACGGTATAAAATATATTCCAATTCTTCTCAACTGGCAATTTTGATACACATTTTCATTTCGACCGTGAACTCCAAAAATCCACCTTACTACTACGACATAAAGTCGCTGCAAACAAAATACAAAAGATGTCGAGTAGTTGTGCAATCGAATTTCGAACAGAGAATTATGTGCATTGTCATTACCACGTACATGATTCGATATCCAGATCTGTGAGCAATATCGTCAATACGTGCGACTCCTTAGCGATTGTCCAAACATTTTGTTCGGCCGGACGTTAGTCCGATATCTGATATAGTCAATCGTTGCAATGGGGATGGCAACTGGGGAACTAATGGCGCTAGCATAGCTAGTTCCCAGCATCGTCATTGGTTCAAATCTTATAGGTACTTCAAAATAGTACTACCTTATTGTTCAGATTAGGACCTAGCTATGGTGGCGCCATCTACAATTAGCTTTGACCGGCCTTCCCTATTCTGTATCGCGTCGCGTCATGAGCAAGTTCCCTAAGATAGCCGAAGTCAACACACCTCCGTTCTATTTCAAAATAAAACACATATCATACAAGATCAACAGTATATTCCTTATCAATCACTATCAGAACCTGTTCCTCTTCCACTGGAGTCGTTGTCGCTGTCCAACGCCTCATCCACCTCCATTTTCGGCGTCATCTCTCCGACTGTCTTGATGCAGCGTATCGTGTATTTGTTGAAGTCGCAACTGGGGAGAAAGGGAATTATATTGTTAGTTGGAAGTCGATATACAAGGTCTTTCCTTTAAATTGGCCGAAAGGGGGAAATCCACATTCATAAGTAGTAAAGAAGAATATTTTCATTAAAGGAAAAAAATGGGCAAAAATGTATGGAATTTAGTCCTTGTTCCTTGAAGAATAAAATCTTGAATCGAACAATGATTAATTTAAACATAGAACATAGCCTGTGACATTTTTTTTATAAACTAACATATGCGAAGCGAAATATCTGTATAACAGACACCGTAAATTACTCATGTAAACATGATTTTAGTTTTAGTTTAGTTACTAGCGACCCGGTACGAAGTGAAATAAAAATGAGGTAAATGAGGAACCGATCGATTTTCTGCAAAATTCTCATAAACCATCTAATAATCTTCAGTAATCTTAAAATTATAACGAAAAGAGGCATTGATTTTTATATATATTTAGATGATAAAAGCGCACCCTTGTGTTTTCTAATGCCCGATCACAGCGATACAAAATAGCGCATAAAAAACCGCTCGTGCGAACTAATTCAAACGTCACAGTAGACGCTAAGCTTTGCATCTACATGTGATGATTGATTAAATATAATAGGATTCCAACAACGTAGACCATTCAGCGGCTTAGAATACTTTTGGGTTCATTTTTACGCAAAAAGAATCCTTAAGACAGCCTCATCTATTAGTCTGCCAACGGAATGATTCATAGCCAGTATGGAAAACTCGGAAACAGTTCGAGGCAGCAAAAAGTAAAAGAACCACGTCGTCGGTTTTAGATTGTTCTTCTAAAGCCCGCTGTACATATTGGGCCAAGGCATTGGGCCAACGTATACGGACCTACTTGGCGGTACGTTGGTAGTTGGCGGGAATACGGACCGGCCAACCGAAAGTTGACGGTTTTTCGTGCACCAATCAAAGGATCTTGGAGTGCTTCGCATACAGTGTTCACACGTTGGCCCAATGTGTAAACAGCGACATTTGGAATTCATTATTTTGGCGCAACATGCTGGCCCAATGCCTTAGCCTAATGTGTACAGCGGGCTTTAGGGTGCCGTTGGTAATCTTAATGGGGTATTTAAACCACCAATCAATACAGATGTTAACAGAATCAAAAAAACTGCAAATCTGATTATAGCAGAGGTGATGCCCGCCTCGCTTGAAAGTGTTAATCACCTTGATAATAAAAGGCAACATCATCAATATTGGTTCACAGGTATTCGAACAAATATTGCGTTAGCCAACAAACAGAGTTGTAGGTTGATTTTTTGTTACTATTTCAATATGTAGAACCAGAGCGATAATGATATTCATTGATATTACAAAAGGAAAAATACGAGCCCTTATTTTTTAAACTCTAAATGATATCTAAAAATTAGATTAGTCATTTGTTGATACTTTCATAGACATCATCCATCATCTGCCTAGCCTTTTCCCAACTAAATTGGGGTCGGCTTCCAGTCGAACCAGATTCAGCTGGATATCAGTATTTTACATGGAGCGTCTGCCTGTCGGACCACCACAACCAGTAACTGGGTAATACCCCAAGGTAAGACTGGTTGTCAGACTTTAGAGCTTCTGACTAACAGTAACGACTGTCAAAGATTTACGAATGACAGCCGGGACCAACGGCTTTACGTGCTTTCCGAGGCACGGAGGAAACTCACTATGAAAGATGGTCACCCATCCACAGACCAACCTAGACAAGCGCGGCTTAACCCGGAAGATCGGCCTGTGCGGCTGTAATTATTTAGCCACGAGCTCCTCAATAGATATACTAGATGATACTTTCATAGACATCGAATACCCAGTTTTCCGAGTTTTCGAAAAATCGAATATCGGTTTTCCGAGTTATAATATCGAATACCGGCTATACAATAACAATTATCCGAATATCCGTTATCAGTTATCGATTTTTCGAATTTTCGAATACCGAGTTTTCCGAGTTTTCGAAAAATCGAATATCGGTTTTCCGAGTTATAATATCGAATACCGGCTATACAATAACAATTATCCGAATATCCGTTATCAGTTATCGATTTTCGAATACCGAGTTTTCCGAGTTTTCGAAAAATCGAATATCGGTTTTCCGAGTTATAATATCGAATACCGGCTGTGACTGATATACCACGTAGCGCCCTCTGTTGGCGCGTGGCGGAAACAGTCAACAATAAATGTCACCTTGTTCGCCCCACTCGCCTCAAGATGGCGTTAGAAGATAAGGACTTTAGCACATAGTGAACGACTGTTTGCGCTGCTCGACACCAGAGGCGCCTTTTTATCAATGAACCATTGTTATATTACGAATGAATGTTGTAGTTTTTTCCACTCGACACCAGGGGGATTGCTGTTGGCAACAGTTTCGAACATTCCAGAATTTTCTAGAAAGCTGAACCGGAAGTTTATCGTCTTCCGTGCACATTTTGCCTATTGCAATCGCTCTGTTCGCCTCGGGATTCGAAAGAGTGCACATGTCTCGTGTTTCGTAGCGCGTTAGATAGAAGTATCAAACTGTAACCACGCAAGTTGTACCTGTTCTGAATTAGCGAATGTAATATTTTAAAACCTATGGAAATATAATCTCCTAGTGGTGAATACTGACTTTTATTCATCAAGTCCACTCCGTCCTCTACATTGGTCCTTCTAACCGGACAGGTGCAAACGCGTGGTTCCAGTTTGATATTACGTGAAAGTGGTAGTGTGGTGAATGCAATATCGTAGACATGGTGAAGACACGCGGTATGCAAGAACCTCTCACAGCGGCCATGGAAGGGAACGAGCCCGTCTCCACGGAAATGGCGACAGCGGCGGTGACGACAGACCCGCCCGATTATTCCGTCACAGAGTCGGACCAGACCCAAGGTCACAGCCCAGGGGTGACGACACCACACGGACAACCACGAGACGAGACCAAAACCAATAGGAAGGCGTTGGCCCAGGCGAGATTGGAACTCGCCGCCGCCAGGTTAGCGCTCTTGGAGGCAGAATCAGCACATGAAGAATTATTGGAGGGAAGCTCGGCTGCATCATCGAAACGTCAAACGGAAGCTGTAGACTCCCTCAGCGGGCACCGCGGCCACACCCATCCGCTGACGTCACAACCCACGACGCCACACAGAAACTCACCCACGCCGCCGCGACGCGACGACACACGGACGACAACGCGTGACGACGCGCCACCGACCTCGCCGCGACGTAGCGACGAGGGGAGTCTGCTGCAAGGACTAACTCAGGCATTGTTAGAGGTAGCGCGGGGAAAACCCGCCGCCAGCAGGTATGAATTTGATTTACCTATTTATAGTGGCCAACCCGGCGATTGGCTGCATTTTAAAGCAGCGTATAATGAGTCTGCGTCAACTCATACAGAGGCAGGGAATTTAGCCCGCCTCAGAAAGGCGTTGAGAGGGCCCGCGTTTGAGGCAGTTAAATGTCTGTTTCTCGGAGCATCGTCTGTTCAAATTATGCAAAGGTTAGAATCTAGATTTGGACGACCCCACGCATTGATAACTTACGAATTAAATAAATTACGTCAGTTACCTAAAGTGTCAGATAACCCTACAGATATATGTGTGTTCGCATCAAAAGTAACAAACGCTATCGCTGCGGTGCAAGCTCTAGGAAGAACAGAATATTTACATAGCCCGGAAATGATTTCTGTGATATCAGAAAAGTTGACGGTCACATTAAGGAGCAGGTGGTACGACTATGAGATGGCTGCAGGTGACGCAGAGCCTGGCCTGATAGTGTTGGGACGATTTCTCACTAAGGAGGCAGACCTAAATGCACGGCACGCCACAGTAGAAGGGGAACATGAACGGAAACGTTCTCACCGACCTGCTCACAAGACTCTTAAAATGGCAGATACCAATGAAAAACCGTGTGTGATCTGCAACGGCAACTGCAATAACGTGGCTATCTGTCCTAAGTTTAGGAATATGACGATAACGGATAGATGGGAAATAACACGTAAAAATAAATTATGTTTCAGGTGCCTAAACCGACGTACGTGGAAGCATAGATGCAAGAGCAAGCAGTGTGAGGTGCAAGACTGCGAGCACTATCATCATAGGCTGCTGCATGGCGACAACAGTCGGGGAACAAGCGCCTCAAACGACGGTGAAGAGCGTCCTCGCGTCACAGCTGCAGAGCACGTGGCATCGCGCCCCGACTCCACGCCGCACACCGTCATCACCAACACGAGCACGCCGCGCACGTACAATCGAGTTTTGCTGAAAGTAGTACCAGTGACACTAACGGGACCAAACGGTAAAGTAGACACATTTGCTTTGTTGGACGATGGATCGACAATAACTCTACTTACTACTGAAGTCGCACAGCGGATAGGCGCAGAAGGTCCAAACGAACCATTCTACATCGAGGCTGTAGCAGGCACACGCATCGATGCTACGAACTCGCAACGAGTCAAGGTAAATATACGAGGAAAATACACAACTAAAGGCATTGACATCGAAGCCAGAACCATCGACAGACTCGAACTATCAGGGCAGTCAATAAGTGCACAGGACTTGGCAAACTTTGAGCACCTGACTCCTATAGTTGAGGAGTTAGCATATGATGCTGGCATACCAACAGTCCTGATTGGGCAGGACAACTGGGCACTCCTACTCGCCTCGGAAGCGAGAATAGGCTTGAAAGGTCAACCAGTAGCCTCACGCACACCGCTTGGCTGGACATTACATGGGAAAATATGCAGTCTGACAAAACTACATGTTTTACCACAAACCGGAGAGCGATGCGGTCATGTAAGTACAGACGAATCCCTTGAAAAACTTGTACAAGAGCATTTTAGCTTAGAGTCATTAGGAGTACAGCCACGCCGCCCGCAAGCAGACCCAGAAACAAGAGCGTTGAAAATATTACAAGAAACAACACGCGCTCTGCCAGAAGGCGGCTACGAGACTGGCCTATTATGGAAAAATGAAAAAAGATGTTTTCCAGACAACTACGCTTCTGCGCTCAACCGACTAAAAGGTACTGAATCCCGTTTACGCAAAGATCAAACACTCCAGCAAAAATATGCAGAGCAGGTGAAAGCACTGATAACAAATGGATACGCAGAGCTAGCACCGCCAACGCCATCTAGCACACACAAGTGGTACCTACCGCATTTTCCAGTAATAAATCCGTATAAACCAGGTAAAGTCAGAATTGTGTATGATGCAGCGGCACGCACAAATGGAGTGTGCCTCAATGATTATCTTCTCACAGGCCCCGATCTCTTACAATCACTCCTCGGCGTATTGATGCGATTTAGGCAAAAACCTGTCGCCGTTTCGGCGGACATAAAGGATATGTTTTTGCGAATAACAGTGAGAGTGGAAGATAGAGACGCACTGCGTTTTCTATGGCGCGAGGATACAACTTTAGCGCCCAGGGAATATAGAATGAGAGCAGTGCTATTTGGTGCGACTTCTTCCCCGAGCACTGCGATTTACGTGAAAAATCATAACGCACATATTCACGCGGGTGACTACCCCGAAGCGGTTGACCCTATAGTACGAAACCATTATATGGATGATTTTTTACAGAGCTTTGACAACGTAGAAGAAGCGAACCGAGTGTCTAAAGCAGTCGACACGGTACACCGGAGAGGTAACTTCGAGTTGCAGAAGTGGGCGTCCAACGAGCCTGCAGCTGTCGCCGGTCTCACAACCGAGCCCGCAGAAAAGGACATTCTGCTCAACAAGGAAGAAAAAATTCTCGGCCTTATCTGGCGACACCAAGACGACACTTTAGGATTCAACTTCAGGAAAGTAGACCCTTCTCATTTGAGTAAGCAGATCACAAAGCGTCAGTTGTTAAAGACGATGATGTCTTTGTATGACCCGTTGGGACTAGCCGCGCCGTTTACGACCCAAGCAAAGTCCATATTACAAGATGCTTGGCGTTTAAAAATCGGTTGGGATGAACGCCTACCTAAAGGTTTAGAACGTAAATGGCGGGACTGGTTAATTGCTTTGCAAAGTCTGAAAGGCATTCGTATTCCACGTTGCCACTCGGGTTATAGTAACGCGACTAGGGTGGAACTGCACGTATTCGTGGACGCGAGCGAACGTGCCTATGCTGCAGCAGCATATTGGCGTTCAGAGAACGGCATAGGCCAGGTGAACGTGTCGCTCGCGGCAGCGAAAGGGCGCGTCGCGCCCCTTAAGATCACAACTATACCTAGACTTGAATTACAGGCAGCTGTACTCGGCGGACGACTGGCACGCTGCGTGGAAGAAGAACACGATCGTCGCCCCGACCGTCGAGTGTTCTGGTCCGACTCGCGCACCGTGTTGGCGTGGCTGCGCGCCGGCGCACGTTCCTTCAAACCGTTCGTCGCGCACCGAGTAGCAGAATTAGAAGAAACCACCGAACGAAGCGAATGGCGCTGGGTTCCCACCGCTCACAACGTCGCCGACGACTCGACTCGCAGTATACCAGCTCACTTCTCTGCACACCATCGCTGGTACACCGGTCCTTCATTTCTCTATGACGACGAAGACGCCTGGCCGCGTGAAACAGACCCTCACCCCCTCATTGAAACGGGCGAAGAACGTGTCACCACTGCTTCCGATAACGAACGATCGACCTTAACAGAGGCACTACCGGACGTCACACGTTTCTCTTCCTGGCTCCGACTCATCCGCGCCACGGCCCGTATTCTCCAGTTCATCGACCGACTTCGAGTCTACACCACAACAGCTACTCGCAAACGCAATAAAGACGTTAGTGCAGACGACCCGGACTGGACGGCAAAACAACGGGAAGGTATGGGAAAACGATCCGGAGTGCGCAGCCGCAACCTCAGCACATCGCAGACGGTCTACATACCCCTTAGTACACAGTACACACGTCGGGCTGAAGTCCTATGGACGCGTGCTATACAGGAAGAAAGCTTCGCGAACGAATTGCGGCATGTCACCGGCGGGAGAAAGATACCAGCAGACAGCCGACTGAAGCGATTATCCCTGACAATCGACGAAAACAAGATAATGAGGATACGACCGCGCATTGCAGCAGCAGTAGACGTACCACGAGAAGCACAATCACCAGCAGTACTTGACGGCAATCACCGGTACTGCCGCTTGTACATAGATTGGATCCATCGGAAGTTACATCACAGCGGAGTGGAATGCGTCGTGAACGAAGTAAGACAGCACTACTGGATTTTGCGCCTGAGGCCATCAGTCCGTGCGGCAATCAGCCTCTGCCAACCCTGCAGACTACGCAAGGTCGTGCCGCCGGAGCCACTGACAGGCGATTTACCACCCTGCCGACTGGCGCATCATCAACGTCCGTTCACACACACAGGACTGGATTATTTCGGACCACTCTCTGTCACAGTAGCAAGACATCACGAAAAACGCTACGTGGCATTGTTCACTTGTCTCACTTCGCGTGCTGTCCATTTGGAGGTCGCCGCCTCGCTGTCAACGGATGCCGCTATACTCGCGCTGAGGCGCATGATGGCGCGTCGCGGATGTCCTGAAGTCATTTGGAGTGACAACGGTACCAATTTCCATGGGGCAGATGCTGAGCTACGTAAGGCTGCCCTAGAATCACTTCAACATGAAGCAGAGGTGCGTTGCATCGACTGGCGCTACATTCCACCAGGAGCGCCATTCATGGGCGGAGCATGGGAAAGGTTAGTACGCACGGTGAAGACCGCGTTGAACGCTACGCTTAACGATCGACATCCGTATGAAGATGTGCTCCATACACTTTTAACGGAGGTGGAACATACGGTTAATTCCCGACCCTTGACCCATGTGTCGGTTAACCCAGACGACGAGGAAGCCTTGACGCCTAACCACTTTCTGCTCGGCGCACCCTCCAAAGTTCCGCTCCCGGGAATTTTCACAAGGCCCGACGAATTACGTCGTTCACATTGGAGAGCGTCACAACGCCTAGCGGATTTGTTCTGGCAACGATGGGTACGCGAAGTATTGCCTACGCTTCAAAACCGGCGGGAGCCGCATGGACGCGGCAACATGATCAAGGAGGGCGATTTGGTTGTAATAGTGGACCCAAACTTACCAAGAAACATATGGCCGAAGGGGAGAGTCGAACGCACGTACCCAGGCGCAGACGGTGTCGTAAGAGTCGTCGAAGTCAAAACCAAGAGCGGTGTGATGCGTCGTCCTGTTAAACGTCTCGCGGTCATACCCGTAGAAAATTAGTCATCACGTATTGTATTGTTGTAGACATTAGCGTTGAATAGATTTAAGTCCTCATATTGTTATATGTGTTTTTCCTGGCGCCACTTCAGTATCCTGCCACCCGGAGGAGATTTTTTTTATTCATTGAATAATATATAGCAGGGCAAGGATTCTGGAGCGGCTACCCTTAGCTTTATTTTATTATATATTGTCATGTCTAATGCATCGAATTGTTCCTTGCATTCAATTGTGAGTAGTATTAAGTGTATACCAGTCACTAGTGGTACAATTGTGTACGTTATGTATGGACGCCGACACATCTGGCTGCCCGACCTGATTTCTTTGATTGATCGTCAGCTTTATCACGGTGGAAGGTTTATACTAGGTTGAGCGATTTGGCAGATAGATGAGTTGGTGTGCCGACGTCCATACACGGCGGGAGAAAATGTGACTGATATACCACGTAGCGCCCTCTGTTGGCGCGTGGCGGAAACAGTCAACAATAAATGTCACCTTGTTCGCCCCACTCGCCTCAAGATGGCGTTAGAAGATAAGGACTTTAGCACATAGTGAACGACTGTTTGCGCTGCTCGACACCAGAGGCGCCTTTTTATCAATGAACCATTGTTATATTACGAATGAATGTTGTAGTTTTTTCCACTCGACACCAGGGGGATTGCTGTTGGCAACAGTTTCGAACATTCCAGAATTTTCTAGAAAGCTGAACCGGAAGTTTATCGTCTTCCGTGCACATTTTGCCTATTGCAATCGCTCTGTTCGCCTCGGGATTCGAAAGAGTGCACATGTCTCGTGTTTCGTAGCGCGTTAGATAGAAGTATCAAACTGTAACCACGCAAGTTGTACCTGTTCTGAATTAGCGAATGTAATATTTTAAAACCTATGGAAATATAATCTCCTAGTGGTGAATACTGACTTTTTATTCATCAAGTCCACTCCGTCCTCTACACCGGCTATGCAATAACAATTATCCGGATATCCGTTATCAGTTATCGATTTTTCGAATATTCGAATACCGAGTTTTCCGAGTTTTCGAAAAATCGAATATCGGTTTTCCGAGTTATAATATCGAATACCGGCTATGCAATAACAATTATCCGAATATCCGTTATCAGTTATCGATTTTTCGAATATTCGAATACCGAGTTTTCCGAGTTTTCGAAAAATCGAATATCGGTTTTCCGAGTTATAATATCGAATACCGGCTATGCAATAACAATTATCCGAATATCCGTTATCAGTTATCGATTTTTCGAATTTTCGAATACCGAGTTTTCCGAGTTTTACATTTAAGTAAGGCAATTCTTAAATTCGGTAGACACCATCAAGCTTGATATCTCTTGTCTACCTGATCTACCTCCCACCGAGGGAGGTGTGAAATTAGCTTAGAAACGTATTCTAGATTATATTAGGTTCATGTCCTGCTTTTTAGATACTAACAAATAGTCAATATTAAAAATGACCTCTGATTTATCACCATAAAAAAAACCAAGTCTGACCGATTTCTCTTAGAAACCTGCAAGGTGTAACTATTAGATAAGTACAAGTTATATCATGCAATCATAAGTAGTGAAATCAGACTACTGATAACAGGATGACAGATTGCTGTCGAGTCTTTACTAAGAACACTAGGTAGATGATGGCCTTGAGATAGTTCCTTGACGTAGAGATAAACAGCTGATGGTCTTATCTTACCGGTCTTTTTTGGTTTACCTCAGAATGAAAAACGACTATCCTATTTTACACCGGTCTCTGATTTATCGACGAAAAACTGGAGTATGGGGTACTGGCTTGTGTAGAAGTCACCTTCCAAAGGTGCTGATTTTATCATCATCATCAGCCGGAATGTACGGACTTCCACTGCTGAACATAGGCTCTTAGACCGCCACGCCGAACGACAATCCGCCACTTGAATCCATCGGTTGCTCGCGACTCTCACGATGTCATCGGTCCACCTAGTGGGAGGGCTACGCTGAGTCTTCCGGTCCGTGGTCGCCACTCGCAAACTTTTCTTCCCCATCGGTTATCAGCTCTACGAGTGACGTGGCCTGCCTAATTGCCACTTCAACTTGCAAATTTTACAAGCTATGTCTGTGACTCGTTCTTCGGCGAATATACTAGTTCCGATTTTTATACCGCAAAGAAACTCTGAGCATAGCTCTTTCCATTGCTGGTTATGTGACTCTTAGTCTCTCAGCCCATTTTAAATATCTGCCTTATGTTTTTGATTTCTTTAAGTTGAACAATCTAGCTTAAATTCTACAGAACCTTGCTCAAAGTGAACCATTTTTTCTAGCGTCTAATTATTTGTGCTAAGCCTGGCTTCCGGTTTCTTTACATGTATGAGGAAAAACTGATTTTTATCACGTGCAAATTGGAAGAGTCAACGAAGACACGTGAAACGTGGTAAAAGAGATACGAAGCAATATGTTTGATGATAACCTTTTTAACCGACTTCAAAAAAGGAGGAGGTTCTCAATTCGGCTGGTTTTTTTAAGACTTATGTATCCTGCTTATGCGTATAGTTTCATTAAAATCGATTCTAGGCTGATCTTGTGACTAGATATTAATTATGAAAAAGAAAATGCGACCTCTATGTTGTTTTAATAAAAAAAAAAATACCGATAGTTAGATTACTAAAAAATATTTGACTCGTATTTTTTCTTTTGGTACTTAAACCAAAATTGACGAAGATACAACGCTTCTAAAAATCACAAAACTTCATTCGGCCGATAAAATTTGACGTCACAAGTCCAACTCCCGAATTTCAAAGCGCTATAACTTTCTCAATCTTTATTGATTGAAATAAAAAACAAAAACACGTATTCATTATTTTTCAATACTCGGACTGACGGACTAAACAGATTTTCATTTTATTTATACAATAAACTATTGAGAACCTTTTTTTTATGTCTGTAAGAAATATACGACTCACGGAGACAGTCCAAGAGCATTCCAGACAGAAATCCATAAATTACGTAGCTGATACGCAAATACATAAAAAAACTAGGACACAAAAAGACTCTAGGATAATATATCAATTTGATCTACGATATATTATATAAATCCGTAGGTTTTATATCAAGTGGAAACCCGAAAGATTGATACGATGGTTTAAGTTTAGATATTTATTTTGTCTGTGTTTATATATTTTTTGTTTTTATTTAAACCAATATTTGTTTTATTACTTTAGCATTTTGTACTTGAAATCTTTGAACATCTTTAATCTACCTCAAAGACCAGAAACCTAACAGAAAGAAACGCTGAAAAATTGTTCTTTTATACAAAAGTTCTATACTTAAATTAAAGATTTTCTATCAGGATTATTTTGCTATTAGAGATCCAAATTATTGGCAAATAACCAAGGATAATTTGTAAAAAAATCTTGTGAAATTCACTTGAAAATGAACTTTTTCTATGTATTATACTAGCTTTTGCTCGCAACTTCATATGAGCATAACGATTTTTATTGTTCCTGTGGGAATTTCGGGATAAAAACTATCCTATGTCCATTCTCGGCTTTCAAACTATCTTCGTACCAAATTTCATCTAAATCGGTTCAGTGGTTTAAGCGTGAAAAAGAGACAGACAGAGTTACTTTGGCATTTATATTAGTAGGGAAGTATGGATTGTAACAAACGGCTCTATACCCCGATTTTATGGAAAAAAAACGTTTCACAATAAAATAATAATGTCTAGACGCACCATCTGCTCGATTAAATTAGATCAGACATAAGAAGTGTAAAATTGTTGTGCAATCAATCTACCGTCCGTCTAGTGTGGGATGATGTCATTTTAAACTACATCGTTAGCTATTTTTCAGCAGTTACAAAAATGTTTACTTGTTCTTCAAAAGACTCCAAATGCATTTTGCCGCGTTCGCCTAAATAATAACTTCAGACAAGTTATTATTTAAAAAGCATGTCCATGGAGTTTCTTCCCCCTTCTTCTGCACACAGATATCTAACTTTTTTTTATCATGATGTGGTAATATTATCAAATGAGTGTTGCCACCCAGGGCAGGACGGGAGGGACTTTTAGACTCGTACTGACTAAAACCGTGGGTAATAGCTTCAATAGCGAGCGAGTAAGCGATATGAGTTTACTAGTCAATGACGTCACAATTCGCTATTACCATACAAATCTATGACAGCACGTTTTGACAGCTCATAAAAATAATGTCAACTGAGGGTCTAAAACGGCCAGTTTAAACAACATTTTTAATGTCCCAACGTCCCATTGTCGTTGGTGAATGAATACCCAATGATGTTTCTGGAAATGCACAAAGTGAATCATTTGGGATATTGATGAGTGGCCGTTTTACACTCTCTGATAGGTCGTGTCAAATATCCTATTTGACCCTGTAGATAAAATAAAAACAAATTCCAACAAAAAGTACTTACATCTTACTAATCTGCGAGTACTTCACAGTGAGTACTTTCTCTAAGGCCAGTAGCACACTGGGAGGGAACTTCCGTCTCTTCACGGTGACGATGGCCTTCACCCACAGCAGCTGATGTTCTAAATGTCTGCTATCTTCTAGAAGACGAGCTATTGAGTTCAGTAGACGATCTGCGTAGTCATCGTCTAAGTTCGCTACTGTTAAGTTTACTGAGGGAGAAAACAAAAGAATTATTATTATAGTAGAACCCACACTAGGAATTTTTCGTGTGTTGTGGGTGCGTTTACAAATATTTAAACTTATATAAACAAAGACCCAGATCAAGTTACAGATCATACTTGATTACGTGATTGTTCCGTGAGGGAATCAAACCCACTACACGCAGCGCACCAGTCAATTGTTCAGCCATTGCGATAACTGTGCCGTCAATTACTAAACTTAAGAGGACGTATTTTTTCTAATTTCGTAATTTCTCCTGTATCGTGGGTGCGTTTACAAACATAGAAACTCGCATACACAAAAACCCCGACCCGGAACAACTACTTGCAGATCATACAAATATTTGTTCCGGGCGGGGATGGAACCCGTTACACGTTGCACTGCAGTCGATCGCTCAGCCACTGCGCCAACCGAGCCGTCAAGTAACTGACAGACTAATAAGATTTTTTTATTCAAATACCCTCATATTAGTATCGATCTCTATGATGAAGTTGGTACTCACTGTCATTAACAGGTACAGCCTCCACACACTGTTGTATGACGGTGTGTTCGTTCAGTTGTATGGCGGCCACGAGGGCAGAGCCCCACGCTTCTTGTAACAACAACTGTTTCACTGCGTATGGGGTCGACGAAGCTTCGAGACGGTAAGGCCTGTGGATTTATTCGAATTTTAGAATGAGGTAAAAGTAGAGGTTTAATACAGACGTCAGCACATAAACCTATCCAAAGTCGCTTCATCGTTCCCGCCTCTGTTATCTTTTTATTTATCGTGGTAAAATCAACAAATGAGGCCACACAACCAGGACATTTGCGTTCCGGGTTCGTTAGTCCCGCGACCCCGACAACCTCTGTACACTTACGGCCTGACCGTTCATCCCAACCCACCGATGCGTACAAACCATTTTGAAAATACGATCATATTGCACATAGCTAAGAAGTGGAATTTCCTGCCAAAGTCTGGGTTTCCTGATAGCTACAACCGTTCGACTACATTATTGCTTAGGATTCCACAAGATGTACGATCAAGACAGAGTACAATAACTCACAACGGATTTCAAAGTGATTTTAATGTTTCAAAAGAAAGCATCACATGCTTTCAACAGCCGATGTATTAAACTGTTGTTGAAATATAAATACCTGAACGTGCCATCGATGCCTGCGTTCTGACTGTATATTAGAAGACCTTCAGTGGCGGCCACTGCGAAGCTGTCTCCAGTCGGCGAGAACCTCACGCAGTGAACTCGAACCTAGGATTTTTTATGAGATTATTAGATTAATTCCATAACATTCTTTAAGGTTAAAAATATATGTGTTCTTAAATAATTACTAGCACAATTTATTGTTACGGCACCTCTCGCTTACAACCGCAGAGGTCCCATATGTCTCTACCGAAATTCATCAAAATCGGTAGATGGGCATAGCATTTTAATGCGCTCGCTACGCTTGGTCCGACCTTCCTTCTAAACCTAACATGTATGAGTCGAAGTGCCCTTAATTTTAAAGTTCGTTTCACTCGCGTCGATGACTCACGGACGAATAAATAGTATGCAACTCCCAATTCCTCCAAAACTAATGAGAACAAATGATATTTATGCCACAGTATTATGCTAATAATATTTAAGCGAAAACGTTATGCCAAACAATATTATAAGGCTATAAATTTTATGCTTATTGTGGGCTTATCTGGAGGCACGGTAGTGCCCTCCCAAGACAAGTGCTTATGTATCTTTATTTTGACATATTTTTAGTAAGCATCTTACCTCTGGCTTCACTTTCCGGTCGGCCATATCCCCGTCCTTGACTCCCGGCAGACGCACGTTGACGTCACCTCCCTCCAGATCACCACGTTCTTCCACGAGCGCCATGTTGCCGAACTCCGTCATCAATCGACGATTTATGAAGTCCTGGTAACAGAAAGATTATGTAATATCAAACGGTAGTTTTTAATTTTTATTTTGTTACACTTTAGGTATACGCAAATCATTTCATCAAAAAATTAAATAATAACGCATGTGAAGGTGGTCCTAAGATAATGTATGTGAATAGTGAACGAAACCAGACCAGGCCAACGGGTTTGAATGCTGCTCTGCAACACTAGTGAAACCTGGTTAGCTGGTACGTGGATAAGTGAGAAAGCTCCATTTTTATATACAGGTTTAATTTTTCAACTGAGCGTGGATGGCTATATCCGAAACTATGAGGAATATCGAAAAACGTTGAAAGGAGTCTCGAGGCCGATTTTGACGAAAACTAAAACTGCATTGGATTTTAAATTATACAATAAACCTGGCCAAGGATTACTTGCTGAGTTTGAAAAAAAATCACACCCTGTATTATTACACCATTCGATAGTAGTGCTTATAAGGATCAAATTCTGGGAAGTCATCATATACGGCAAGCATAAAGAACGTCTTTGATTATGTGAAAATCCATCCTCAAGAAATCAAATTTTCCGTTAGAAGCTTCTTACCCTTTTATATTTACCCATAATTGCCATAATAAAGTACATGATACTCACATTAACAGCATCCAAAGATCTATTCTGCGTGATGACAAACTTCTTGATAAGAATAGATTCCTTCACGCTGTACAGACAGACATGTTTGGAGTTACCACCGCCAAGTATGCAGGAACCATCCGCGGAATAGCATATCGTTGTGAAAGCTCTGGAACAAATCGTTGATGTTAGTTACTTTCATAACAATGTAAAAACTGAGCTGCTGGTCAAATATTGTCCTTATTCAATTTGAAATTGAGTTGAAAATACTAAACTTTATTCCGCCTGCTTTTTACGTACGTTTTGAGTAATTTATGTGGCCCACTCAAATTCTTTGGTATTATTCGTCGCGTCGTTGAGCTAACTCGCGAATTACAAAACTTCTGCGACCTTCCGATTCAGTACACTACCGCTACGCTTCCGCCAACCAAGTAATCGCAGTCATGATGAGCATGACTGCGATAGGACTGCGACAGGGTCGTATTTTACACTTTATTCTTAACTTCTTACAGTGACGTTAGCCCTATCTATTTTAGAGCTATCAAACTAGTTCAAATCCGCCTCGCAATAAGAGTAGTAAGTACACGTACTTAGTCTTGAGCATCTTCTCTGGGGTGATAAGATCAGTGTCAGCTCTGCCTGAGCCGAGATCATTCCTGCCTTCGATGCTGCCCGTCTGATCGCCCGTCGTCGTGTTGAAGAATGTTATGTTACCGTCGAGGGAGGATACCGCTATCTGATAAATAAATATAAAGATAATTAATAATAGGTTAATATAAAATATACAAGACTATAAATATTGGAGGAGGACTGGAGAGTGACATTCAATATAGTAGATAAGCTCAAAATCTGTCCAATACTTTTTCAATCATCCCTTTTTTAAAGATGCGGTTTTTTTGGTCCCAAAAAAGGCCTTTGAAACCTATACCTTATTATATTTAAAATAGTATACTTAAAGAGTGGAAATATTAATTTAGTCGGGATTTACACCTTGCCAGATGCAAAATCATTAAAGATCTTCCAAAACATCTCACCTCTTCACCATCAGGCCTAAACGCGACCTGCAACGCGTCCGATGTAAGTTGAACCGTCTCACAGTCGGCACTGGTCTCGATGCAGTTCCATATCCTGATGGTCTTGTCCCAACTAGCTGATACTAAGCGGGAGCTCGCGAGTGTAGGACTGAAGGTGACGCAAGACACTGGCGCTTCATGACCTCCTAGTACCTGAGGAAGATTAAGATGAGTTAGTTTTTGTTAAAATCTGTTAAATATCTGTTGAACACTTGTCCAAAAAACGTGAAAACGACTTTTATATCAACGTCAAATGCCGTTTAGCAGTTGACAGTTTATTTAGACAAGTGTTATACCGATTTTTAACTTTTTGTAGTAAGACGGTGTATTTTAAAACTACAAATCGACTGATCGATCAACGCACAGCTGAAAGTGCTCGATTTAGAAGCATGAAATCTCAAACGTTCAGCAATGACGTAATCATCCTTACGGTTCCACCAACTATTCGACTTATCATCATCTCAGCCATAGGACGTCCACTGCTGAACATAGGCCTCCCCTTTTGATCGCCACAAGTACCGGTTGGAAGCGACCTGCATCCAGCGTCTTCCGGCGACCTTCATAAGGTCGTCTGTCCACCTTGTTGGTGGACGTCCTACGCTGCGCTTGCTAGTACGTGGTGTCCACTCTAGCACTTTTCGGCCCCATCTGCCATCCGCTCTGCGAGCAATATGGCCTGCCCACTGCCACTTCAGCTTGCTAATCCGGTGGGCTATATCGGTGACTTTAGTTCGTCTACGGATCTCCTCATTTCGGATTCGATCACGCAGAGAAACACCGAGCATAGCCCTCTCCATAGCTCGCTGAGCGACTTTGAGCTTTGAGATGAGGCCGATAGTGAAAGACCACGTTTCGGTGCCGTAACTCATCACTGGTAACACACATTGGTTGAAGACTTTCGTCTTGAGGCACTGAGGTATATCGGACGAAAAGACACTGCGTAGTTTCCCGAACGCTGCCCAACCGAGTTGGATTCGGCGGCTGACCTATTTCTCGAAGTTGGATCTACCTAATTGGACTACTTGTCCTAAATAGATATATGAGTCAACAACTTCGAGTACCGAGTTTCCAACAGAGACTGGGGTGGGCACAACATTGGCATTTGACATAATTTTCGTCTTGTCCATGTTCATTTTCAAGCCCACCTGTTGCGAAACTCGGTCGAGGCCATCGAGCATCATGCTGAGTTCCTCCATCGACTTTGCCATGACTACGATGTCGTCGGCAAACCGAAGGTGAGTGATGTACTCGCCATTGATGTTGATGCCAAGTTCTTGCCATTCCAGGAGCTTGAAGGCGTCTTCCATTGCGGCAGTAAAGAGTTTAGGGGAGATAACATCCCCCTGTCTGACGCCTCTTCTCAATGGAATCGCCTTCGTACTCTGCTCCTGTGTACACCTCGATGTACCGACAGTCAATACGGCATCGCTGGAGTGACTCAAGCACCGCCCATGTTTCCACCGAATCGAAGGCTTTCTCATAGTCCACAAACGCTAAGCATAATGGCAAGTTATACTCCTCGGTCTTCTGTATAACTTGCCGCAGCGTATGGATGTGGTCTATGGTACTATAGCCTCTTCGGAAACCGGCTTGTTCGACTTAACACTAAATAAAATGCGATTAATGTGGTGATACATAATCGGCTCAACTGCAATATCTAATATGCCACTAGGGGCATTTATACTATTTACTAGTCGATTTTTATTTAGACGGTAGATTTTGGCGAAGCGGTAGATTTTGGCGAAGCGGTAGATTTTGGCGAAGCGGTAGATTTTGGCGAAGCGGTAGATTTTGGCGACACGGCAGCTCGAACGTCTAGACATCAGGCAAACCCACCGAAAAATCAACTTTTGTACAATAACTTTATACTTACATCCAAAAGCTTGCCAAACTTGATAGACCATAAGAATATCTCGAAGACATCCTGTCCTCCCGCCGCACACAACTCACTGCTCGAGTCTAAGGCCACGCAACTGAACTGTACCAGCGACGGAGACGTCAGCGTCCGGAAGTTACGGTATCTGAAAGTGAACAGTATGCTTAGTGAGGTAAGCTTGATTTTTGTCTGTAGGGCATAGATTGCATGTATTGTGTGTTATGGAAGTTATGGTAGTTGAATGGGGTGCTAAGACAGGAAACCTCCACGTGCGCCCGTGGACTGGAGTTCCCTCTCGGATACGTCCGGGGGGAAGACCAGTTTTTCGGGCCGGTGCACCCTGGGATGCGGGCAAAAACTCTTCCTTAGGCACTGTGTGCCTAAGGGGTCTCTTTGCCCGTATGCGAATAGCCTGTCGTGTGGACGCTCCAACGCGTGTCCCTCTGATCAGCAGAGGGCACAGCGGCGGAGCGGGCTTGCGGACGGTGAGTAATGGGTAGCTCGCCGTCCGACCGAAGACCAAGCCCGGGTCGGTGGCGCGTCGTGTTTCGCGCCAAATGCCTGCTGGGGTCGCGGGTTTTTTCTTAACCCAGGATACCGCGGCCCTGGAACGTAAAGGGCATCCGAAGGAACACGGGTGGATTTTAGTCAGTAAGAGTCTGACAGTCCCTTCCGCCCCGCCCAGGGCGGGAGGACTCATTTGATGATTTTACCATCTAAAAAAAAAAAAAAAAAAAAAATGGTAGTTGAATGTGAGCGGTATTCTTAGTTAGGTAAGATTAGTTATTGACTGCAGTAGATAGATTGCCTTATTGGGTATGGAAGTTAAGGTAACTGAAAGTGAGCTGTATCTTTGGTCAAGTAAGGTTGCTTTTTGATTGTAGGGAACAAGTTTTATGAATTTATGAGGCACGTAATTTACGATATCTGAAAGTGCGCTTTGTGTTCAGTGGAGTAAGGTTCAGTTGTTGAATGTAGTGTTTATATCGTATTACTTGTGTGGTACAGAAGTATTTTTAGAGGTTTAAGATTGTTTTTTTCAGATTACACGAATTTCTCAATCCTCTAATTTTGAAGTTGGTTAAAAATTTAAGCTTGTTAACTCACCTAGTCAAATCGTAGCACCTAACCGTGCCATCCAGACTAGCTGATACAAAGAACTTCTTATTGGCACTAAAAGTGATACTAGTGACCGTAGACTTATGTTCGTTGAAGGTCACAAAACAGAAGCCGTTGGTTGTGTTCCACACTTTGACCTTCCCATCATAACCTCCTGTGACTATGTACAGTCCATCCGGGGAGTAAGCGAGACAGGTCATGTCCAGGGAGTGGCCTTGTTGCTTCATCACATATTGTTCACCTGAAAAATGAGCTTACGGTTAAAGGTGATAAGGTTTATAATAGAATGGCATGATTTAGCTATGGATCATTGGAAATTAAGCTCTGTATAGAAAGATTATAGTTGCTTTTGGAATAACTAGTATTGAGTGAGTCTTGATTGAATCGTGTAAGGAGAAAGACTAGGGAAGTGACGACATGACGCGATACAATTGCAATTCGACCCATTCAAAATCAACCGAACCACTACGACATAATATTATGACATTAAACACGTTGTTATCTACGGGTAGATGAAAAGCAAAACACGATCGACTACGACGTCAACACAATCGAATTGCATCATTATTTCTTAGCGGCAAGGTCGATTTTCATTTTTGGTTAATAGAAATTACATATCGCACGAATCCAGTCACGGGTAAGTTTCAGTACTAACCATGTTCACTAGTTGTGGAAGTCAGATAGGAAGATTGGTCCTCCCAGTCAGATTATAACATTTTATAATTGAGAAAGCTAGGCACATGATGATCTTAACGAGAATCTCACTTACTCTGCCACTCCCAAACCAGCAGTTGTCCAATGTTGGGACAACCAAACGCTATCCAATCTCCAGGTGCTGATATGGCAATGCTGCTAATTCTGTGTTCAGATATGCTGAGCGTGTGAATAAGATTCACGTCTGGCATTTCGTGTAGGAAGAATATGCCCGTGGAGAAACCTGGAATTGAGAATGATGATGAAGTTTTAGGAAAAATGGAATGTGGTATAGGATTATTGTATTCAATCGCAGTGCGCAGGAGTACCAATTGCTTCTGGATGAGCTTGCTACATTTTAAACCTTATCTTTGCTTTCTGGGCTAGATTGAGGCCAAACCAAAGTTACATAAAAAAACGTTATACATTACGATTTATTATGTCAACGAAAATGCAATCGGACTTTCCTAGGGCCAAACCCCTACCAGAATCGCAGGACTGTCTAAGCAGGTTACTGTGGACCTTAGAACGCAAAGGGCATATAAAGAAACAGGGTGTATTTTTAGATAGTAACAGTCATGTCCGCCCCAGTGGGAGGACTTACCAAAAAAAAAAATAGGGGGTTCATACCTGTAACCAACATCTTGGTTTCTCTATGATACTGTGCGGCAGTCAGCTTAACCTTATGATGTGCCTTCCTAATGTCATCACCAATATAATGTCTGCCCAATTTCTTGTAGAGTAAACGCTTCTCGTCTTCCGTTTTAATTTCTTTTTCTGTGGGATCCGGTTCATTGTCACTTTCCTGTAATTTTACATCTGAATATTATACACTAGCTTCCGCTTGCTTCGTACGCGTGAATTTCTTGGTCTCGACCATTGGGTCATGGGATGAGCATTGGTTCATCGTATTCCCTCGACATATGCTAAGTGAAGCGGTCTTTTAGGGTCCAATCAATTGTATAATTGGGCTCAATCCAGACTCAGTACTGTTACTATATTAATGGGCCTATATGAAGGCGACATGACATAAGCATTTTCAGAAAACCAAGGCGTTGTTTTCTTAATGACTATTGAAAGTGGAATAAAGATGAACTAAGCCAGCATGCTACCCTCATCATCTGCTTAAAATTACCCATCCACCAACTGACCTAAGGAAACGTGTAGTTAGCCTTAGAAAATCGACCTGGGTAACTTTTATTGGTTAGAGTCGCTCCTCAGTGAGAATTTTTTACTGAGCTCTAAAAATAACAAATTAATACTTACAATTTCTTTATCCTTCTCAATAACAGCTTTTTCATCTACCTCATCCTCACTTTCTTCATCCTTCACCATCTTGCGTCTCTTGCGGTGAGATATCTGAACATCGGAGACCACCAGATCATCCACATCAATGCTAGCCTCCCATAAACAAACCTGACCATTCCTACTGACAGTTATCAAGTCCAGACTCTTCTTCTCAAAGAAAACTCCGACTATTTTATCTGTATGACCACTGAGAGAGTACATGCTAAGATTGTCTAGATAATCTATGGTATAGATTTTGGTGGTTGTGTCTTTGGAACCAACTGCTAGGAGTTTGGAGCAAGGAGACCAGTCTAGGCAGGTCACTTCGTCTCTGGATTTCTTGAAGACTCTTTTCATGACAAATGAGCGGAACTCTCCAGTGAACGAGCATGGTGCAGTCATTATGAATACTGGAAGAGAAGAAATACACAGTTATACAATTCCATTAATGATTGAATTTTTTGATTTATTCCTACAGGAAAAAGGCCTCTAACTAGGTGGACCGAAGACATCTTGAGAGTCGTGGGCAGCTGATGGATACAAGTAGTGAATTGTCGTTTGGCGTCGCGGCTTCCGGCTAATGATGATGATTTTCCGAGAGATTGCTGCCTCCTTCCAAAAATTACTACCGCACAGAAGGAGGCGCCGCCTTCCCACGTACTATCGCCTCCGTCCCGAAGCGAGAGCTTGCTTCTGCCGACCACCCGCCGTGACAAGATCACGGCGGTGAGTAATAAATATAAACCTTATGATAAGTACCTATGTCATCACAGCAAGCTGCAAAGTATTTTCCGTCCGGACTGAACTTGACTGCATTAACCTGTTGCTTGAATTTGTACTTGTGTATGACTGTACATGTCAGTAAACTGATCATCTGGGCTTCTCCCTCTGAAAAAAAAGGTCCTTAAGTTAGATAAAGAACTCTGTGGTAGGAACAGTATATTTTTTAGAATCTGGAGCTTAGGATCTAATTCTATTTATTATTTTCTGCTACATCATTCATGAGATCCATAGCCTATATTTGTATCATGCATAATAGCTGAGCCATTTTTTTGTTTGCTAATTTATAAAAAGTTATGAGAAGCAGCAGGTCTTGGGCAAAACTTCATGCAAACTTCCTTGGGCAAAAGTTAGTGTTTTAGTAAGACTTAAGGCTAATACATACTCTCATTGACTGCCAACAAAGTAGATCCATTGGGCGACACATCAACTGCTGTGTAGTTGTAGTAGCTCTCAAAAGAAAGGGTGTTGCTTTTGTTTCTAAAATAAAAAATAAAAATGTATCTATGATGTAAAAAATGTTACAGTAGAATCCGTTTATTATGACTCCGTTTATAATGACCAACCGCTTATTATGACGTATTACACAGCGAAGTTTGGTTTTCATAGAAAATTCTTTCAACACCTTCGACAAGTGTTCGGAAGCGTCACGTGATACCCGATGATGTTCGGCGCAAGCGCATGGTTGTTTTGAGTCTCAGTGGGTAATACAATTAATATTATTGACTTAGTTCTATAATTGTCTCTCTGTTAAAATAAATACATACTGACAAAACAGGAGGTTGTTTATTTTGTACAAAATGCTTTGTATGACGTCCGCTTAGAATGACTGTCCCTTCAATGTCATAATAAACGGATTCAACTGTAGTTTGATGATAATGTACTATCATAGTTGTACTACATTGTAATGTATTACGGTTGTACCTGGTATATGTTGAATTGCGGACACTAGCCTTATATACAAGCAGATAGATGCACATAAGCATGGAAACAACTTCCAAATGCCACGCAAGCTGTGTGGATGCTTGGTGGTTGAAAATGTTTATCAAGGTGCGAAAAGGTTTACCTAAACTTAAATGTACAACATTGAAATGCCAAGTGATTAAAAAAATTAGAATGATTGAATAATATATCACAATTTGTACTTAAATAAATAAGTAACTAAGTAAAATAAAAACAAATAGTATCTGCTAATGATAAATTACAAATCTTAGTAGGTGTTAAGAAATTAATGCTGGAAAAAATCTCAACCTGGCCCTGTAATCAAACTATACTCAGCAATAACAGTGGTAGCTACTATATCAATCAAATTGTGTGAAATATAATATTATACTTACTGTTTTAAATTATATACAGTTATTTTGTTTCCTACTGGGCTTATTACACAATTTCCATCGCCGGTGAACAAGATATCACCTCTCCGATAAACTGTACCAAGTAAGTTTTGGAACTGAAACATTCGGAAAGGTTATGTTTAGAAAAACAACATGTTTATTTATGACTTTTTATCATAAAACTTCGGTACTTCCTCAAAACTAATGAATAGACGTTAAACGGTTTAAATGCATTGCAATGCATCGAAAACTGATTTAAGCTACTTACAATATTCAAAACAAACACAAATAGCAAGTTTGTAACATCAAATGTTTATATTTTAGCGGTTACCTTGTAATGAAACTTCATTTTGACTTGAAGATGATTTCTTGTTTATCAGTCCAATTATAAATTTCAAACATTCATATTTTTTTACTTATATTTATTCAGAAATATATTATATTTTATGCAAACAGAACCAAAACTTCGCAAAAAGCATGCTTTCGGCAACCTGCAATGTGAAGTTTTTGACATTGACATTGACAACCTGACATTCCTGACAATTGGTTCAGCCATAGATTTAGAAGATAAACTGCGTCTTCTTTAGCCAAATGTCAAATAAAATTCTTCATACCCTCTCGTCTAGAACAAAAAGACCATCTGTTTTTTTTACATAACCATGTGTCCATGGACATTTTCTATGCATGGTATATTTCTGTTGCCGATATTACAAGGAATACTTAAAAACCAAAAAAAAAAAAATATTCTATAGGCCGAGGGTTTTAGCTCGTTATTGCTAATGAGAACGATATTTAAAACTACAACAGTACGCGTAGCATGGCGATTCTATCTCTATTCTACCAAGAATAGACAAAGTTATTCCATCGTTATTTCTGTACAAATCTACTGTTTTTTGCAAAAATATGACACCATTCATACACTATTGAAGAATAGAACGTTTATTTTCAACTTTTTTACATTACCATGCTTAACCCTTTACGTTCCGTGGTCGTGGTAATTCGCAATTCCTGCGACCCTGTCAGGCTTTGGTCCTCTAGAAGGGGCCCCTTTTTGCTGATAGGCTTTGAGGCACGCATGGAATACAACATTCCGTCGACTCGGGTATGGTCCACTGTCGGAAAGCGAGTCACCCATTATGCGTCGCCCGCATGCCCGCGCTCACGGTAGCCGACCATTGCGGCTGGGATTAGGGTGGACGCTGTCCTCTCCCTCACACGTCCCGCGTCCTCCTTCGCCAGCATGATTGCTTCGAGAGATCGCCACCCATCGTCATCGTGAGGACACACGGAGATGCTCTGCCCAAGCGGGCAGTCCTGCACCGTATGCTCCACCGTGTCCTCCGGGCGATCCTCGTAGTGGTACGACACGGGTACCTACCGAAACAACAGGTAGAATCATTTAAAGGTACACAGAATGTTTGGTAAATAATGTTCCCTTTAAAAACAAATATGTAATTATTATTTATTTTTACCTTTTTCACAGATAAATAATGGTACGGAACCCTTCGTGCTCGAATCAGACTCGCACTAGGCTGGCTTTTTGTGCCAAAATTCGGATACACACATTTTAAAACAAAAACGTTAACGTTTTGGACGTGTATCCAAACATTTTTAAATAAGTAATTTTCTCAATGATACCATCAGCATAAATTATAATTTCTACTATTATGTTCATTAAAAAGTTTATATTCCAAATGCAAAACTTGAGTTAAATTCAGTTCGTTTTTAGGTCGTTTTGTGTGAGCTGTTTGTCATTCGATTTGTGTTTTTTTTTTTAATCTCTCCTAAGAAAAGTCCCGCATATCGGAGCTCTGACGACTATGTCGATCTAACCAGATAGATACAGGCTCATCATCAGCCTATAATGTTCCCACAGCTGGGACACAGACCTCCTCTCTGAAAGAGGGAGTGGGCCATAATCCACCACGCGGGCCCAGTGCGGATTGGTAGATGTCACATATTTTCGAATTTTTGATTCTAGGACATGCCGGTTTCCTCACGATGTTTGCATTCGCCGTTTTGAGAGCAGTGGTGATGAAATAAATTACTCCAATACAGAAAACCCAGATTCTTAATAGGCCACGAGATATGGTAGAACATTTTTATGAGTGCTTGCGTGGCATTCACTTACACATTATTTTATAAAAAAAGCCTTCCCTAAAAAGTTCAATTTTGCTCCTCAATAAGAATTCCTAGCAGCCAGACCCGGGACAACTGCTTGTGGATCATTGTACAAATATTTGTGCTACCCGCGAGAATCGAACAAAAATGACGATAACTTTTAATTTTCAGTTGCAATACTGGATTCAATTCTAAGCAGTAGTTTTGTTATTCATTTTTAACCTTATTTCTAATGTTACAATTATAAATGTACAAATAAAAATATATAAAGAAAACACAAATTCAGGAGCCGCTATGATAATTATCATTGTCTTTATGTCCAATTATTTGTATTTTAATATATTACTAGTTGGTAGAATTTAGAACATGGTATCATTCTAACTTAATCGATACAGGATTACTTTTAATTTTGAAGTCATTAATTTTCCTTTCTAGAAAATTAGTTACTTAGACAAACTTTCATAATTATTTGTAACTTAATTTTAGAATATTATATTTTAACGATTTGCATCGTTGAGAAGAAAATTAATTTATAAAGAGTATTGAAACAAATAAATAGTACATGCGCACAAGAAAAGTGCTGGCCAGCGATCCACATCAATGGAATACGTCATAACGCAGCCAAATCTTTAGCTCAGGATTGGCTGCGCATTTCGGAAGTGACGTACGAAAACCAATCAGAACTTAGGTCATATCGAGCACTGCCTTGAACATCAATCGTCATATGACCCATTCTATCGAGTCTGCAAAGCTTGGGCCATATTTGTCTGAGCAAAAGTAGTTCCGTGGAGTGAGTGTGTGCAGATAGTCATCACAGTTTTTGGGACCTGTAAATACTCCCTCAATCAACCTACAAAATGTCGGCAACCGAAAACCCAATCTATGGACCCTTCTTTGGAGTTATGGGGGCGGCGTCTGCTATCATCTTTAGCGGTATGTATTTTGTGGTCCATTATTGTACAAATGGCTGTCTTGAATATTATCGATTTCCCCAAATGGGTTACAAGAGTTAAGAAACCAGTGGAGAAATGTCAGAAATGCTTGAAGGGAATTGAACAATCTTGCTCTATCAAATCAGCCCCAATCTGGTTATTTTAGGAGCACTAATTATAGTAGTAGCCGCACCTTGCGCTTTACGTTATCCCTACATGAATATATAGATATGTATGACGGAGTGAGCCAATTTGATGATCATAGCAATATTTTGCGGGAAAAGGGGAGGATTCCGGGCGTTGTTTTCTGGAACCAAAATGTGAATCATTTGTCAGTTTTTGTCATGTGATTGATACTTTCGGTTGGTTGGCAGCACTGTTCAAGTGTCTGCATCGGCAACAAACAGCTTGTATGCGTAAAAACGACTCTTGGTGGCAACTACCCTAGAATTTATTGAATAATGTGATTGTTTTTTCATGTTTAGGGAAATATGTTCTTTTTAGGGAAATTCCCATTCCATGTGATTAAATATGCATGATTTATGGAATTCCACTTTCCACTTGATATTCATAACTTGAATCATGGAACACACTTCCATACATTACTCAAATACTTATAGTCTTCCAACTCAGATATTGTAGGTACTAGCCAAATAAGTTACCACCTAATGCATGTGCAGGAAAAACCTCTAGGAAAGTAATTAATTACAAGGAAAGACATCAAAAATCTATGAGTCTGATCATCACATGACCAACTTAACTGTCATGTGATCAAGTCAGCTGTTCAATCATGTTCTAACTTAACTTGTTCATAATGTTGTTACTAATCATCCCTTACATATTCCTAATTTAAATTCTTCCCAAGAATCATCCTAACATGCACAACATCAAGAAACATGAACAACTTGAGTCTAAACTAAATCATCACATGACCACTCAAGTACTTGAATATCATACTTAGATAAGTACTAAAGATCCAATCAGCATTATCATAATAACATTACCATTAACAATGGAAAGTGTAATGTAACACTTAGGACAGCATTCATTACTTAATCATGAGTCTGAAATCATATGACTTATTGTGTACTTAAAACATTAAGGTTATGTCATGTGAATTTTGTCTTGTAACACTCGGATCAAAGAGGTTCTAATAAGGCATAGATATGTCTATGCCTTACACAAATACCTTCTCAATGGGAATGATATCCTAGTACTAGAATTAGGGGTGAACATGAATTTGTATTTTACCATAATCTGAAGTAACAGGAAGGATTTGTAATGAAATTTTCCATTAAAATAATTACTTGGTCCTAACTTAAATATCATAATTATGACTCACTTCTCATGATAAATCTACTACAATGCACAATTGTAGTGGCCCAATGGTAATGGCCCTGACTTAAATAGTTGTAGGTTTGCACCTAAACACAAATTACTTTGAGTAATTTAGTTCATCACCACTGCTCACAAAATGGTGAAGAAAAACATTATGATGAAACTGGCATGTCCTACAAGCAAAACCTTGCAAGATATGTCTCATCTCACCTACTTCTCACCTACCTGTTCTAGGCCCACGGTGGATTACAGCCCACTTCCTCTCATACAGGAGGCCTATGGCCCAGTAGTGGGATCATTATAGGCTGATTGTGAAGGCACAAAAGCCACCCCACACTAAAATAACCATTTCATAGAAATGGGTGTGGCAGTTTAATCAACAAAGTGCAGTTGTGTCTGGAAAGGTCAATACCTACTAGGGGTGAACAAACTAACAGTGATAGTAACATCTTGATATAATCTTTCATTCACTTATCACATGCATAACTATGCAATGTATCTGTGATATGTGTATAAATTTCCTTCTACCCTCTTAAAAAGATATTTTTTTTCAACCAAGATGGTTTACACAAAATGTTTTATTGTAAAGCCTCATTTGAAGATGCAAGAAATTGCATGTGACTTTCATGCAAGTATGACATTGTAAATGACAATGAATTCAGTTGATCAAACAAATGTAAGAATGTAGTTTTGGCTTGCATCATCCATGGGCCATAAGGTTTACTTAATTATAAAGAATCTCTCTAATTTTTGAATTATATGATTCCAGCGCTGGGAGCCGCCTATGGAACTGCCAAGTCAGGTACCGGTATTGCCGCCATGTCGGTGATGCGGCCTGAGCTTATCATGAAGTCCATCATTCCTGTTGTCATGGCGGGTATTATTGCCATCTACGGTCTGGTGGTGGCTGTCCTGATTGCGGGTTCCTTGGATGCCCCCCAAAACAACTACACCCTTTACAAGTAAGTTTAATTTTGATATTATTTTCTTATAGAATATACCTAAATCATAATTAGTCTACAATATAAAGCATAAAGAATCCTATGTCTATGAGTGGACTGCAATAGGCTTGTTCGTCTACTAGCCAGTGGCTTCCATGTGTTACTTGAAAATAATCCTGGGGTAGAAGAAAATTCATACAGGGATACAAGTATTATCTATGTCCCAAATTTCATAAATCCATTTTTTAGTCTTTGTGTAAAAAGTAACAAAAATCCATGCATCCTTACCAACTTTCGTATTTGTAATATTACTTAGATAAAAGGTACAGTTATAGAAAACAGGCCAAGTTATGAGATTTATGATTACATTAACATAAAACATCTGCACTCTAATCACACATAGTATTCAAGATTTATTCAGCTTCAAGGGTCTTTGGTTAAGCTGGATCAATTGATATCACAGTTTTTACTCATGGTGATATAAGGCCTGATGGAAACCGTCTGCTTTCGCATCCATAAGCTATACTCCCAAGCCATTTTTCTTCTCTGTGAGGTTGTGGCCATGAAGGCATGAACTGGTTCTGAATAAATTGTCTATTTTTGTTGGATCTTTGTCTATAACTTATCATCAACCGAATTTACCTATCTAAGTATTTATGATGTCCAATTAGAAGCAGCTATCAAAAACAAAGAAACAGGATTGAGAGAATAATAAATCAGTTGTATGCCACTTTAGATACCACATAGGCCCAATTTGTGCTAAGTATTTACCACTTCAAAATGTTCACACACTACAATAATATGTCAAAGTATACACAATTATGATTGTGTGTCTAACAAGCATGGTTTGGAATTACAGTATATTATTTCAACCAATGCAGCAATGTGCATTAGATCAGTAGGTAATACAGATTACCATAATATTATGCTCTAAGTACTAACATGTGCCATCATTTCAAAATGGACTCCTGTAATGAGCACCTACTTCAGTTATCATGTTTAATTGCCTTATCTGGACTTTTAAGTCAGATAGTGGCTCATAAAAATCTGTTTTTACTAGCCACTGTGGATTTAAAATTACTGAAAGTAATATTCATTCTTTGCGTTTTTATAACTGTCACCTTTTATTGTTGTCCCAATTACGCATCACTGGTTTGCTAATTTCCTGTTAGCATTACTTGGACAAGGTTACATAAGCATGGCTATTTATTGCATAGTATTGTTACGCGTTTAATAACCGTAAGTTGGACGACAGCAGGCTATTGAGCTCGTCTGAAACAAGTCACGATACGATAATTAAAAGATTATGCAATTTAGAGATGCTTTTGTTAGTTTAGTAGAGAATTTTCTCAGACTAGTCGATCGTAAATATAGGTCAACGGCGAAAGTTAAGTAAAAAATATTACATAGATACTCATAACAGAAATATTACGTCAAAATTTTGGGTCGATATCTGTACCCTAGTTTTTAGTATTACCAGTATTACATATCTTGGCTTAAGGCCAGGATGTACTTCCCGACAACATAATTCTATCTGTTATGTCCTCAATGGTTAGAAAGATAGGGCCAGGGCTGCTATTCACCAGACACTGAGCTATCTTTATTAAACTTCAGTAGAGAAATGAATTGTACAGTACATTCTTGTGCGTAAATACATAAAAATACAGGCATGCAATTAAGTTTGCCAAATTTTGCATTCCATACGAATACATATTGTCGCCAGTAAAATTACTAGATAAGAAACGATCGATCTATTTGATAAGATATTTTGTATTACTTAGGTCAAGATTTTGCAATCTTGCCGGATTTCTGTACGAGTATTTAATTTGAGACCTAATTTAATGTAATTTAATACATTAATGTTTAATGTTAGAGACACGAGTTTAACATTATAATCATTTGCCTTATTTCATGTAGGCAAATAAAATCTAGTATGTAGCTTCCCGACAGGAATCCATATTCATTACTTACTGACCTACTTCGGAGAAGTGACGCCATCAGTAATATAATTCAGCTTAACCCATTAAATCTTTCATATTAGATTCCGACATTCTATATTGTACTCCCATGTTCGTAAGTCTCCATAAATTTTAGGACTAATTCAGGATAGTAATTAACCACACGATAGCTACGCACGAGTGACATTATTCGGACATTTTTCATTTCATAATTGCCGTCAACTATAATAATCGTGCGAGCTGTTCCATGCTATTGACCTCGAGACTAGTTTTTAAATTGTGTAATGACTTTTGTAGAATTACAATTCCTAAACGGGTTTTTAAAGTGTATTAATCTTTTTAGTAGGATTGTAGGTAACCCATTTTCAACCCGAATGAAAAACATGTAACATCAAGATTACAATTAGGTACAATAGTTTTTTTTTAAATGCTTGTGCTAATTGAATCTTATCTCTCTTTTCAGAGGGTTCATCCACCTGGGAGCTGGTCTCGCCGTAGGTTTCTCTGGTCTTGCGGCTGGTTTCGCCATAGGTATCGTCGGTGACGCTGGTGTACGTGGTACTGCGCAACAGCCCAGGTTATTCGTCGGAATGATTCTTATCCTCATTTTCGCTGAAGTATTGGGTCTATACGGTCTTATCGTCGCCATCTACCTTTACACGAAACAGTAAACGCATTAAGCACACTCTTACTCCCGTCGCCCGTGCTCCGAGTTCTATGCCACAGAATCTGCTCAGTCACTCAGTCGCGCACAGGGACGTCGTCGCCGGTAGCGAAAAGACCCGCATAGGGCCTCGGAGCACCTCAAAACATCTTGTATAGTTCTTGTTGGTTACTTGAGCGTTAATCATTTATATGTTTCCGCATATCTCCGGCCCGGTGCAGCCTAGATGCTGCGGCGGCACCGCGCCTAGAGACGCGAACTGTATAAATATTTTTTCTATTTGAATTTTATAAATATAACGATCACTATTTTCGAATCCCAATCATGGTTTTACATTTAATTGCTACCGTGCGATGACGGCGTAATTTATTTCTTAATTTATTACCGCATTTTTATTTTGATTTTCGGTGACAGGAGATCACTTAATTTCATCTATCGACATATCAGATTATTTGCGCGTTAAACACCCCCTCGCGAACGTATCTTCGTACCATCCGACGATATCACTTTTAGATTATTTTAGCGTTAAGGCGAAACTAATGTACAGTTAGAGTAGAAATTTAAGTCCAAACAAGTTATCTTAATAATTTATGAAACATTAAACCCCCAGGGTACTGTGTACCGATGTCTATCGCTGAGAATGTTAAGGTAAAACCTGGCTTAAGTACCATGCTATATAGCTTTCAGTGTTATAGTGGATGTATTCTTTATCGTACTGTAATGGGCCTGTAAATGTTATCCTCTGTCGAGTGGCTGTTGATAAATTCAAAAGAGAGTCACAAACATTGTATTGCCAGGAATCAGTAAATAAACATGGTTTGTACATTCCATATTATTTTGTTTCTACTTGATTATACTGTGTGTTTTATTTTCCTCTTCGGTCTTCATGCGAGCAATATAAAATAAAGTATTCGGAAAGCGGATGCTTTCATGACATTATATAGCAACTGTCGCATTCAAATTATTACTATATGATAATATTAAATATTTAATGAATAGTATTATTACATTTCTGACGACTTATAATGTGAAAAAAAATATTTCAAAATATATTTATTCTGTATACCTCATAGTCGAAATGATGTTTGAATGATTATAAATTGGTAAGTAAAATACATTTAGGTAAAATTGTATTTTATTTTAGTTTTCATGTTAGAGAATGTTATAATCTTTGGTGTTATTGAATGAATTGTGTTAATAAAATATTTTGAAAACAACTAATTGTAAATTATGAATCAATTGTTTCACTACATTCTGATGATTTGAAAGGCTTTTATCCTTGGACCGATACAAGGGTGCTTTGAAATCAATATTGTGTAACTTTTTACTTTGTACCAGTTTAGATAAAAATCAAATCAGTAATATCCATAGGTTTTTGACATTCAATTTTCTCAGGAAGCTATTAACGTCTACTAAAACTTCGATTTCAAAGTAGCCACGTTATTTTATTTGACAAAAGGTTTGTCCAACCTTTGACCTACATCAGCACACCAGGACACACGTACACACACACAACAGGAGTCTAAATACTGAATATCACACAAATAAACGAAACTGTAATCAATAGATGAGGGAGTGGGTCGTGAAATGGGTCATCGGGGTCGTAAGTATTTGGAAACTTGAAAACGTAAGTATAGAGTGACCATGCTGCGAGTATTCATATGTTATTGATCCAACCAAAAAAAAATGTGCAAGTTAAGGTACTTGCAAGTTTATGTAGAGAAAAAAGCGCAGTTTAGTAGGTACTCTGACAAGCAGCTAGAACAAATTATAAGTTATTGAATTGTAGTGAATAAGATAAACAAAAAAAGAACGGCGGTAGCCCATTGGTATCGGGTTCGACTAACAAGTTGTAAGCATGACTTAGTGCCTGTGTATTTTATTTCATCACTGCTTTCAAAACTGAAGGAAAACATTTCCTGGAACAAAAAAATTGAATTGCTTCGGGAGTGACTTCTGTTGCCCCTTCACTGCTTCAGAGTTAACATCATAACAGAGGAGAGATTATCCGTCTGCCATTATAAAGTACTTACACACTGGGCTACATAGTTTTTTTTAGCCTGCTAAAATCATGAAACGAGTCCCCCGCCCAGGGCAGGGCGGGAGCGACTGTCAGACTTGTACGACTAAAATCCACGGTGTCCTTCAATAGCCCTTTACGTTCCAGGGTCACGATAGCTGTTTAGTCCCGTGACTGGCAGGCTTCAGCGCTCTAATGGGCCTACCACACGCTCAAGCTTGTACTACAGTTTTGCCTGCACAAGCCAGTTTGTACACGGAACACCGAGCGTGTGGTTGGTAAAACTGCATCACGCGCAAACCCCACAGCGGCGCGGCCTGCGCTATAAGAACTGTGGCAAAGCTTGCGCGGGTGTTCAAGCCACAGTCATCATTCGGTAAAGGTATGCCGTCCGTGAAGTTTACGCAGCTAAAACTGTGTTGAAGCTTGCGCGTGTGGTTATGCCGTCCGTGTACAGTTTTTTCATGAGAGAAGCTTGCGTGTTTAGAACTGTGGTGAAGCTTGAGCGTGTGGTAGGCCCATAAAGAGGGCCGTCATTTGGCTGACACTGAATTTGAGGCACGCGTGGAACGCAACGCGCCGTCGTGTCGACCCGGGCATGGGTCCTGTGCATGATCGAGTCGTCCAGGCAATTTTAATCAGATAGGTAATAGTAGTTAAGCGGTCCATGTTGCTGCTGATGGCCTGCTACCCCTTGCTTAGAACGCCAAGACAAGACTACCCTCACGCACTGGTGACTTTGTTACCTCGTCAAGTGCTATGAAGAGCTGTTCGAACTGAACTTCTTTTTGATAAAAATGCAGTTCCAATGTCAAGCGGTTATCTCGAGAATATGATGTGTAAAGCTTCCGTACGATTAGGATGCCGATTTTTGAGAGTAGAGTCCGCACCGCGACTGAACTCGACTGGTGTCTTTGTTAGGTATCAGCAGTAATTCACAAATTAAATCGTTTCGTCAACATTTGTCGACATCATCATAATTATCGTTATTTTTGAACAATATCTAAGATAATAGTTCATTTAATTAAAACTAAAACGTGCTCTATAAACAAATTGCTAAGTACACGTCATTCATTTCTGACGTTGACGTTTGATCCGAGGTGGCAAACGTCAAATCTAATTTACTGATTTCAATTCAATAGTTTACATAGTATTTAGTGGTTTTTACTAAAAACTTAATAAAAATGAAGTTTAAGCTTATTTTATTACTAACAACAATTCTTACCTATTATGAAGGATCAGCTCAAACTCGAGGAAAAGGGGTAAGTTGGAGTCTAGTGAATTCCGACCGGCGTTTTCATGTTACCTTTTCACGTAATCAAAGCAAATAATGCGATTTAATTTCATTTTAAACACTCATTATGGAGCTCCTTAAATTCCTCTTTACAATCGAGGTTATGTAGCCAAATTATGTTATGTATACCTACTCCAAACCCAAAATAAAGTGGTGAGCGATTCAAGTAAACTAGATCCTATGAGTTTATTTAATATCGATAATGCGATATTTAGGTCATCTTACATGGGTGTCTAATGAGGGTCTGGCAAGAGAATTTTTATGGCAAAAAAAGCTTACTAAAGACTAACTGTTGTTATTTCTACAGAAAAGCCTACAGATCTTTGAAGTAAGTATGACAATGTGTAGAACATGTTGGTATTCCAATTTAATAAAAAAAACCATTTAAGCTTTAACAGTACCTTAATCATTTTTTTAACCTTGTAAGGCCCAATGTACCCTTTGTGTATAGGTTTCCTCCATTTATGTGTCATTTGTAATTTTCATTCAGTATCTTCCTTCTAGTTTTCATAATAAAATATTAAAACTAAAAGCTTGTGGCAAAATACAATAGCAATAAGGAGCATTCTGCAAGGTTTGCCTTGGCGATGCAGATTGCATTGCTAAGGTCAATTCACACATAGGTAATCATGACAAAGCATTTCCCCACGATTAGAAACTGACTTTAGAATATGTGTTTGTGAAAGACTAGGTGGGAAATGACAACATGAAATGTTAAAGAAGTACAATTACAGAATTTACTAACTTTATTTTACTTATTCTCATTCCAGCTTGAAGACAAAGTGCAGCAGTTAACAGATTTAACAGCGAAAAAGTCAATAGTATCATTAAACCTAAATAAATTCAAGGAATATGTGAAATCTCCACCAAGAGATTACTCTTTCGTCATAATGTTCACTGCAATGGCACCGTCCCGTCGCTGTGCTATCTGCCAGCATGTGTATGATGAGTACCTCATCGTAGCTAACTCATTCAGGTTCTCACCAGCTTATAATAATAAGCTGTTCTTCGGCATGGTTGATTTTGATGAGGGATCTGAGATCTTCCAAATGGTGAGTACTTTTGTTTGTGTTAAGGTGTAGTACATTAGACAGTTTAATATTTTCATTTGCTGGGATATGGGTCTCCTCTATCTGGGCCTAATACGGCGCCGCACCGGAAAGGTTTTCACCCTACTGACAGGCACATGTGACACACAATTGTGAGGTGCAATATTTGTGGCGCGGCGCCTCACCGCGCCGTAAGGGTTTGAGTCTTATATAGCATATTCACTATGTTAGTGAGGGTTAGTGAATCCAGCCAAGCTATCTGTAAGATACCTGAGTATATCTGTTACTTTTATTGTGGTGATAATGTCATCAATTACTAATTAAGTAAAAATGTTTTCAGCTACGTCTAAACACAGCTCCAGTGATCATGCACTTCCCAGCTAAAGGCAAGCCTAAACCAGCTGACTCAATGGACTTTGAGAGAGCTGGAATACATGCAGAGGCTATCTCCAAGTGGATTCAAGATAGAACTGATGTTCAGGTAATCAAACTTTTTTTTTTTACACACCACAAACATTAAGAATGGAGCACTGGTAAATATAAGATCACAGAGATAGGAAATGACTCGTTAGACAGAATATGGCGAGGGATGGCATGATGTGGTGATGCAGCCCAGATCCCTCGCCATATTCTCCAAATATCCATCTCCATCAAGAATCCCCTTCGAACCTAACCTGTTCAAGTTGGGATGCCGCAAGTCCTGAGCTTGCTTCGCTCACTCTTGCATGTTCTATAACAACGTAACTTCTAGTGATCCTATAGAAATCTGTAATTTGTTTTCGGACTTTTTTCAGTCAGTATATGAGCCTTCTAGTCTATCCCCTGATTGGTGCCCCGTATCTGATCTGGGTAATGTCAATAACAGCTCTCTCTGTACTTTGAATTTTACTGTCCATGAAGTTTGTAGACAACTTAAGTCACTTGATATAAACAAAGGCCCAGGACCTGATGGCATACCACCCTATTTCCTGAAGAGGACAGCTGAAACAATTTGTACGCCCCTTTCCATGTTGTTTAATAGGTGCATTCAAACAGGTACATTTCCGTCTATGTGGAAGAAGGCAAATATAATACCGGTGCATAAAAGTGGATCGAAACAAAACATAGAAAATTATAGACCTATATCGATATTATGTGCTATTGCTAAACTGTTTGAAAAACTCGTCCACCAGGCCATTTATCCATTTCTGCGATGCAAAATATTACCTCAGCAACACGGCTTCGTTAAAAATAGGTCTACAGTGACTAATCTAATGATCTTTACAAATCACTTGTTTGACAACATGGACAAGGGGTGTCAGACCGACGCTGTATATACAGATTTCAAAAAGGCCTTTGATAGGGTGGACCATTCAATTTTATTAAATAAAATAGCCTTTAATGGCATCAGAGGTAACTTACTGCGATGGTTCTGTTCATATATAAGCAATCGTAATCAGAGTGTGGTGAGCAATGGTTACAAGTCAAACTCATTTCTGGCGACATCAGGCGTTCCCCAAGGATCGATCCTGGGCCCTCTTATGTTTATTTTATATATAAATGATATTTGTAACTGCTTTCATAATTGTAATTTCTTATTATACGCGGATGACCTTAAGGTATTTAAAGCAATAAAAAATACTCAAGATAGTAGCCTTATGCAGGATGATTTGAAAAGACTCTCTGATTATTGTAATGAAAATAAATTGAAACTAAGTATCCCTAAATGCAAATACATACATTTTACTAAAAACAAAAATGTTATAACCTACGATTATTCACTATGTAATGAAACTTTAATTAGGGAAACGTATATCTGTGACCTGGGCGTTATTCTTGATAGCAAACTTCACTTAAATCTACATATAGATAAAATCACTGCTAAAGCATTTCAAATGTATAATTTTGTTATGAGAACCGTATCAGATTTTAAGAGGGCTATCACACGTTTCCTTGTTTTTGTGCAAGGTTTGGAACCTGATTCTGGGTAGGATATGGCCACAAATTAAAAAAGTATATATACACGAGAAAGTTTGATTATTTCTGCGTGGAGTGTATTGAAAACATTTTTAGATTTCTTTACGTATATGAGTAAAAACCTTGTCTCTGCAAAGGATGTTTCATAAAATTCTACTTTTTGACATACTTTTGTATTGAATTACATAGAATGTATAATAGTAAAATAACATTTGAAAATGTCCATGGTATATCTGAAAGTTTATATTTGGAGTGTATTAATCACATTTTTATTTTTCATTCAGAAATACACCAAAAATAATTCTGGAAAACAGGAAGAATTTGACATTTTTTCGTCCGAAATTATATTTTTTATCTATCAATATTTACTAAATATTCAATCAAAAAGTATTGAATAACTAAGTTTACTATGTTAGCTTGCATGAAAAAAATAATAAGCGCATTTAAAAGTAAACTAATAATTAAAATAATTAAAATATGCAACGACAAAATTCAATATAAAACCAAGAACGGTTTGTTCTTTGATTTAGACAGCGCAGAGCGCTCTCAGAGGGAGGACGTACCGCTCACAACCATTTTGACATTAGTCACGTAATCATTAAAATTTATGATACACGCCACCATTCATGACCTTTAGACGCGGCGCTAGTGTCTTTGTTATTACATCAAATTCCATGTGAAAAATGTAGTACCTCATATTTTCCGCAGGTCATGAGTGGTGGCCAGGAATTTTCCCAATCGACAAGAATACAGCGTACCCAACCTTTTTTGATACTAGCTAATATTTTGAATTAATTTAATTCTGATCTGTTTGCAATGTAAACATATAAATGTGTTGATTGTAGTTTCTTACTATATTCGAATGTGAATATAATTCTAGATAATAAATGTAAATAATTCTGATAGCTTCTTTTCTGAATTGATAATTAAATGTAATTTCAGACTTGTCAACTTCCCAACTTTCCAGTTCGGGTGAATAATATAGCTCGCTGCGGACTCACCATACCACCGGCCATGCCCCTGGTGGTATGGCTTTTTAATACGTGGTAAAATCATCAGACATTCAAACTTGTACTGACTAAAAACTGCGGTGTCCTTCAATAACCCCTTGCGATCCGGGTGCATGGATACCTGATGATTCTGCAGCGATTCACCGACGACCGGTTCACCATTGGATGTTTCGTCGACGACGACAGGACGATTCACTTGTGGTCGTTTCACCGATAGACTCTTTCACCTTTGGACTTTTCGCCGATACGACGATTCATTTATGCCCGGTTCATCGATAGAACCTTTCACCTAAGGACTATTCGCCGACAGGACGATTTGTTTCAGCAATACTCTTTCGACAGCGGACGTTTTGCCGACCAGACGGTTAACTTATAACTCTTTAAACTCTTTTAAACTTATCATCTTCATCATCGAAAAGTCCGTTGTTGAAAGAGTCAATTGATGAAACGGATAACGAATCGTCCTGTCTGCGAAAAGTCCCAAGGTGAAAGGTTCTATCGATGAACCGGGCACACCAGCACCACCGGTGACACCCAGGCCTGCACGATCGAGGCTTCCAGGAATAGCTTCCGGCCCCGCTGCTTCAGCGCCCATAGCGCACTTGGGTTCCGTCCACTTGGGACCGGCGCGTCTGAGGTCTGGGTAGAGACGTCAAACCGGATATACCGGTGGTCGGAAAAAGTCTGCACCTCCTCCACAACGCGCCAGTCGCTAACGCGCGGCGACGGGTTGGAGGTGGCGAACGTAATGTCCACCACCGATTCGCCCTGCATCCGCACGCACGTGGGGACAGAACCCCGGTTCTCGATCACCAGGCCCTGAGCCATGGCCCAGTGCTCGAGTATCCTACCCCGCGCATGGTCCGTAGACCGGGAACCCCAAGCCGGACTTTTGGCATTGAAGTCCCCGAGGACAAGCGTGGGGAGGGAATCGAAGGCGACCCAGCTCCTATAGGGAGTCTTGGAACTGAGCGAGAGTTCGGCTCGGGGAGCAATAGACACCTACAACGGCGATCTCCCCGAACCGTGCTGCGACAATCCCGCGCCCTCTCTTGATGCGATCAAGGGGCGGGATACCGTCGGTGGCCGACGAAATAAGGGTCACCGAGCCGTTCAGGTCCGCCACCCAGTCATCTCTGGGCACGACAAAGTACGGCTCGGGGACCACGGCGACATTAACCCTAGATTACTAACCTTATTTTTCGACGCTTATTACGAACCTTCGTCGTTTCGACTACGGTATTTAATGAAGGGGATAATGGGTTTTATATAAATCAAACTTGGTAATTTTTTTATTTTTATTATTAATAAATTATATTTGTCTTATAATTTACTATGTTTACATAAACTAAAATAGCATATTTATTATCCAATCAGCCTTATGAATGTGATCATACGTTTTGTGCTAAATTGAAAATAGTGACATTTTCGAAGTTGCTTTGTTAGTATTACAAAAAGTAAATTGTTAAAATTATCTTTAAACATTAAAAACAAAGAATGAAATAAACCAATGAAATAAAAAAAATGCTAAAAATCCATCAACTAATGTATTTGTGACATACGTCAAGTTTGTGTTCCCCGCTCATAGATTTATTGCACTTGGTGCAACTAGTTTTAGTCAGGCTTCGTTTTGTAAAGAGACACAAGGCATATATTTTCATATTTTTATCGAAGGTAGGTACCTACCATAATCATTAGTCGCATTACTTGACCTTGTTTTTTTTTACTAGGTAAAATAATCGAATGAGTCCTCCCATCCAGGCTGATCCAGGGCAGGACAGAAGGGGCTGTCAGACTTGTACTGACTAAAATCCACAGTATCCTTCAATAATAGCCTTTATCGCTCCGGGGCCACGGTTACTTGATAGTTCCGCGACCCTGGCATTATTTGGTCCTCAAAAGGGGGCAGTGGGCCCCGTAATATGGCTGACAACTCTTTCAGACGCGCGTGGAACACGACGCGCCGTCGACTTAGGGAATCTTCCATGATCGGACAGCGAGTCGCACGTTACTCACCGTCCGCATGGGCCCACGCCTTAGGTGGCCGGAATTCGCCGCATTACTTTGCCTGAAAAGTGCTGTTGGGTCAAAGTAGAAACTTCATCTTCAGCATTTGTTTCATAAGCAAAATCAATCTCTAGGTAGTCTTCTTTGCGCTCTCAGATATCGCTGTCATCTTGTAATAACAACTGACGAACTATCATACATAGCAAATAATAAATAACATTGAATATAAACAAAATAAACCAATTAACCAAAAAAATTAACGCGAAAGTACTCCACTAAGTAACACAAAAAGTTACGTTATTACTAACCTTCGTCGATGCGACGAGTCATGGTTGCTGGAACGGAGCTCACGGGCCACTTGGACTCAAAACAACACCGTCTTTTGCAGGGGCAATGGGTCGACAGAGATTACATAAAGTGTTGAAAAAGTTCGATCACGCGCGCAAAAGTTAACGCGAATTAATCAAACCCGCGTCGTCGGATCGACGAAGGTTCGTAATCTAGGGTTAATCAACCACTGCGCCATGCTCTGGAGCAAGAGATCCTGAGTAGCGGCGCAGTGGTTGATGTTCGCCTGGAATCTGTATACCCCTAGCACGAGTTTTCACTATTTTACTTTACTTTACAGAGTCTTTCCAGTATTTACAAGCGTTTCTTGTATGAAAAAATGCGGTGTTTCGTTTTGGCAGCTGCATTGTATTTTTTTTTGTGGTATAATCATCAAAAGTAGTCATCTCGAGCGGGACGGGATTTATTACTAGACTCGTACTGACTAATATCCATGGTGATCCTTCAGTACCCTTTACGTTCCATGGTCACCCGTAACTGATGAGACAGTCCAGTGACCACGGCAAGCCCCGGCCCTCCAAGGCTTACCTCTCTGATTGCAAATCGCGTCACGGCGTCGTAGGTCACGCGGCTGTCCTCTCCCTCACGTGTTCCACCTCCTACTGCGCTAGCATGACTGCTTTGCATAAGGAGGTGACTACTTCCTATTCCGTCTCGCCCCGCAGATCGTGGCCTCGATCAATGCCGGGCGCTTTTAAACTGACTCAAGTGCCAGAGCTGTAGTGTTTGCCCACAATAAATCGAGCGTTAGGAATAAATAAGAATCAAAAAGATGTTGCCGCCATTGTTCAGACATTTCGTTCGCGAATAAAAACAAATATCTCGACGACGGCGACGCTGCAATCACGAACACAACACTACGCGGCTATAGTGACGCGCGATCTGCCCGCTAGTTTCGAGAACTGGTCTGCGACGGCCGCGCCGCTCCCGCGCCGCCGGCGCTGCCGCCCCGCTGTCGCAAAATTCGAGGCAGAGGCCTTATGGAATAATGTGGAGTTGTACCACATTTTAACGCAATTTTGAGCAGTCACGTACCTTCGTTAAGAAGTGAAAGCTCAGTTTTGCGAGATAGAGATTACCGTCCCAGAGCATAATTTAGAGCTCACCGAAACATTCTGTTTCAAGAGTGTAAGGATCTGAAACCTGTTGTTAAGAATGATCTTCTCTACACTCTGATAGATCTGTCTTTATTAAAAAAACTCAGCCAGCTCAGCAGTAACTCAATATAAGAAGCACTGAAGCCCAGTCAAAACTGTTCAATATTTTTTGTCCTTTATATTGAACCACTGGTTGGGAATATTAGACGATTAAACCCACCTCTTCTGGCTATATCTCCTTATCTATGTCACCTTAATCACTCCAAGTGTCTGGTTGTACTTCTATCAATATGTCTCTGAATAAAATGACTGTTTAATGTATAAGCCGAAGAAAACGTTTGAAAATTTTTAAACCTCAAATCGTGAATCTATACTAATATTATAAAGCTGAAGAGTTTGTTTGTTTGTTTGTTTGTTTGTTTGAACGCGCTAATCTCAGGATCTACTGGTTGGAATTGAAAAATTCTTTTTGTGTTGGATAGTCCATTTATCGAGGAAGGCTATAGGCTATATAACATCACGCTATCACATATAGGAGCGGAGCAGTAATGAGAAATGTTTCAAAATCGGGGAAATGTATTCCTTTTTTAGAGCTTCCGTTGCGTGCGCTACCTGAACGGTTAGAGTTTCGCAAAAATTATGTACTACGGAATTATTCCTTATAAAATTTTCTAAAATAAAGTCCGCGAGAGCATATATCTATCTTTAAAGGTTAAGTCACTATAACCTTTTTTATGGAAACCAAAATTGTTTTAAAGTAATTCATTATTTGCGAAGGTGTTTTCATTAACATGATATTAATCCTTATCCAAATAAATACATTAATTATCACAAGCATTTAATTTTGAACGAAATTGCCCTTTACATCATTTGATTTCAATGAATATCTTAGGAGATATCACAGTTTCAAAATAATACCGCGACAAAATAATGACGGGCTGGGTAATATGTCACAATTGCGTCGATAAAATCCCTGTTTATTGCAAACGCGCATGTAACTACCATTTTGTTATAATTTGTAACCCTGAAAACCCTGTGCTTTCAATTTAGTATTTTTTGCGTGTGTATCTCATGAAACGTGATAGCTAGAGAGTTGAAATTTTCACAGGTGATGTCCTTCTGTTGCCGCTATAACAAAACATATTAAAAACCAGAATACAATATATATTAAGGGGGACTCCCATTGGTCGCGGGACTTATTTCATTACCGTGACCCCGGAACATAAAGAGCTATCGGAGGACACCGTGGATTTTAGTCAGTACAAGTCTGACAGTTCCTCCCTGCCCGGGGTGGGAGGACTCATTTGATGATTTTACCACGTAAAAAAAGGGGGGGGCTCCCATACAAAAAACGCGATTTTGTTGCTGGTTTTAGTAGATGTTATAAAGTAATGTAATGTTTCGGAGGCTGTTTCTCATGAACCTTGATAGTTAGAAAGTTTAAATTTTCACAGGTGATGTGTGTGTGTCTATTGCCGCTATAACAACAAATACTAAAAACTGGTTAAGTGCGAGTCACCTGTGAAAATTTCAACTCTCTAGCTATCACGGTTCATGAAACTACTGAACAGATTTTGATTCGACATTGACATTGATAGAACAGGGTTATCAGGGTTGCAAACTTGGGTGTTAAATACTCTAAGGGGACCTAACAACATATAAAAGAATCGTAGTTACATGCGCGTTTGCAATGTTTGGTTTTTTATGTCGATATTGACCGGTCTACTTTGAGGATCGTTTGGAAAGGCGCTACGGGCTGCGTCCTCACCTTCAGTCTGACGTAGTCCTCCCGGTTTTTCTGTTTTTTTGTTTCGGGAGGTACCTCAAGATTCAGTGGCAAGTAAGGGGAATTAGCAATCGGAATGCGTGGAGGGAAAAGACATCTTCTACCTCTCGCCCCAGCCACCACTGAAGATGCCCACGACGTCGGAAATCGCGCTCTTCAAGGGAACTGATGGAGACGGGACCATAGGACCAAACGCCTAACATGACGCGGGTGAAACCGCGGGCAGAAGCTAGTTCTAAATAATTTCAAAAATCTAATTAAAAAAGGTTATGAATTCCAATTCAAAGTCACTAGAAACAAAATTAACACTTGAAAGATATCATAACAAGATATTATTTACTCGTATTATAGATAGAATTGAATAATCTTTGTTATGCACACCTTTTAAATTACAAATATATCCAATTCCCAATTTCTCTTAAATAGTGTGACACAATGGGCGATCTTATCGATTATTATTATTTTTAATGAGTCCTCCCACCCTGGGCAGGGCGAGAGGGACTGTCAGACTTGTACTGACTAAAATCCACGGTGTCCTTCAATAGCCCTTTATGTTTCGGGGTCACGGTGATGGTATGAGTCCCGCGACCCCGGCAGGCTTTAGCCCTCTGAGAGGGGCCTCGTCATTATGCTGACGCTCGGCGATCTTATCGCTAAGAACGATCAGTATATGGGTTATACTTGTTTAAAGTGTAATTTAATGAGTGGCCCTTATTTTTTTTATAGGTATATATTTATCATATTATAACCATTCGTTACCAAGAAAATAAGTAGTGTCTAGAAGCCCGGGATCTCACTTTGTTTATTCGAAAGAAAAGTGGCAAAAGCTCATGTTGTTTTCATCCCGGTATACGAGGCGTAGCTGTGTTGATTGTGTTTTGTTTTTATGCGGGGGGGCATCACGATGTCAAATTGACAGAAACTGTGTTCTTTCATTTTGTAATAGGGCTCTTAAACGTCCAGCGACCTATATGTATTTGTTTAATTCTTTGGTTCGCCCACAAGTTGAATATGCTTGTATGATCTGGGATCCCTACTACATTAAATATCAGACCTCAATAGAGAGAGTTCAGCGTAAGTTCGTTAGTGCAATGCAGTACAGATGTCGCTTCGAACATTTATCGTATAAAAACGCTCTGATTAAATTTGGTTTATTGACACTACGCTCTAGACGCCTGTTGCTCTAAGGAATGATGCTCCATGGACTTGTGCATAATGTGTTTGACTGTACTGAATTAGTAAACCAAATATATTATATTGTACCCAGAACAGTAACGAGACGAGAGGCGCGCTCTTATCCACTGTTTGCTACGACGCCCTGTCGTACAAACGCGGGGGAGAGAGCGCCTCTCCAGAGATTGGTTCAGGCTTACAACAACCATTTCGGCGATATCGATATATTTGCCCTGTCAAAGCAAAAATTCAAAAATGAGATTAATGAGCGCCTTGCCCAAAATCAATAAATATAATATGTTATTTAAATATTAAGTGCTATTTAAGTACCCATGTGGATTAATTATTAGATTTTAGGAATATGATTAAATTCTTTTCTTTGTGCTTGTTGATGTATAACTATTTATAAGAGGAAAAAAAAAAATGTATCTTACATAAACTAGTAATATGTGGAAACGTAGTGGATTGTACATTTACTTAGTATAATAGATTGTGTACCTAGATTTTAATATACAATGTACGATTGTTTGTTTTCCCAAAATAAATAAAATAAAATAAATAAACTTAGTCGAATTGCTTATTACCAGCTACCAAGGTTTATGGACTCCTATTTTTGTTTGCAAGGTTTAAAGTAATCTAACATGACCTCTTTATGAGCAGTTTTGAAAATCGGAACATCGAAATTCGGATTAAAATATTTCGGAGTATTTGATGTTCCCATTAAATTATGCGATTGGTTATCACAAAATATATCTGAAATTTATAGTAGTAGTAATAGCATTTTCAGTACAGTATTATTATACCTAAATAATGCTTTATTTAATTGCTCATAGATTGTAAGGCCATTATAAGCGTTTATTGTCATCTCTATACAATACACTACACAGCAGCCTAAATAGGCCGAATTAACCTTAGACTACCTATAATAGTTATTTAATTATTGTGAATTTATTCTAAGAAGTCCTTAATATGGTGTCGAAAATGAAGGTAATGTTAAAACATCAGTCAATACCATAAGTAGGTTTACGATGAAGTGCGCGTGTCTAAAGTAGGTATTCGAGAACCGATTAGGAAAAATTAATAACAGCACAATGTCGAGTAGCGCGTAGCGTAATAATTTAGGCTTTTTCCATTCGGCGCATGGGCATAGTTTAGGCTTTTTCAATCGGCTCAAGTCGATGCCTTTAAAAGTTGGGTCACTCTTTTGGTAACTTTAGCCACTCCTTTTCTCACAACATCAACATAAACTTTATTCTTTTCAGATCCGAGTTTTCCGTCCACCTAACTACTCCGGCTTCGTGGCATTCTCGATGCTATTCATCCTCGTAGCTGGTTTCCTATACCTTCGCAGAAACAACCTCGAGTTTTTATACAACAAACAAATGTGGGCAGTTTGTGCAGTCTTCTTCTGTTTCGCTCTTGTATCTGGCCAGATGTGGAACCACATTAGGGGCCCACCATTCTTCCATAGAACTAAGAACGGACCCGTTTATATTAATGGAGGTTCCCATGGCCAGTTTGTTCTGGAGAGCTATATTGTGGCTGTATTGAGTATCCTTTTAAAAGCACTAGTTTTAGGGTTTTCTATTTCAGCAGCAGATTGTGGGAATGTTTTAAGGTGTCCTTATTTAATAAACAGGGTTATTTAGACTAAGATGAACTGCTGAAATGGGTGATACGAGACCTTATTTGCAACAATTTTAAACCCGACAACAAGGAGTCCAAATCCAAACTTACTGGTTTTGGAGATATTGAAATTTAATTTTTCGAAAAATGGTTACCTCTATAAAGTGCTTGTTAGAATTAAGCAAGTTAGAAATTAACGATGGTCACCACTGTATAAAGTTGCAGTTATGACAGGTTGAACAATTTTAAAGTTTGAGGCCCCAAAAACCTCTGGGATGCATCATAAACCAGTCGGACGGCTGTTTAAAACCGTAGATTTAATAAAAAAGGTTAATAACGTTTAACAGGACGAAACCCACCAATCAGCAACCTACAACGAGATTGAAACCCGCAGTCGTTGAAACAAAACCATTGGCGAAGCGGACGACAGGACCCATGAGAACATTTACACCTATAGAGGAAACGAAAAGACTAGAAAAATGGTTTAAATAATTATGATCTTCGTTCTGTTAAGGATTCTAATGGCGGGGGCGAAATACAAAACTAGCACTATTAATGAAAATTATATAAAATAGACTTTGTTTAGGTTCTTTTAATTGAAAGACGGACCTAGCATTCATCCTAGCAGTACACCTGATTGAATAAGTAATATAGAAAATTAAATATGTCATCACTAAGCTGACGATGATTATTTCCTTTGTGTTGCTTTCACTGCGAAGCAGAAAATATGCAACAACCTATTAAAAAAAGATTATTTTCACAATAAATCCAATATTTCTCCTGAACAACCGTATCAGATGGCGCAGTGGTTGTGGGTATGATACTTATGATTGAAGCGGCTGGTGGTGTCAAGAATACGGAGGTCGTGCGGACCGCGGCTGAGGGCAAGCGCCGGCGATTCCAGTCCATTGTGGGTCTGATCTTGGTCTGCGTGTTCTTCTCACTGCTGCTGTCTGTGTTCAGAGCTAAGACGCAAGGGTATCCTTATAGGTACGTATGGAGCATCTTACCTTTTCTCCTCCATAGAGATCTACACTTTGTAATGGGATGTCTTGTTACTACAGACATCCCATTTCAAAGTTACTATAGCATTTTTTTTCTTTTGCCAATTTAATTAAAAAGTGCCTGTAATTGTCGAGTTGTAATAAGTATTTTGAGTTGCGTTGCTATCTGGTTATCTTTGTACTTTTTGGGGCTCCCTCCTTAAGGGGTTACCAAGAGGACCCTAATAATGTTTCTGCTGTCCATCTGTATGTCAGCGGGGTGATCTCCGCTTTAAACAACCAAAAAAAAAATCCTTTTTGCGCGATAGCGAGAGTCCTGTTGCAAAGTGCTTTGTGTGGAAGCTGTTCGCACGTGGTGGCAGCCAGGTGTAGTCGGAGATGTAAAATAAAAGATGGTCTTCTAGCTTTGATGTTTTGCACGTTTTATTACTATAAAATAAACGATGACAAGCAAATTGAACTTCATGAAAATACTTAAGATAATTATTAATTAATCTTGTACTAGACCCGGACATATATCAGAACGCTAACAGAACCACAGACAACTTAGAGAGAAGAGAAATAACTCGTTCAGGAAACGGAACAAAAAACTATTTAGTGTTGTCAGATCTAAATAAATATAGTGATGTCATGTTGTGTTAAAATACTATTCTAACATGCTCTCCTTTTTACTCAACATGACAAGTCAACAGTTAAAAAACATTTCAAATCACAATTGCACAGCGTTCTTACCTATTTAACATTCATTATCTTATTTATAAAATCCTTATGTTTAGTGGAACATAAAGCCTTCGTCAATACATCAGCAATCATATTATGAGTTGACATATACTGTTACATTAGCAAACTTATGTTGTATCAGATCTTTAATATAGTGATATCTTAAGTCTATGTGTTTAGTTTTCTTATGACAGTATTCTTTGGCTTGTAACAGTTTGAGGGCACTTTGATTATCATTGAATAACATTATGTCTATTTGAACATTTACAATTTTCTGCCAAAAAAATTCTTAAGGAAACTTAAATCTTTACACACCTCACCTATAGCCAAATATTCCGCCTCAGTGCTTGATAATGCTATGCACTTTTGTTTCCGTGCTTCCCAGTTAATGGTATTCCCACCCATCTGAATCACAAATCCAGTATAAGACTTTCGGTCTACAATATTATTAGCCCAGTCGGCATCGGCATAAGCAGTAATATTTAAACTACCAGACCTATTAAAAACATAGGGAATAATTTAAAGTGCCTGCAAGATACCTTAAAATTCGTTTTCCCGCGAGCCAATGTTCTCTGCCCGAAACAATTATTGAACTGGCTTAGCTGACTGCATGCATACGTTATGTCAGGCCTAGTGCATACAGATAGGTACATAAGGGAACCTAATAATTCTCTATACTTATACACATTATCATCAAGCACTTCCTTTTCCAGCTTTATCCAGCTTTATATTTAGTGCTAAAGGTGTAGACACAGGCTTACAATTTTCCATGCCATAGCGAACCAACAATGTTTTTATATACTGTGATTGATCTAATCTTAATACACCTTTGATACATCATGAGATACATGCATGCCAAGACAAACTTTAATAGGGCCTAATTTTTTAACATTAAATTCCTTTTTTAATAAAGTATACAATTCATCTATGGATGCCTTATGAGCAGAAAAAACATAAAAATCATCCACATATAATGCAATTATTGTCAAACACACCTTTATCTCTCTTAACATAAACACAAGGTTTCGCATTTTACTTTGTGAAAAATTGTTACCAATCAGTAAATATGTACAGTCATGTTCCACATACGGCTTGCTTGTTTTAGCCCATATATGCTTTTTTAAAAGTAGGCACACTTTACTTTTATTCTCAATAAACCCTTCAGGTTGCTCCATATAAATGCGCTCATTCAAACTGCTATTAAGAAATGCTGTATCTACATCCAAATGTTCTATGTTCATATTCATCTCAGTAGCTAGCGCAAAACAAAGTACGCAGAGTGCTATGGCGTACACTGGCGAAAAAGTATCGTCATAATCAACCCCATAAGTTTGTGAGAACCCGCGGGCAACAGACGCGACTTATAGGTACGGTTGCCTGAAGTGTCATTTTTAATCTTATACACCCACTTGCATTTCACTACGTTTTGATCCAATGGGCGATCGACAAGCTTCCATACATTATTATTAGTAAGAGCATCGAACTCTCTTTTCATAGAACGCTGCCACTCCTCACTACTAGGAGAAGATATGGCCTCCTCATAAGATACAGGCTCCAACTCTGCATGTGTAAATAAAGAATAATCTTGGTACCTTATGGGCTTCACTCCACGCGTACCACGCACGGGGCGGCTAGTGGTAGCCACTGATAACTTAAGTTTCAGAGCTGGCCACGGCTACATCCCTACCAGTAGTCGACACGTCGGAAGTACTCGAGCTGCAGTCCCCGGCCGCAGGACTCGAACAGCTCGTGTCCTCCTCACTGCCCGTACAATACTCAGAGTCTGAGTCAGGAGCTCGGATTTGTTCTTAAGCAGGTAACCCCAGGTTTTCCTACTGTAGTCATCTGTCAGTGTCAACAGATATCTGGCTCCACCCCAGCTACAGACAGACATCGGGCCACAGACATCTGAATGGATCAGCTCCAGCGGTTGAGTAGCGCGCTTTGCCTCGCCGACAGGAACGGTTTTGCAACGAGTTTCCCCTGCAGGCATGCAACACACTCATCCAAGTTACTTCCAGGAACTTCCTGAAACATTAACTGTTTATTTCTCCGCAGAGTACATAATCCCCCATGACTCAAATGACCAAGTCTCCTATGCCATAAAGATTCCATCTCAGTAGCAACCATTGCACTCTGTTCACTCTGAACTAGATTCTTCAGAGGGACTGAAGAATGCTCCTCACCAGAACTTTGACACACAGGAATGACACAATTCAATCTATAAACACCATTATGGTTGTTAGCATAACCTAAGGAATTACCTATAATCTGAGGATTTTTATAAAAGTTACAACCTCGTTGATCAAAGACAACAGAGTAACCAGACTTCACTAGTTTGTTTACAGAGAGGAGATTTGTGGACAACTCAGGGACAAACATAGTGTCCTCAGCAACAAACTCATGCTTATTACAAACAAAATTAATCTTACCAGTGCCCTCACTGTTAAGAAGATCATTATTTGCTATTGTAACTTTAGTTATATTATTTTTAAAGTCCATAAATAACTTTTTGTTGTTGCACATATGCGCTGTGCATCCTGAGTCCACTATCCAATCATGGTGTGCAGCTAAACAAGCAGATTCTGTCACAATAAGAGTTTTTTCAGAAGATTGCTTATTGTCTTTTTTTCCACTTATAACATTTAGATTTAATATGCCCTGGCTTTTTACAATAATTACACACTTTTAACACTTTCTTGCCAGCAACATAAGCCGCACTATTAACACCATTACTTTCTGAAGAACCATTCTTCCTATGCCTCCTCCTGTAGCAAACGTGTCCGCACCAACTCGCTGGAAAGCACACGGCTCATGCAGGCCGTCTCCAAACTAGATACTAGGACATCATACTCCGCAGTCAGACCACTGAGCAGTATCTCGGCTACCTCGCCATCCTCTATAGTACGCCCAATATCTGCGAGTTGTTGCACAAGCGTCATAGCTGTCGAAATATACTGTGACATGTTTGTAAATTCACACAGACTGATTCTGTGCAACTGACGCAGCAACAAAACACGCCTGTAAAAGGCCTTTATCTTCGAAAACAGATGCCAGATTATCCCATGCTTCCTTTGCCTTGCTTGCTGTACGCACATATTGATGAAGATTGACATCAATTGTTAAGCAAATGCGCGCAAGCGCACGTTGGTTGCGATTAACATCCAGGTCCACTCCGGTCACACAACCCCACGTTCCGTCCAAGGTCAGCAACATTTTCATAATGAATTTCCATGTGGTGTAATTGGAAACACCTTCCAGTTTTGGAACATTCATGTTATTGAAGTTAGCACCCGGCACATGGTGCATGTCGCCATCTTGTGCATGAGCAATTGGATTTTCATGCGACATTTCTCCGACTATTTATAGGTTTATAATTATAATAATATTTCTCACCAATTCCTTTGCTTTTTGCTTCTCGCTGCCAATCCCAGATAGAACGCTGGGTGCAGAACCTGTTGCAAAGTGCTTTGTGTGGAAGCTGTTCGCACGTGGTGGCAGCCAGGTGTAGTCGGAGATGTAAAATAAAAGATGGTCTTCTAGCTTTGATGTTTGCACGTTTATTACTATAAAATAAACGATGACAAGCAAATTGAACTTCATGAAAATACTTAAGATAATTATTAATTAATCTTGTACTAGACCCGGACATATATCAGAACGCTAACAGAACCACAGACAACTTAGAGAGAAGAGAAATAACTCGTTCAGGAAACGGAACAAAAAACTATTTAGTGTTGTCAGATCTAAATAAATATAGTGATGTCATGTTGTGTTAAAATACTATTCTAACAAGTCCGAGTAACCCTTTTTAATGAGTATTTTTTATGTACGTGAAAATTATTGCAGAATTTATAGAGTAGCTTGCTATCGTAACAGCCGTATAAAGATTTAATTTGTTTAATGCAAGAAATTTATTTGTGTTCACCTAGAAGATGTGAAAGTTTCGCTTTCTCTCTCCTTTATAACCATTTTTTTTGTAAAACTAATTATAATATGTTTTGTTTCAGCTTCCTTTTCAAGTGAGGAGTTTGAATATTATTAGTAGATAAGTAAGACCGACGCATCAAGTCGAAGTGTGTGTGCAATTGTATTTACATAATGGATGTCCGTATTTGTTTCTCAGTTGGTCAATAAACTTGTTTCTATTTATTACTGTTTTTGTTTTGCTTATACGAAAATAATCTGGAATTACTTGCCTATAAAGTTACCTTTAACTAGGACTCTGGCATCTACTCTGTGAGAGGGAGTGGATAGTTATTCACCACGCGGGACGCGGGGCGGTTGGGTACTTCAGGGCAATTATTAGGTCACGGGAATTTCTCTAAGGTAACCGTGGCCCAATAAGAAGTATTGGTCGTCCGGCGGCGAGATGGGCGGACGACATAGTTGCCATTCGGGGAGTATCCTGGATGAGGCTGGCGCAAGACCGTGGAGCTTGGTAAAAACACGGAGAGGCCTATACTTAGCAGTGGGTGAAGACGAGCTGTGGATGATGATGAACCATGGCCCCGGAATAAAAAGGGCTATTGAAGGACACCGTGGATTTTAGTCAGTACAAGTCTGACAGTCCCTCCCACCCTGACCTGCGTGGGAAGACGCATTTAATGATTTTGTCACGTTAAAAGAGTAATTATAAAAAAAGGCATTTAAAATTTTAAAAATATATTTATTTTAATTTGTCAATTACATCTACATTTGTATTAGCCTCTCTGGCTTACCTAAGGCGAGGTCTAGAACCAATAATTCATTGTATTTATTTGATTTTCTATACACATCTTAAAATTGACCCTTTGCCCCCTTAAAACATTTAATATAATATCTGTAAATACGACACTTTTTTTCTTAATTTCTATTCCAATAAATAGTTTAAAAATAAATGCTCAGTCTTCTAAACTTAAATTCGCGCGCCAAACTACAAAATCCGCGGGAAAACCGCATATCTGTTGGTCGGGTACTTTTCAAAAGACTTCTTGTACCATTCATGGGCCTGGATCGCGGTTTGTATCTGGAATTGAAACAATACAATTTAAAAAGTTGGATACTTCGATCGATTTCAACGTTAAGCTGAGCGTGCCGAATTTGATCTGTGGATGGCTATCATAAGAGATGGCATCGAAAAGCATGTTAGGCCGTTGGTCCCGGTTGTCATTTGTAGATATTTTAGAGTCGTTCCTTTTAGTTAGAAGCTCGAAAACCTGACAACCAGTCTTTCCAAGGGGTATCTGCATAACTGGTTTGAGGAGGCCAGACCAGATGGTCAGAGGCAGTCGCTCCATGTAAAATACTGAAATTCAGCTGTATTCGATTAGACTGGAAGCTGACCTCAACATAGTTTGCAAAGGCTAGGCAGATAGCGATCTAATAATATTCTAATTAATTATTAGTTGCGGTTGTTTTTTACTCAACTATACAATTAAGTATGGATTTTAACATTGTAAAGAGTAATAAAACATGCGTCAATGGCTGCAATTCATAATTTCATCATAAATTGGTGCAAACTATCGATCATTATCATGTATTACCAATTTGTAAAAACATTACCAGTTCCATCGGTAAAATAAACATTGTTTATTACTTCCTAAATTACTAATTCATTTCTTCAATCAATTTCATTTAATTTCCTTGTTTTACAAATAATTTGATCTTTCGGATGTTTGAATCCTGTATAGTGAGTGCATTTATTAACATTTAATCTCACATTCACAGCCAGAGCCACACAGAACAACTATTTTTAGGTCATAACAAATATTTTCTCCGCGCGGGAATCGAACTCGCGACACGGAGCGCAGCACTCGACCGTTAATCCACTACGCCAACCGAGGTAAATTATGCAGTTGTAATTTTTTCAAGTAAACAAGAAACTGCTAATGACAAGCCACAATCACTACTTGGCTACATGTTTAGTATAGTATAGAAAAAAATCATTTACCTGGTTGCCCAAAACCCATAAATAAATGCAAAAGAAAGTCTTGGTCGGCACTAGCATCAGTAAAACCGTGTACAGCACAATCTCACACATCCTGTGCGGACTCGAAACACACTCGAACATTCTACCATGTGGGATCCTATGTTCCTCAGTCACCACTTCGCCTGACTTCTTGTCTTTGCGCAAGTTTGCGAAGATGATATTGGTCCTCAACTGTTCATACCACGTGATCAGGAATATGACTGTGCAGGGAACAGCCAGGATAGTTGTGCGCAGATCGTTCCATTTGATCGTGTCTGGGTGCTGGTTACCTGTAAGGGTAAGAAGTATAGGTAATTAGCTGCTTGCATTGGTTTCGACGGTGGTAACTCGAAAATTATCTCACGGTACAAAATATCGAGACTTGCCAGAATGCCTGTAGTTTTTTCACACAGATAAACTATTTTTTTTTTACAAAATTTTGAAACATTTTTACAGTAAAAATAAAGAAAGGACACTATTTATTTATTTACACATACAGCTATAATTACAGTTTCCCAATTCGATACTGCACAAAAACATTTAATTTCCTTTAAAAGTTGTAGTTGATTCAATTAACCAAGATTCCAAAATGGAATAATACTCAAGAAAAACTAGCCATAAAATAAATTCTGGCGATTTCGGGTCAGAAATGTGCTTTACGCCTGAATTTGAGTTACGCTGCTGATTTCGGTCGCGTAATATAGCGAGAAAAAGCAACGTAGGACGCGTTGCTGACGTCAGCGTCGTAGTATGGTGTTTTACGGTCCATTCACGACCTTGTGTACGATCATTATGTAATGTTTGAAAAACGCCACGATGCGCCAAGTAATTAATGTCATTTACGCGCCGCCCGCCGCACCGCTCACCGCTAAGACCAAATTCATGAATGAGCTGACAACGTATAATTTGTACGGGCGACATCAGCGTTACAAGATTTCAAATCTGAAAGTTCTAATAGTAGCAACATTTTTACTCACCACAAAACAGGGGCGCCTGTCCAACAACAGCAATAATACAGGCGAAGTAATGTATGATCCCTGCGAGGTAGTGGCTCAAGTTCATCTTGCTGGCTTTGGCAAACACTTGCAGGTAGTAAGTCTCATACAGCCGCCTTGTGCATTGTATTGTGAGTAGAGTCATTGCTATGAGGGCTGCTGTTACTGATACTGAAAAAGAAGTGGCGTAACGCTTTAACACTTGAAAAACAGCTAAGCTTTATAATAACCTAGCACAAGTCAGCCACTTCACCTATGTGAAGTCCGTTGATTGTCCCAGGAGATTATAGTACCAGAATAAAATAAAACTAAAAAGTGTTCTGTGTTAATCTATGTCTGGGCCTTTCATTAAAATTCCAGAGCCCAGTGCAAGTACTTAAATGTCACAAGTGTTCAAACTTTTTGGTTTTAGGAACCTTTACTCACATTGATGATATAATTATGTGAATAGTTACAGACTATTAAAATAGTAGATTACGCATCAAGGGAGTAAAGCATTGCTTTACGTCACGGGCGTATTGAATCCCGAAACGACACTAAGGATTCTGAGGTGAACCTCCGTAGCGCAGCGAGGAGGTTCAAGTGTTAATTCCCGAGTGAAACGAGGGAATTAAGTTAAGAATCCTTAGTGTAGCGAGGGATTCAAGTCAGCCCAAGACTAGGCAGCTTTACTCCCGAGGAGCGTACTCTGCTTTTCACACCTACTGCGAGGAAATAAATTCGATTTTTGAAATTTGATGTGGTACGACAACCTTCGAACGTGAAGTTGGCACCACTGTAAGCGATCAGCTGTTGCTGCCAGCGGCCGCCATTACTGATACGACTCCTTGGTGAAAGTTTTCATACGGTTTTCTTTGAGGTTCCAAATTCAAATCACATTATTCCCGTGGGAATAATGAAATTCAGTACATATATTATTCCCAGCTCGAGCGAGGGGGAATAATGTCATGCTTTACAGTAGGTTTGCCTGACGTATAATATGATATTTACGAGCAAGTAGTGTGAAAAATATTTTACTTTCTTCTTGTGGCTAGCGTTACTGACCCGCTAACATTATTCTGCTATATAATATGGGACTAAGGGTCATATAATGAAGCTCACCAACTGTCCTAGTTATCTACCAAAATTACTTAAAGTTTGTAACTAAAAGTTATACAGATTTTGTTTAAAATAAGTTACATTGCATAAATTTAAATTTGCGGCTCCAGGGTATGATCATCATCATTTTCCTGCCCTTATCCCATTTTACTTGGGGTTGGAACAACACATTTTTTTCTTACATTCTCCCCTATCAAATGTCACAGAATCATTTACTCCTTTTTCATTATATCATTCCTTACACAATCCATCCATCGTTTCTTTGGCCTTCCTCTTCCTCTCCATCCATCAACATTCATACTCATCACTCTCTTAGTTACACGAGTCTCATACACTCTCACTCAACAAATTACCTACCTCACAAAAAGAAAAAAATAAGAAGGATTTAAGCGTGTACAACTTCATCTTATACTCATATTTTAAAGTAGGTACCATTAAAATAAATGAGCAATACATGTAGTTGCATCATAGACTGCTATTATACCACTTGAAAGGGGCCTTAACTGTCATTGAATACAAACAGGCTACACTACAAGCTTTGCATATTGATTTCTGTTGTAATTTTGAGAGGTCCTTATGGCCTAGATGTTGATTTTGTATATCAAGTCATGAATTAACAATAAGGACACTTTAAATATTTAATTATCAACTTAAATAATTCACAATTTAATTTTTGAATCTACACATTTATTAATTTTTTCTTTCTTTCTTTCACACAAATGAAATATAATAATAAGAATAGAAAGTGACGCTAATTAATTTTTAGACATAAATTACCGTTAATTAATGTAAGACCTACTTTATTTTGGAATGATTATAATTATAATTTTATACTCCTTTCATGTTATATTAAAAATAATGTGTAAGTACAGTTACAAATCAAAGTGTGCTACATCAACCTCAAGTAAATTGGATTATATCCTAATTCTCTTGGGGTTGATTTGTGTGTAGGAAAAATAGTAGAAGTAAGTAAGTCTGTAAGTGAAGCATAGCACTACATTCCTGCTAGCCTTGACTTAATTAAGAAGTGAAAGGATCTAACATGGTTTCCTTTCTCACCTGTAGAGTTGTTTCTCTAACTAAAAACTAATACAAAAGTATACCTTCTTAGCTATACAAAAATGAATTTTAGGATGTATGATTACTCACCAGAAGGCTCATTTTCCTGTAGCAGCACCTTCAACACGAAATGAACAGGAAAACTAACAGTTATCCCGAAGAAATATACCACAAACATGTAGAACAACATAGAAGCACTAAATAGTGTGGAAAATAAATAAAAATGTCTATAATACGCCTTTGGTATCTCAATAACTTGCAGGAAATTGGCATCATCGCCCCGGTAGGCGAAGCTCCCATACCTGTACCCTTTTATAATAAAAGCAGGGACATATTTCTCAAAATTATTAATAATAACACCGGTAAATGTTACTGCGAATGCAAGGTTTAGGAAAATAAAATCTATAACGTTAATATAGTCGTCCATGTTTAATGGGTGCTATAGAAGGCAGTGGTCTGAACGTGCGGTGATTGTAAACACTTCTAAGACACGAATACAAGATCTAACGGGATACCCAATCATTTTAACTTTCGTTGCTCTACATTCTTGAGTTCTGAATCTTTTGCGTGCTTTTGACATTTTTGACAGTGTCACTGTGACAGTCAGCTGGTGATGACACGTGACAGTTCAACTAGTTGCCAGGACAAAACACATAAAAATCTACTACATAATTTCTCATTTGGAAAAAAATATAATGTAAAGTTAGTCTTGTGTATTCAGTGTATTATCTTAATTTCACCATATTACATATTTTGCTACTATAAACTGCAATAAAATATAATAGGTCTAAACATTACAATGAAATATTCCCAACCAGTGTGTCTCTATTATTTTTGCACTTGATGTTTATTCTTGCAACATTATTTAATAGAAATGGGGAGTTTACATATTGCGGTCGCATAGACACAGAGCGTGGACTGAGCATTGCATCTATTTTTAACTGTCTAAAATTGCCATAGTCTAAAGCGCCGTATTCACCATCTGTCACGGCTGTACGTCATGCACGATGCACGACGCAAAAAACAACGTGAATAGGCTTGACGTACGTCCAGTACGTCATAATCACGGTGATTTTGCTTCGTGTATCGTGTATGACCTTGGCGGGACGTACAGCAAGATGGAACGTGAATACGGCGCTTAAGAAGAGGGAATAAAAATCAAATGACAACTATCGTTTAGGAAATAGGGAATGCATAGAGTAATGTATAGAAAAGAGATAGATGGCTTTTTATTATTTTTGGCAAATTCTTTTGACATTTAATTATGGAAGGTCCAGCCCATGCTATAAATCTGTGGATGGTCAAATGCATGGATTCGTACTGGAACTTCGTTCGTATTCGAACTGGATTGAGCATAAATACTGAAAAACGAGCTTACAGAGATAGCTCCAGCCGGGGCTATTATCTCTTACTAATAAGTTGACCAAACATCTTAAAACAAATAATAATAAAGTTCGTAATGAAAACATGAAATTGAGTTTTTTAATTAATGAGTGATAGTAAAACTACATTAATTTCTTTTCACACACACTTCATTACCACTCTGTAAGTACTAAATCATGTTGCTTAGCCATTTCTATCTTTGACTTTAAATTATCTTGAATTAATCAATGTTTAGAAATAAACCTTTGGGTACTAATTATTTATTCCATATCAAAAATAAAAAAAAAACATTTTTTTTTCAATAATAACTGTAGTAAGTGGTATCGGTCGCGACTTACGAGTTGTTCGAACCCCGTCAGGCGCATTACTTTGTGTAATTTATTTCGTCATCACTGCTCTCAAAACGGTGAAGGAAAACATCGTTTAGGAATCCGGCATGTCCTAGAACCAAAAAAAATTGAAGATATGTGACATCTACCAATCCGCAATGGGCCCGCGTGGTGGATTATGGCCCACTCCCTCTCTACGAGAGGAGGCCTGTGTCCCAGCAGTGGGAACGTTATAGGCTGTTGATGATGATGATAACTGTAGTATAGTATGTACATGATAGGTATAAACAATCAATCCTCTAAAATAGAAGATAAATATCTAAAAATAGCCACAATAATCCGTACCCATGTCATACCAACACAAAAAAGTAAAGATTACGTTTGTACACCTGTCTCATCACATACGTTGGGTTTGACAGCATTTTATTGGATCCCTGATTTCCTATTCAATAAGTTTTCGGGGTTTACATTACTGTGTGTGGTGGCCCGTGAAATGTTTTGGTCCGCGATAATACTCAGCGGGGGAGTGTGACTAACTCCGTTATAATAATGATGACTGGCTTATTATCGAATTTGAATTTGGGAGTTTTCGATTTGGAATGTTGGCAGTTCTGAATTCTGGATCTGTTTATTATCCTTGGCAGAATTGGATGCGTCTCTTTTCCATGTAGATGGGGAAAGTTAAATACGATTGTGGGTCCAGGGTCCGTTATAGAAGACCTCTAAGGGGTTGGCAAATATCAGCCCTTTTATAAGTAAGTACCACCTACACAGTGTTGTGGGAAATGACACAAATTATCATAGTGTTGATAGGGAGTGTTTTTAAAGAAGTACAATGCCTTCTCTCTGATGTGAAGAGTTTTCGGCTCTTACACGCTAAAATCAACTTTTCTATCATTGTGTATGTATTGGTTCAGTTATGCCTTCTTGTATAATGAAAATGCTCTACTATTCCAGAAAATAGAGCTTCCCATTCTTGATTAATGAAACCCAAAACCCCAATCAACGAAGTTCCCATAAAAAACCGCTGTCATTTACCAAAACAAAAAACTATTGTCCACAAAGGTCACGACATTTACGACAAAAAAGTAAAAAACCATTGTTCGTTGCAATTGTCCCCATAGTGCGGGGAAACAATCGCTAATCGATCCTTCCTAATCGATACCACTCGAATAGTTCAATTATCGGGAACTATTAATCATTTCCCTCTCTTTCGGGCGCGGAAATCTTTTCAGCAACAACAATGAACACTCATCGCAAATGACTGGGCCATTGTGTCCCAACCCTGCAAACGACGTGTACCGATAATTAATTAATAATTAAGGACCACTCCATTATCCTGTAATTAACGAGTTTCATTTCTTTAATGTTACGGACTTGCGGTTCATTGTGTAATGTATGAGAAATTGTATTGTATTGTTGTTTTAAAATGACAATACTAAAGACAATAGGAAAAAATCATAAAAAGTGGAAATGAAGCTTTTTGGCGACTTACTTCAGCAATGAGAGTAAAAAATTGTAGCTTATTATTACTTTCAAAGCGGCAAGTAGGTAACAGACTTCCTCCTTTTCAGAAATTAGATTTATGAACGCATTGTTTTTAATGAGATAGAAACACAATATCGCAATTATTAATCACTTAAGTATTAAACTTATTTACAATTTTACAAGACTTTCAAAATTTCTTTTGAATGATCATACAATGTAACAATTCATGTAAAACACCGTAGGAATTTGTGAACAGGCCACAAATTCCTTAGCCAACATTCTCAGTGAATAAACACAATCCCACACAGAAAAGTTCTGTTCCCACACAGAATGAAATAAGAATACTAAACAAAATACCCCGTCTAATATACATCAAACGTTACCGCAAATGTAAGCACGAACATGGCACGAACCATTGAAATTAGTACGCGACTCCCGAGAGAATAGAAACACAATTTCCATTGAAACGCTTCACGCCGATACCTGGCAGCTCCAGTTTTCTTCGTGCCGCTTTTGTCCGTCTGTACAAAGCAGAAAATACAGAGAACCCAATCAGGGATCTGTCTAAATGTCCGACGATCGGACGGCTGAGGGTTAACGCAACGAATTTTGAAATATCCCTAAATGTATGTACCATTTTCTTTGGGTCGGAATAAATTGGGAATTGCGATGCTCTTTCTGATGGGTAGTTAAGGCGTTTCTAAATGTCAATCATTGTTATTTGATGTGGGTAGCGAGACATTTCGATTTCCAGATTCGTTGTTAAAATCTTCTTTTTATTTGATTTACCTACTGATTTTCGCTTCTTAAAATAAGGTATGGTTTAAACAAAATCTTCCACAGTGATTAAGAATTTAATAAATTCCTATTTGATACTTGCACATAAGTTTCTCAGCTCCTATATCATAGCAAATTCCTTCAAAATCTAGCAACACTACAAGTCTAGGTAACACTACACTGCGTAAGTAACGGTTTCTTTTTCGCGCCATTTTCACCCCGACATCCATCGGACAGGACTTTAGACATTCCCAATCGATTTCATTCATGCAAATTGACTGTTCGGTCGTGGTTTGAATCGATTACAATGCGTTATTGAAATCGAATTGTTTAAGGTCGGGCGGTTATATTCGGTTGAAGTACGGTTACGTCTCTAGTTTTTTAGAACGAATTTTTGTTCGAAATTTAAATGCATGAATATGACAAAAAAAAACCTTTGTGATGTTATAGCTTTTTTGGTAAAGTAAACCAATCGCTCGGTATACTTTATGCATACGATGTAAAATAATAATATGATTGTAATTTCAAAAAAGGTTATGGTGACGAATAGTGTGTGTTTGACGGGTAAGTATGGTATGTGCAATTAAATTATACAAAAAATAAAAGACGTTACTTTCTCAGAGTTGGCGCTTTAATGTATTTTCAATTGCTATTCGGTGCAATAAAATACCTTGTGCAAATTAATTTTGAATAGTTTAGTGTCCCGTATGTTATGTATCTTTATTAAATTTTTAGAGTTATTTTCCTAATAATATGATATTTTTTTTATAAAGAGGGGTGTATGACGTCACAATATAGCGAAAGCTTCAGTAACAGCTCTCCTTCATAGTGGAACTGCCTAGTACTTAGTTATTGACAACCGGTTTCGACCGCGTTTTGGTTAAAAAGTCATAGCAAAGGAAGATAATTAGATAATGCTCAGTAGGTATCTAATGGAAACCAAAAAAAATACGTTGAAAGAAGGTCATTGACGTCTTCGCCCTTATTTTTGTCGCATAGTATGTATTGAATGGAACCTAATATGGCGACAAGAACGCGTATCGCTGCCATTTTTACGTTCCAAGATATTTCAGTTTTAACAGCCTAGCGATAACGATATGCACAATTTTATGGTATCGTAACGCTATAGATGATCGATGAGTGGAATATCGATAGTCAGAATCGTTTTAATATTTATTATCGACGTAGTAATAATCTGTGGTATCGACGATATGTTACTCGTGTTACATACGACGGGTACTGGTTTGTATTGTTCAGTTCGAAGTTGGCTTCTAGTGAACTAAATAAGAAAAAACAAAATACATACGCACTCGCAATGCTTTATTTAGTTACCTATTAGCGTGTGGTTATTAAATATGTATTCAGATAGTTTTTAGATCTATCCTACTAATGCGTGTAAAGTTTCATTCAAATCACTTTAGTAATTTAGACATAATTATAAGGACTTTAGAGTTTGTATGAAATGCTGCGGGGCTACTCTCTAATAACGTAGCCTTGCGACAGCAGCGCCCACGCCACGCTGCCTGGGACTAAAGGAGACTAAAGTTTGCTATGCTCAAAGTTACTGACACTCTGACAGCGACATTAACCAAAAATGCGATGCGAACGGTGAGCGCTCGTTGAGGCGCGGGCGCTGACTGGACAAGCCTTCGCGTCGAAAAGCACATCGTAGAGTCCAGCGCTGTGATTTCTTAATGAGAATACCATATCTGTGAAGTAAGTAGGTACTTAATAAGTCTGCCAAAGAAGCATTAATCATCCCTCAACTACTTCATCTCATAACGTTCATTCAATCTTTATTAACATAGCCTTTGATCTCCAGTTTTTCAAGAAAATGAGTTTTCTTCAAACATTTATTTCAGTTCATAATTAATCTGCGTTAGACAGGAATATTTGTGTAGCTATAACTACTTGTAAGAGAGGTATTAAGGCCCGTGGCGTTGTTACTACCCACATTAATGTTAAAGGAGATCATTCAGCCTCCATACAGTTTTGGGTCTTACTGAAAGTCAACGACAAAACTATTTTGTGTTCCTCGGCACTTTCAGAAATCAACAAATGTATGAAAATGACGAACTTGTATATTTTGGCGGAGAGCAATCCTACAACTTTTTTGACATTGTAACTATTGATCCTAATGACTTTCAGCAAAGGCCTATAAAATGATGTCCTTAAATGAGGTTACTGTATGCATAGACGTGAGCTGGCGGTTTTTTCTATCCCACATTAGCCCATTGCTAGCCAAATCTAATCCTTGAGTTCTTGTCCTGCAGTTGTTTGAGGTGCAAACAACTTCTTACGTTGTGAGTCCACGTCGACCCGTACCTTCTTCTGGGTCGGCCGTCGTCGTTCATCTCTAAACACCCACTGTGTGTGGAGACTTGCTCAGTCGTCAATATTCATGTGGCAGACATGACGTGCTAATAGAAATTACGATATTATCAGTTTTTAAGAGAGGGGCAGGATACAGACCAATATTGGCGTAAGGAATTTAATGGAATTTATGAATAGGTGAAAATTATAATAATTATACATTTTGCCAAAAATACCAACACAGCCAAAACAAAGTATTTACTTTAAGTTTACGCCACTTCTTACTCGTACTATTGCCACATACATAAGTCTAAACAAAAAAAAATAGGACGACAATATCATAAAATCGGGAATTAAATTGAAATGCCGCTAACGGGCGACAGCTTCAAAAGAGCAACTCTAAAGGGTTAACTCATGGCAGCCATAGATACTTGAATAACCTATTAAAGCAGTGATAGCACTCGTAAAGCGCTATGCAGCGCATCGAGTTACTTGTTAACCCGTTATATGATCCCCTAGCTCTGTGGAAATGTATTTTTCACTCGATTTAGTATCCACTAGTCTCTGGAGATATCAGAGTATATTCCGAGAAGGAATAGATAGTTAGCTACATCGACAGAGGTCTTGCATAACGTTTTAAAACATAAATTTCTTGTTGATGGTCCTAGTGTGATTGGCTTCATTAATGTTTTACCCCGAAAACATTACAAACCGCTGAAGGAACACGGTGATTTTTAGTCAGTCAAGTTTGACAGTCCCGTTCTACAAAGAGCTCCGGGAGGCCTCATTTGATGATTCATAACATAAAAAAAAAATCTCATATAATAGATATGTTAGTGGCACTTTCTTTCCGTGAATTCAGGCACCTTGTTGTATGACAATAATCACACGATTGTTTTAAAGGGCATCGTGGGCGTGAAATGCATGAGCAACTGAATTAACAGGTTGGAGTTTTTAGTCAATACAAGTCTGAACATACCTGATGCCAGGGCAGGAGGACTAATATTTGATGGATTGCGACATAAAAAAAAGCCTCCTTGTATGTATACATCATGCATCATTGCCCGACACTCACAAGTAAGTACCTCTAAGTATCTATTCTACGCAAGGTTATGCATATAGTTTATTTAACAGTTCATGTCACACTCTTGCGGACTTACTCTACCACGTAAACGATAAACACTTGATCGATACAAGTATCTTCCAACTTAACCATTACTTACTTGTATCGTAAAAGGAGCAAGTTGCTGCACACTTAAAGGCAGAAGCATACCACAGTGCAAGCGATTGATAAGAGATGACAGGAGACAGAAAGGCTATGTGATAGAGAGATAGCGAAATACAAAGTTCAGAATATCGAAATGGACCTGCCACGTTTTTCCGATCGGTACAAGTAGATTAAAAGCGACTACTTAGGCCCGTATTATATTTATGTAGAACGCACAGTTTCAAGTGTTACTTAAAACTAGTTTACAACCAATCAAAAGCCTTTAATCTAGTTTTAGGAAATGCTTGAGTCTTGGGTGACGTTCTGTAATACGGGCCTTAGTGCAGTGTTTGCTTTTAGTCGGCCTTGTTGTTCGACTTTTACCGAACCGAAAATATGTGTAGTAACTTTAACACTGTTTTATTACTGATGCCAGCGGCAGATGTTGAGTTGAGTAACAAACATCCATCCATCCAGATAAGTAAGGATGGGAAAAGAAAAGTTTTGGTCTAGCAAAAACTTTGTGACTACGGTTTCACAAAGTTTTTGATAGACCAAAACTTTTTTTTACGAGATTGATGATACTTCCATCATAAGAAAAACTTTTACTCCAGTTTAGCTATCGTATCGCCTTCAATACTGGCGTAACCTTAGCTTACTCAAGGGATGCGGAAAAACAGTACCAGCAACTTAACCACTAAAACAACTGTGTTCCCGCGGTTCTGCCTCAATTTCTTATTTAACCGAATCGAAGAAATTGTTAGTGGTCTCCTAGGAATGAAGATATTGGTAAGTGTAAGTGGATTATTGCCATTAAATTGTTAATTCTCAAGTAAGATGTGGTAAATTGCGCGTTTCATGTACTGCTTACGAGGTTATAGAGGAAAGAGATCATGAGTGTTTCATTCCCGAAGAGAAGCCTTAAAAAATACGAGAAATAAAAGGCGAAATTCTATATATTTTTACAATAAAGTATCTTTATTGGAAAAATATATAAAATTATGCCCAGTGCGAGTTTCTTTATCTGCGCCCTGTACCAGTGCACAAATCACCATCATCAGCCTATAAATGCTCCCACAGCTGGCCACTTCTCTGTGGGAGGCAGTATGCTTCACTAATTTGAGAGCAGTGCGGTGATGGAATAAATTACATAAAGTAATGCGCCTGGCTGGGTTCGAACCCACGAACTACAACTCGTAAGTCGTGCCCGATATCACTGGGCCACCACTGCTCTTTGGGCACCAATGGCACACCCCTATTTTCAGCACTGCCTAAAAACTACAAAGTTTCCAGACCTTTCCAATTATTTGTCGCTTCTATTTATTATTACCATCGTTGATTGCAAAACAGTAACTAACAAAGAAGTCAAACTTTTTACTTGCAACAAGTCGGCAGTTCGCTGGGGGAAGAAAAGATGCATTAAAATTCACTTTGGAGCGAGTTACTAATGAAGTGAAGAAACGGTTTGTGAATTAATGTGCTACAAAGTTATTTAGTCTTCCAATGGGTCATATGACAAGAGCCTGGTCTGGTAAAGGCCGGGCTTTTTTTTAAACTTACCTTTTTGGTTTAAGTTGCTAAGTCGTCTATTTACAGAAGTTTAAATACCTACTCATAGATGCAACCTTTATTAAGCTTTTTATCTTGGTAAAATTACTAAACGAGTCCATCCAGGGCGGGACGAGAGGTCGTACTGAAACTAAAATTCACGGTGTCCTTCAGTAGCTTTTTATATTCCAGAGTGACCCTTGATTATTACTTTTATACGGTTACTTGATAAGAAAGTCACCGCCTTTATTTAGCTAGCTCCCAAGTATTGCAAGTAACCACGTGAAGTTACATTTCTTACACATTCTGAATATAAGACGATATGGCTTGAAATGTTCTCAAGAATCTGCTTACAGTATCATTGTAACATTATCTAGATAAATAGGCTTTTGCTTCTAGGCACGAGATAGTGCGTTGGAGAGCAGTAAATCAAGTGGAACTCGAGACCAGCACGATTATTCTCGTGTTGGCACGGGTTATACGAGATGCCTATGCCTTAGTTTAAGGATCAGATGGTTGTTAGTACATCTTGTACTAGCTGATGTTGTAGCAATAATTTGTTGAATTCCGTCTTATTAGGTACAAATAAGTCCTTTAAAAAAAAAAAAAAACCGACGAAACATCGAACTGAAAAGAAAAAAACAAACAAACATATATAAACTAACAATGTAAAGAGCAGAATAGCTCGTTGTATAGCTTGTCGTGGTTGAATAGCTCGTCGTAGCTATTCATTGATTGTACAATATAACATGATGGCGTCACCAACATTAGATCAACTGCAGCTGTTAAGGATCTCTAGCTACTGCCCTCTGTCACCATCCTCAGACCCTCAACGACAATTATAACCCAGCTAGGTATAAAGTTTTCATCAAGACTAGTGAAATGAGCCCAAACACGATAAATGCGCTGTTAACTGTTGAGGACCTCTTGCCCCTGTTATCCGTCACCATCCTCAGACCCTCGATGGCAATGATACCTCAGCTAGGTCTAAAGTTCTCATCAAGCTGAATGAAATGAGCCCAAACACGACTCCACAAAATAACAGGGATCTGGAGTTGATCTGATGATGGTGACGCCATCATGTTATGTTCTCCACATCTCTGCTTTATAATAATGTCCTCAGAACTACAATTGTTAACTTTATTTCAACACAATCGGTTCATAATTGAAAATTCTGTAGGAAGATTGACAATTCATTCTTTTTTTTCTACCCTTAGAGGCCGATTTCAGTTTTGAAATTTAAATGGGACCAACTTTGAGATATACTCTTTCCAACTAAAAAAGAATTTTTGAAATCGGACTACGTTTGGAAAAGTTATGCGTGGTCATACATAAAAAAAAAAGTATACATGTCGAATTGAGAACGTCCTCCTTTTTTTTTCGTCGGTTAAAAAGATTAAACATTTGAATGGAATAGACTAGACTTTATTGTACACCAAAAACTTACACAAAAAATTGCTAATACTAGGGTTACAATGGAGGCCAATCGTTGAACACTTGTCTAAAAAACTGTCAACTTCAATACGGTATTTTACGTTGATATGAGGGTCGTTTTGCAGTTACATTTTTTAAGACAAGTATTCAACAGATGTTTGACTGTACGTGGTACGACAATTTGTGTTTAAGCATTAAAAATCAAAAAAGCAAAATTCAAAAGTCTTACCGTTTTTCAGTGCTACCATTAGTGCAAACGATTTTTTGTTAAAGTTCCTATGAAAATTCAAAAGAAGAATAGCAGTATTGTCCTTAAAATGATTAAAGAATTGAAACAAGATCCAAGTACGAAAGGCCCACAAAATAAAATTATCCAATTCATCTCAACGAACCCTCGTGCTTATTTCAATTACATCAGATCCGACTTCGATGAGCTAAAATCGATAGATGTAATCAGACATTAGGCCGTTAAACCGCTAGATTGTACTGCCCGGAAAATGAAGCCTAGAAGGGAATCCCTTTCATAAAGATATTGCCGTTCAACTGCTATTTAAGCTGAGGGTACTTTGTGGTTGAGATTTTAAAGATGGAAATTATTGAAAAGCTGAAGATTTAATAAAAAAAAATTAAGGAAATAAAAAAGTAACTTTTTAATTTGCGATGGATTTGCTTTTGACTTTAGTCTATAGGAGAGGTTAGAGAGACACTAAGATGGAGTGAGCTTACCCTGAAGAAGTCTGTTCCTTTCCAGTAGATTCGTTTTGAATGCATGCGGACACGGACCCAAGTAGCGAGTTCCACACTGTGGCTCTGCATTATGAGGAATGTTTGGAAGCGTTTAGCGAATTGATGGAATGGCAAGTAGGTGTGGATGCTATAATAAAAAATAGCAATACGTTTAGATATCCGATAGTAAAAGGGTGAGATCGTGAAGTTTTAAAGTTGTTACTTACTACAAAGTATAGGAAAAGTAGAATAATTTTCTAAGAATATTTGCTTTTTAAACTGCTGGAGATTCTTCTATTTGGGATTCAAATGGATTTACATACTATTTAAAGATGGATTTGAAGAAGATACCTCACATAAGTAAAGACAGTTGAATAAAAAAAAGACCTATTTGAGAACCTCCTCCTTTTTTTGAAGTCGGTTGAAAAAGAGACAAACATAATCACACTTTCAATACCTGTTTGTTTTTCTATAAAACCACGTACTGCGACAATGTGGAATAGAATTTCACCCCGCGGTCCCGTAAATAAGACATTCTTAGCGTAGGTGTGAAGAAAAATAGACGTGCACACCCCTAGGGCAACATTAATTAATTGGACTGCACGTTAGGACAGCCCTATAAATACAGTCTTGGCGAAAACATCGTTACTGTCCAAGTGTTTCAAATAAACGAGATTTTTACAGCCTCTTTTAGGCCTACTACTCCCTGTTAGAAAGAGTGGACCATAATCTACAATGTGCACGTGGGCTGACGTGCAGATTTTTGTCAGGTATCGTTATTGTCCCACAGACTGCTGAGTAAAAGTGTCTTCCGTAACTTCCCACTCTTTCCTCTGTGCAGTTTTCGCCTAGCTGGCACAAAACGAACCTAACTTTTTATAGAATTTTCAAAGACAACCCATTTTTTGGCCAGTCGTAAATAATTCAGACAGAAATCGAAAGGAGTTCTGTAAGTTATGATGATGTGAAAAAATTTTCTACTTGGTCACCATGAAAGACACACATTTGAAGTTCGACAAAAGTTTTATAATAAAACTTGTTCATCCGTGTCAGGACATTTTCCCAAAACAAAAGGAAAACATTACTATCTACATATCTCAATAAATTCTCAAGAAATAACTATAACATATACTAAGTTTTTTACGTCAGTAAACCCATCCTTTGATTTCGGGGTCGGACCATTGTCTGTTATCGCATCCAATATTTACATATTTTTTCGAACCCAGTTGGACCTCAAAAACTTTTTTGCCAAATTCGATTATTCTAAACGATATCTTTTTGATATTGTACTCCTGATATTTGTTTTTTTCTAGTCCACAATATTTTATTGTCTTTATCTTTTATTAAATTCTGTATCTTTTGGGGTCCCCAATTTTTTTATGGTGCAGATGTGGCAGATTTTTGTGGAGACTTCGAGAGGAAAATCCGCATATAATATTTGAATTCCAAGTTAATAGGACTTTTTGGGAAGCCGCTGGTAATAGCTAACCTTCCCAATAATATTCCCTTATTAACTCTTACACATTACCGAAAAAGTTCGCACAGTGTAAATCAATTTGATTTGTTAAAATCCTCTTGAACAAATCAGGTAGCTAACTGCCCATATTTAAAATTCGTTAGCGTCCAAAGGCTTAAATCCGATTTAGTTTAGTAAGGTTGGCAGCAGCTCAAACGAGCTTCCGTGTGATTTAGAATGAAGCTAGCGTCTATGTTTGAACTTCTACTGCGGGGACTTTAAAATGGCGGACCAGTGTGCGTTGTCATGTATGTCGCTGATAACTTTGTAATTTTCAATAAATGTAATTAAAAAAAACGCTTGGCCACAAATTATTCTTGACGACCCAGAGATACTTAGAGAAATGGCTATGTAAAAAAAACCAAGAGATGGCTTATTAAACATGCAGGAATCAAGTGATAGAACGTGTCGCAAGTTACATCACTTGAGGTCATGAACAGGGTTTAGGTTTTGGGCACGATGTCCAAAACAGTGAGCATGACTTTACCTTTCAGATTTTGAACAATATGGCGATTTCGAGATTTATGCAAGACAAGAAGAAGCCTTTGACTAATTGGCTTTCCTAAACAAAAGATAGCCCTGAATTCCTCTTACGTTGACGTCTGTCGCATACAAATATCATTGGGTTTTCTAAAATAACATACTTTAACGCCGACGTCAGCAGCGCGTACGTTGCTATGTATTTCTCGCTGACGTAGGCAACTAATAAGATACCTGTCCTGCAATGGCATCTATAGCTTTGCAGCATAAAAAAACGTTATCAAAACATCTAGAAATATTTATCGAAGGTTTTAGTTACCTAGACCAAACTACTTTCCACAACTGTTCGCCACACGTATGGCTCCACACTTACCCAGCGTAGATTCTTGGCGCTTACTTAGCATTGTCCAATAGCGAATGTTTGTCCAAATATTTGATTTCGGGCTACAATTTGAGGTGAAGTAAGGCGCTCTGTTGAATCAGATGACGTGGTATTTTGATTGTTTGAACGCTATTCCCGGGGATATTCCTTGTAATGTAGAACTCGGGCGTTTAAGTTTTAAAAGAAATCTTTTTGGGCTTAGTTTGTGGTAAGTTTTTGAGATTATAGTTTTTTTTTTATATATTTCGCCCGCGTCGTGAATTGCAAATCTTTTTAAGTCGCAGGTTGGAGTCCTCTTTGAGTTGAATTATTCTTTTCCCACAAAAAAGCTGTGAAGATATTTATTTATAGAATTCGTTCATAGGTTGATTATTAACTACTACTAATTAAACTAAAACCATCGGTCTTAAGTATTTTTTTTCGGTCTTAACTTTTCAATTTCATTTATTTTTTTATGGTCATTAAATAAGACCTCCCTTTGCTTTGGGAGGAGCGGTATAGGGACTATCAAACTCTCACCAACTAAAAATCCTGTTCCTTCGGTTGCCCTTTGCGTTTCAGGGCCATAATAGGAATTGCTCCTCAATTAAATCCGACCTAAGCATAGTATTACTGGTAAGCAATTATACCGAAATATGAACAACTTCCATTACAAAAACAGGAACCATACAAAACCCACAACCACTCGGTTTACACTCAAATTAATTTAAGAAGGCAATTTGAATCTAGGCCAAAACTAAATTGTCCGATTAATTTCCAGATAAAATTACAGACACGGCGTGGCGTGTATTTTGGCTAAAACGTTGACTGTAATAATATTAAGACCGTGTACTTTGTACGAAATTCCATACAAATTTTAAGTAATTAGATATTATTTTTTTAAACACTGAACCATTTTTAGTGTTACATCATATGTATATGCAGAATACATGAATCAAAAGAGTTAAATCATATAAACTATTTGAAAAAATAGTGTTACAGCCTTTGAACAATTTTAAATTTTCCATACAAACATAAATCAATTAGTTACCTTTTTTTAAATAAGATATATCAAAAATATTTTCTACTATCATGTGTAGATTATAGTATGTGATTTCGAAAACCAGTTTGATTATAAAGGTTAAAATGTTTGTAAAAAGACTACCAGCTAACTATAAACAAGCCATATCTTTATAGCAAATCTATTTGAGAAATTAAATGAAGCGATAAGGAAGAAGGGCACTAATTGCATTGATTCACTAATTATGATGTTGTATGTTTATTTTATTACTTCCGCAAATAAAATCAATGATGAATTTAATACAGTTAATACCTGTTCACACGTCGTAATGAAAAGGCTTTAACTTCAAAGGAGTATGATTAAATTTAAATTGTAATAATACTAGCTTATGCCCGCGAGGTTGCTCGGTGAGTATATACCACGGTGGAATCGTCATACTGAAATAAAAAGTATCCTATGTGATCTAGGTTACAAACTATCCGTGTATCAAATCTCCAAATACGTCCATTACGTTTTGTGTGAAAGATTAACAAAATAAATATCCATCTATCTATCTCTTGGCTTAATAATTACAGTCATACAGGCTGAGTTTAAAATTTTTGGTGTACAATAAAGTATTTTCTATTCTATTCTTACCATCCTACCAATTTGTATCGTCATACTCGTTACTGTTTTACTGTTTTTGACAAAAAATGCACTCGGTTCCTTAAAATGCCCTTTGCATTCTAGGGCCTCAGTAACCTCCTGACAATCCCGCAACCCCATGGCGTTTGGCCCCGTCAGTTTGTTGGCAAAACAAATAATACTAAGTTACTTTCCTGAAAAATTTTCATTATAGTAATGCGCTCAGATATTTAACATTCAGCTCATTCACGTAATGTCATATGAAAAGTATTAAAAGAATACGGTAGGTACAAAAAGGTTCTACATGAGAGGTTCCATATTTTTATTTAACAAAGCGAGTAGGAGGGAAGGTAGCTTTAAATACGATGTGGTGTAGGTACATTTTCGTGACTGGTTTTCTATTTTTTTCTTATCTTCGTTGACTCAGCCATTTTACTTGGTTATAGATAGGAATTTCAGGTATAGTAGGTGGTACCATTGAAGTGTTTTAGGTAAGAGAAAATTCGTGACACAATTTTATAGGAGTTCAAAATACTTAATTTAAAAAATATATATGTATTAAAGCGGTTATGACATACGCCAGTCTGAAATTAGGCATTCAACATTGTGCTGTAAAAAGAGACAGAAAATACATAATAACGCGGCAGTATAGGAAGTGTAAATAACAAAGTCAAAGACAACATTTCCAACATACTTTAGGAGGTGTCAATTCGCACATCAATTCAATCATCTAGTAAGCAGAAATCAAAATCCTGTTTAATTGACAACGTAGTATTTTAACTCCATCCGTGCGTCTCTGGGTCGACGCATTCATTTTATTTTGACTTGCTGAACTGAACCAGTAACTTCAAGCACACACGACCACAGGTAAACATATGATTGCTTTGTGAAATTAAAATATCCTTGAAGAAAAACCCATCTTAAAAAGGTCCTTCTAATGGCTTTGCTGAGTTCCGGCTCTTACGTTGATGTCGGTTGCGTAAGGTCGGTCGCGTACGTCAAAGCAAAATACATAGCAATGTAGTGTAGGCACCGCTGACGTCGGTACGCAATATGGCGAATAACACAATGTACATTACAAGTGACCCACATAGGTACGCGACCGACCGTACGCCACCGTTAGTGTAAAATGAAATCATTCTTTAGAGATATGGGATACTGTCGCCATGAAAGCAGATTCAACACCGTCGATAAGGTTGATTCTACATTTCATGCAAATCAGAATTTTGTCATTCCTCTTATTTTATCTACACTAGTTTTTCCATGTACCCACAAACCATAAACGTATATTTTCATTGCCATATCAGCGAAACAAAAGCTTAAAAAAAATTTGCAAAAACATATTCTGCTGCCGTTTAGTTGCCCGCAGCTCAATACGCGTGTCAGTTCGCGGAAAAAAAAACTTTTTTTTCTCTTTTTTTTTGTTTTTCGTAAACACAATGTGACCACCCCATCAAATGCGGCCCGCGGTGACATATTCACGTTACAGTCGAACAAATAGCTTGAAATAGCTGTTTTTTATAAGCCTATGACATTGTACCGACATTTTTTCGGTATATTTTTTAATCTATGGTACGCATGAATTGTTATTGTTTGGGGCGTTTGAATATGTTCTGATAGTTGAGCTCCGTATTCAGCATCGAGATAAAATATTATCGGTTTTAGCATTAGTCATGCGTGAAGTATGAATGGCCGTATTTCTTTCGATCGGAAAATACTCAGTTTGACTATTTTTGGAAAATTAATTACCATGCGAAAAGAATTTACTAAAGAAAAAGCTGCTGAGTAGGGTCACACATTATAAAATTTGTTTCAACATTAACATCCGAGATAAAATACATTATCAGCGATGGCGATTATGGAAACCCACAAATATTAATTAAATTGCACTCACGCGTGGGTGAAGTGACCTCGTGAAAATTACAGAATAGCTTCTGTGGTCCTTATCGGTCGGTGAGCACCATTGCTCACTGTCAGCAAGCCTGCAAGCCTGGACCTTAGGCCTATAAAATAGATTGACTTGCCGCTGAAAGTTGTTATAGAACTAAGAAAGGCTCTGAAAGCTATTTCTTCTATTACTCATATGATCATATCTTACGCTTTCTGCTCTAAACCATAAAGTTGGAATTCTTTAAAAGCAATGCCATTCATTAGTGTCATCATCAGCCTATAAATGTTCGCACTGCTAGGACACAGGCCTCCCCCAATTCTCACCATACCTTCGAATTTTTGATTGTACGGACATGCCGCGCCGGTTTCCTCACGATGTATTCCTTCACCGTTTTGAGAGCAGTGGTGGTGAAATAAATTACACAAAGTAATCAGCCTGACTAGGTTCGAAAGTATGACCTACTCATAATATAAAATGAGCGTTAGCTTAAGTTCTGGCATAGTAATATAGGTATGCATATAGTACGTATATATAATATTAATTCACTGGAGTATATTTGTGCCATGTTTGTGCTCAGGTGTACAGCTACCGTTTAATTAAAAACATGCCTGCCTACATACTCTTATGAATTTTAAGCATCCAGCGATGGTTCTTTGAAAAATATAAATAATAATATAAATTGATGAAGTAATAACGTGTATTTGATAAAAAAAGAATTAATAAATTAGTTAGTTAAATTTTTTGATCAACTCGGCCTTAGGAAACTGGTCATTTTCTTAGAATGACCGCTAGCTCGTGTTAATTAATTTTGAACTTTGACAATAATTTATGGTTGTACAAGTGGTGGCATTATAAAGTATTAATAAGTCACTATTAAGTATCAAAACTCACTTTCACATTTATAATATTAGTTCAGATTATGACTGTGAGTATTCATCCTAATATATAATTATTTGCAAGCAGATTAAAAAACAAAGATACCAAAACATGAAAGGATAATATCGAAATTCGTGAAATCACATCAAATGCTATGCAAATTGAATAACTATCAGTTATGAAAGTAAGTGAGCATATTAACATATATCAATCAGTATTAATCGCCATAAAATGGAATCCATTGTATAAACCGTTCCATTGCGGATTTAATTTTTGGTCGCCAATCGAGATTTTGAACTAAAATGCATCGCTCCCTATCATTGGTGGAAATTTGCATGAATAATTTCAAACCGTACCCACTGTTTTACTGGACGACTCCATTTTCACTGCGGTTAGGGTTGTCAAGTCGACAGAATTAATTAAAATAGAGTACTTTATCAGTATTTTACCTATGTTCCTATTTACAGAATAAAAGTACGTATTCTGTAAGAAAATATAAACAACAACCGGCAACGAAGTTGATGCCTTTTTCTATTCAGTAGATAGATTTTCTATTCCAGAGTAGACGATGTTTTTTTTTTCAATTAACGAACAAATAGAAATCTTATAAAATGTCTCTACTTCTCCGTCGCTAACAGACATTACTTTCTTGATAATTATTTACTGCATATTGTGTAAAATGAAATAGAAAAATAATGAGTTTCATCACAATATGAAAGGAAAAACATTTTCTGAAAAGAAGCAAAATACATTCGAATGTTTTTATTTTTACAGCCTGTGATGTTGGAACCTTGGCTTGTAGTAAAGGAAACACTGTTTACAGTTTGGTGTCTTTTATTAGACTAAACTACAAGTACAATAAAAAAGTAATATGAAGAAAAGATGCTTACATAGCTAAGTGCGCGCACGTTAGGTATACATAATAATATACTCACACTTCACCTCATGGGGCGAAGAGAAAAAAAAAAAAATGTCGACTACTTTTTTTTTTTTTTTTTTTCTACCTAATACTATTATTACGGGAAGATGAAAATTAAAAAAAAATAAAACATCTTAAAGTGAAACATGACAATGTAATAAAATAAGGAAGAGAAAGTTCAGTTTACTTTTATTCATAAAATGGTTTAGTCCTATTTTTATGAATTAGTTCTTCTTTATTTGAATTATTTTTTATCTTAACATTACATCCTAAGTCTTCTACAACTACATATGGTCCTTTATACAGAGGATCCAACTTACGTCTAGTTTCTATCTTAATTAATATTAAATCTCCTACCTTATATCTAACAGGATTCATTACAATATCATACTTAGCTTTTCTCTGATGTTTTTTAGTTAACAAATTATTTTTAGCTTCAGATTGCGCCAACTGCAATCTGTATTTTAATTGCAATGGATAACTGTCTACATTGTATAATGGTTCTACATGATCAGACAAATTAGATGGTATATTACATAGTTTACCAAATACTAATTCATGTGGCGTGTAATTTGTTTCCGAATGTATAGTATTATTAAAACTGAAACACCAAAAAGGTAACCATTGACTCCAAGTTTCAGGATGATTGTCGCACTGAATTCTTAAAAATGAACCCAAGACTTTGTGGGTATTTTCTAGAGCTCCTATTGATTCATGATGGTAAGCTGTAGAGGAGAGTTTTTTAACATTCAAAATCTTACATACCTGTTCCATTGTAGACGAAATGAACTCCGTTCCTCGATCAGTGGCTATTACCTTAGGAATACCAAATATCAGAATAAAATTACGCACGAATGCATCAGCAATGGACGTAGTTTCTTTATTTGCAAGAGGAATTGCCTGTACAAATTTGGTCAATTCACATTGGATAGTTAAAATATAAGAATTATCATCTATGGACCTGTCTAGGGGTCCTACTACATCTAGATATACTTTTTCAAAGGCTGAAGATGCCGTACTGGTTATCTCCATCGGCTCTTTAGTGTAACGACTATGTTTCATTTTCTGACACTTTGCACATTTACGTACAAATTCTTGAACATCTCGTTCAATACTAGGCCAAAAATATCGTTTCTTAATAGTATTTATCGTTCTGCGCATACCAGCATGTCCGCTAGATGGCAGTAAATGAAAATCGTTCATAATGAGAGTTTTCTCTTTATCGTCCGTTATCCTTTTAACACCTCGCAATATACATATGCGGGGTCCGGTCCAATCGTTTAGTGACTTTATTTCACTGCAAATATGTTTGATAAATTCCACATTTTGTTCATCTTTTACAATGCAAACTTCTTGTATACCTATCTTTTTGCAAAATAAACTTAATTTCTGCACAAATTCGACTCGCGAGAAATGCGCCTTGAAATTAAGATTAATGTATAAATGTTTTATATCTGATCTAAAAGCAAAACACTCTATTTCCGTAGTAATCATATTTCTCATCTTCAATTTATCTAATGTTTTGCCATCCATAAACATCATCTCAATCGTGTCACGTGGTTTTCTTAATATATCTACGACTTTTGGTTGATCAGGCCAATCGTCTTTAGATTTACTAAGATCCGCATTCCCTTTTAAAACGTTATTATCATTCATCTCATCTATCCTTTTTTTCTGTGCTCTAGTTATCACATTTACAACTTGTTCATGCATATTTTTTAAATCATCAGATGTCATACTAACTCTTGATAAAGCATCTGCTACAGTATTTTCTTTCCCCTTTACGTAAATAATTTTAAACTTATATTCTTCTAAAGCAAGTCTAAATTTAAGTAACCTGTTAGAAGGATCTTTAATTCCAAAAAGATACACTAAGGGTTTGTGGTCAGTCATTAATGTGAAGTTTCTGCCGTAAACATATGGTCTAAAGTACTTCACAGCCCAAACAATAGCCAAAAGTTCCTTTTGGATTGTCGGGTAATTCTTTTCTGCCTTATTTAAGGGCCTACTTGCGTATGCTATGGGTCTCAAGTCTTTGTTGCATAAAACTGCACCAATAGCTATTCCTGATGCGTCTGTTTGTATTACAAATTCATTGTCTCTCGAAAAATCAGGATATTGCAATATTGGAGGCGTCATTAATAACTTTTTTAAGATTTCAAACGCTTTTTGACACTCATCTGTCCATTGAAATGGTTCGTATTTTCTGCATAATTTATTTAAGGGTATAGTAATATTAGCGAAAGATTTTATAAATTTACGATAATAATTACAGAATGCCACAAAACGCTTGACCTCTTCTGAATTTTTGGGGATTGGATAATTTTGGAGTATTTTAGTTTTTTCTGGATCAGGAGAAACGCCTTTCTCTGAAACCACGTGTCCTAAATACAAAAGTTCTTTTTTCAAGAATTCGCACTTTTGAGGGTTTAATTTTAGATTTACTTTTCTGAGTCTTTCCATAACGCTTATTAAATTTTGATTATGAGTAGTCAAATTGCGTCCAAAAATGACTAGGTCATCTAAATACACAAAACATTTTTCAAATGCTAGACCCGACATAGCAACTGACATCATACGACTGAATGAACTCGGACTAATTTTAAGCCCCATCGGTAACGGTTTCATTTGATATTGTCCTGAACTAGTTGTGAATGCCGTATACTTACGACTCTCAGGATTCAAGGTCACTTGGTAATAACCTTGGTGAAGGTCAAGGTGACTAAAATAAATTGCGCCTGAAAGAGAGTCTAATATTTCAGTGATATTTGGCAATGGAAATTTGTCATCAGCCACGATCTCATTTACTTTCCTATAATCTACTACTAGTCTCCATTTTTTATTTTGACCTTCAACACTTTTCTTAGGTACTAATAATATTGGGCTTGACCATGCACTGCTACATTCTTCTATGATATTATTTTCTTTTAAGTTTTTTATCTGATTTTCTATTTCGGGTTTTAATGCTTGTGGTAAACGATATGGTTTAACATATACTGGGGAAACATTTGGTTTAGTAGTAATTGATTGTTGGTAAATATTTGTGGTTGTTAACCTGTCACCTTCTACGTAAAAAACATCTGCATATTTTGCGCATATTGTTTCAATACTTTTTTGCTCTTCATCGTGTAAATGAGATAAATTTAATTCACTCAGTAGTTTTTGAACTCTATCTACGTTTATGCCAGTTTTATTAAATGAACATATATGATAGTCATTTAAAGATTGTAACTCTGGTGTAAACAATGGTAACTCTACGTCTTTTTCAGTAACATTTAAGATCTTAATAGGAATCCTATTATTGACTACTCTTGTAATTTCATTTGCTAAAAATATATCTTTGCTCAGCTCTTTTCCGCACACAACAACATCACCATTTATGCAATTATCCACATAAATATGGTGTATCGATTCGGATCGAGCAGGAATAACTATGAAATTTTTATTTTTACTAGCATAATTAATCAATTTTAACGAATAACTGCAATTGTCTTTATATAAAGTAACTAAATTTGTTTCTAAATTAATATTAGCTCCATATTTCATTAGAAAATCTATACCTAAAATCCCATCAACTGTTAGCGGTACCGATTCAAAAATTAAAAAGTTGTGATTAAAATGTTTGTTGTCACAGGTTTTTAAAGTTAAATTGACCGACCCCTTAGATATGGTCTTCCCTCCAAAGCCATTTATTAATGTATTGTCTCTTTGCACTGGCGTATTGAAGGGAATTGCTCCATTTTTTATAACAGATACTGAAGCGCCAGTATCAACAAGCCAATAATATTTGTTGTTGTTAATGTTTAAAACCACGTATTTAGTGTCGTTATTACATGATAAGATGGTATTCTTAAGATCGAAAAAACTGAATCTGACTATTATTTGATTGTTCACTGCTTTGGGGCTCGTCTACATTGTGTTCCGCCGAATATAAGTTACGGTTTTGTGTGTTAAGTCTACCCCTGCTTTTCTGAAAACTGTTACTTTGTCTACGATTACTATAATTTCCTCTAAAGTTATTATGACAATTGTTTCCTCTATAGTTATAATAACTTCCGCGTCCTGTTCCACGTTGATATCCATTTCCACTACTATGTCCTAGCTGTCTATGAGAATAATTACTTGAGTTTTGATTATAATTGTATCTACCACCGCGACCACGACTATTACCAAAGCGCCTATTGTTATAGAAAGTACGTCCTTGCTTAGATACATGCATGATGTTACCTTGTTGCTGTGTGGCAGGCCTGTCCTCGTCTTTTGCAGCCTGTATTGCTTCCTTCAAGCTATTGTAATTGCGCGACGCGATGATGGTGGATAGTCTCGAGCTGCGTAGTCCATCTGAAAATGTTTTTATCGCAGATTTTTCATTTATGGGTTTAAGTACAGAATAAGCACTGGAATCCCCGTCTGCTTGAGAAATTGTCATGTCAGTAAACAACTGCTCTATTTCCTTACCATATTCCTCAACAGTCTTTTGACCTTGTCTCATAGCCTGCATCCGCGATTGAATGGCTGTGTACGACTTTTTTGTTGTTAAATTATTCCTTAAATCTTTAATTAAATCTGAAACTTTCCCGTATTTGTCAGAAATACGCAACTTTGCGTTTTCCGAAAGTCTACTTTTTAAGATAAAGATAATCAATAAAGAATTACCTTTATCATCGAGCATATCAGCATACATTTCGATGGCGTCAATCATTCTCTTAGTGGTGTTTTCAGTATCATCCATAACTGGAATTAAATTACATGCCACCTTTAAATCGAATTCCATTTTGTTAGTTTCTATTAATTTTGGAAAAATACATAAATTTTTTATTTCATCGTACAATTCCTGGCTCTTATCAAAAATATTCTTAGCTAATAGAATTACTTCCGCATCGTTACTTTTACCTAGAACTAAAAGTATTGATTTGCACTTCTCAAAAACATCATTTGCTTCTTTCAATTTAATTTCAATAGTCTGGCCTTTATATCTACTTTGACCTCTTTTTACCAAATATGATCGTATTTCATGTAACAACTTTTGGCATTCTTCTAAACTTTCTAACATAATGAATATAATATTTTTAAAAGATTGCTATAATTATTCATAACTAGGTAAAACTTAACACTATTTCGTAACATATTGACACAATAATGTAATACGTAAGCACTATTCGCCGCGAGGTATCATGTTCGATGAGTATCAGTGCGCCGTTTTATGAGTTATAATTTATTGGCGTAATGAAATTTGATCACTGGCTTTACACTGTATACTCAATATTGTCTTCCGAAACGATTTTAAACTGCTTGAATATATTCTCAACACTATAAATAACACTGATAGTTCATTTGCAAGCACTTTTTCAGATTATTAATGTTTATATAGGGTTTAAACACTCACGAAAAGTTTATTTGTTTACGCAGCAGTCTCCTCAACGCTGCGCCTGGCTCGCAGAGACGACCTGATGCGGGATATTGCCTGCATACCCATTTCTTCCTGAATAAGGCGGCGATGGCACGCCCTATATAACTTGCAACCAAAAAATAGTACAAGTACCAAAACCAGGGCCAGCAAAATATATGTTACCGTGCTCATATTTTGAAGGTGGTTTCCAAAATCTTTCAACTGAGCCGCATTATCGCCCGCAGCGTTCTGTGTTAGAAACACGTCTTCTTTTTCCACTTTTGACTGACACATCTTGAGAACGAATTTAAAACCAGCTTAAAATTTTTACTTGTGTAACTGGCACTTAAAAAAAGAATCAAAAGGAAACAAAGTTCCTTGGCAGAGCCCTGGCAGGGTCGCCATGTGATGTTGGAACCTTGGCTTGTAGTAAAGGAAACACTGTTTACAGTTTGGTGTCTTTTATTAGACTAAACTACAAGTACAATAAAAAAGTAATATGAAGAAAAGATGCTTACATAGCTAAGTGCGCGCACGTTAGGTATACATAATAATATACTCACACTTCAAGCCATAAACGTGTTAAAAAAAAGTATCTTAAGTAAACTTTCTACATTTTCTCCGAAAATCCCTTGAAAAGTTTCGTTTCAAAACTTGGTAGCCCTAACAGGATGTTCCCACAAATTGTCACCCAAAGTGGTCCGATGTGGGTGAGAGAGGGGGTCACCCGCGACCCCCGGGACCCCAGGGTGGATTTTTTCGGGATCGCACGTTACGGCTTTCGGCAATTTAGCTAATTGCAGTTCATTTTCACTTCATTCTATTCAAATAAACCTTTACGTAGGGATCAAAGGTCCAAGGGCTCGGGCTAATGGATCATGAATATTTGTATGTTATTTTAATAATTAGGATTTTCTGCATACGCTCTTGTGTCTAAAAGGTTTTGGGAAATTGAAATAGAATTTCTGTTTGGTATAGGAATTAAGGGAAATCGGGTTATTTATTTGCGAAATGGCTTTATTTTAACGTTTGTTAAAGCGTTAGCAGAGTAACGAAGCTTGGGTGCCTTATTTTAGAGTGGTTTTAAAGATAATTTAGCAAAACGTAGCAGTAACGCCGGGATGAGACGCTCCTGCTTCAAAAAAGTGGGGTGTGTTGTAATCGCAATCGGCGTGCTCTTATAGACATTTTTCGTCTTACCCCTATTCACATATCAGATATATGAATGTGCATGGCACGAAAAGAGTATCTCAGGATTACAGTTTCTGCCTACTTTAGAAAACAGACGTGAGTTTATGTACCTATGTATTTTGCCATTAGAATCGATTGTACGTTAATTTACGGTCAAACAGACCATGAAAATTGCCTTCATACCTAAATATGAAATTATAAAAGTGTTCTTACTATAGCAATTCAAGTTTAAGTCTTATTTCATCCACACTGGGGTCCCGGGGATCGTGGGTTCGATTCCCACCCAGGACAAATGTTTGTGTGATGAGCACGATCATTTGTTCCGTATCTGGGTGTTATTTATCTATAATCTGTATGTATTTATCTATACTAATATTATAAAGCTGAAGAGTTTGTTTGTTTGTTTGTTTGTTTGTTTGAACGCGCTAATCTCAGGATCTACTGGTTGGAATTGAAAAATTCTTTTTGTGTTGGATAGTCCATTTATCGGGGAAGGCTATAGGCTATATAACATCACGCTATCACCTATAGGAGCGGAGCAGTAATGAGAAATGTTTCAAAATCGGGAAAATGTATTCCTTTTTTAGAGCTTCCGTTGCGTGCGCTGCGTAAACGGTTAGAGTTTCGCAAAAAATATGTACTACGGAATTATTCCTCATAAAATTTTCTAAAATAAAGTCCGCGAGAGCATATATCTATCTTTAAAGGTCAAGTCACTATAACCTTTTTTATGAAAACCAAATTTGTTTTAAAGTAATTCATTATTTGCGAAGGTGTTTTCATTAGCATGATATTAATCCTTATCCAAATAAATACATTGATCATCACAAGCATTTAATTTTGAACGAAATTGCCCTTTACATCATTTGATTTCAATGAATATCTTCGGAGATATCACAGTTTCAAAATAATACCGCGACAAAATAATGACGGGCTGGGTAATATGTCACAATTGCGTCGATAAAATCCCTCTTTAGGCCGGTCAATATCGACATAAAACATTGCAAACGCGCATGTAACTACCATTTTGTTATAATTTGCAACCCTGAAAACCCTGTGCTTTCAATTTAGTAGTTTTTGCGTGTGTATCTCATGAACCGTGATAGCTAGAGAGTTGAAATTTTCACAGGTGATGTACTTCTGTTGCCGCTATAACAAAACATACTAAAAACCAGAACACAATAAATATTAAGGGGGGCTCCCATTGGTCGCGGGACTTATTTCATTACCGTGACCCCGGAACATAAAGGGCTATCGAAGGACACCGTGGATTTTAGTCAGTACAAGTCTGACAGTTCGTCCCTGCCCGGGGTGGGAGGACTCATTTGGTGATTTAACCACGTAGAAAAAAAGGGGGGCTCCCATATAAAAAAACGTGATTTTGTTGCTGGTTTTTGTAGATGTTTAGTAATCTAATGTTTCGGAGCCTGTTTCTCACGAATCGTGATAGTTAGATAGTTTAAATTTTCACAGATGATGTGTGTCTATTGCCGCTATAACAACAAATACTAAAAACTGGTTAAGTGCGAGTCACCTGTGAAAATTTCAACTCTCTATAGCTATCATGGTTCATGAGATACACACGCAAAAACTACTGAACGGATTTTGATTCGACATAGACTTTGACAGAACAACCCTGTTCTGTCAATGTCTATGTCAGGGTTGCAAACTTGGGTGTTAAATACTCTAAGGGGACCTAACAACAAAGCTAACAACATATAAAAGAATCGTAGTTACATGCGCGTTTACAATGTTTGGTTTTTTATGTCGATATTGACCGGCCAACTTTGAAGATCGTTCTTTGGAAAGGCGCTACGGGCTGCGTCCTCACCTTCAGTCTGACGGTAGTCCTACCGGTTTTCGTTTTTTCGTTTCGGGAGGTACCTCAAGATTCAGTGGCAAGTAAGGGGAATGGTTAACAGTCGGAATGCGTGAGAGAAAAGACATCCTCTACCTCTCGCCCCAGCCACCACTGAAGATGCCCACGACATCGGAAATCGCGCTCTTCAAGGAAACTGATGGAGACGGGACCATAGGACCAAAAGCCTAACATGACGCGGGTGAAACCGCGGGCAGAAGCTAGTAAATATATAAGTATGATTATCAGTTGTCTAGTACCCATAACACTGCTCAGCTTGAGACTAGATAGCGTTGAGTGATAGTTGTGAAAATAATAATATAGGATGTGAACCACTTGCTATCAATCAGTACAAGAAGTCTCTAGGATGTTAATGATAAATTCACAACTTCCTTAGACTTCTCTTTACCATTTCTAGACCAAAGAGAAAGTCTTCAATAGATGTTAATAAGTACAGAATCATTATACAAATTGTAATGGTTACACAAAGTTAAACTTTCCACTCTGCCAGAAAATTGAAAAAGTTTAAAAACCGCTTACAGTAGTTTAGATAAGAATGTATTAGTGAAGTGAAGAAACGTTATCTCGAAGGAAGCTTATAAGATTTATCTGATAAGAGGTCCGCAGCTTAGCTCCGTTAAGTTAGATCTTGGCAATTTATACAGGGAAGCTGTGGTATTTCGCTTTGTTTTTTGGTGTGAAAATTGTTTTAAAACTTATCTTTTGCGTACTTTTCTTTCTTATAAGTAATCCCTTATAGTAACAGTTGATGAATATTGGAGAATACTAAGTTATGTAGAATCGTCAGTATCATTACATTTACAGCCTCTTAATACGCAATTTTCTATGTTTTTTCTTATCTTCAAGAGCATGTACAAATGCCAGCACAATCAAACTACCTCATTCTGACAATTTTTTAAATAGGTTTTCAACCTTATCCCAATATCGGAATTTAGCGAAGTTCAATTGGTAAAATTTGACAGATTGGGGTAGATTAATCTGCTGGCATCTGTACGTCGAACAGCATTTAATACATCAAGATCTTATTTTTCGAAATGACTCAACCAATCTTAATGAAACTTAGTACAAATAAGCGGGATAGATAGGTCTAAAGAGAAGTTAGAGAACATTTTCGAAAAATTGATGGTTTCCAAACTCAATTTCTACGAAAAATTTCATTTTACCTTTTAATCAAAACCCCATCTTCGTTTCCCATCCGCAATCCCACATCAAGATACGCCTAATTCACCGTTCCAATATAGCTTAGTTTCAATCGGCCGCCTTCGTTCGTCCGTGACGCGAATGCACGTTGCTGGCCGAATACAGGAGCGTCGGGACATAGAGTAGATAGGTACGGAAGGTCCGGTGTGAGCTAAAATATGTGAACTTTATGGTCACCGTTCAGTTACAAGGAGAAGTGCGTGAGTCGCGGGACTTTCTTAAAAGAGTATCGCGAACATAAAGGGCAACAGATGTAACATGGTGGATTTTTAGTCAGTAAGAGTCTGACAGTCTCTTTAACTTTACTCAGGATTTGATGAATTTACCACCCCAAAAGAAGTAAAGTGTGTGGAACAGAGTAGTTGCATTTGAACGAAGAACCAACCTTACGAATCTGCCACCACGTGGATCCCATCGTTAACTGCGTTGCATTTTTTGTGATAAACTGCAAACTCACACAAAGATATTCCCCATCAATCAAGATTCTTACTTCTCTTTCTTTCAGTTTACATGTGCTGAAGGATAGCATTAAGTTGTATCGGTTGCATTGGAATTCGCTCAAACTTCGTAAACGTACGACGTACGTACTATGCAACAATATAGCAGCATGCATAATGAATGAGCCTTACTAGCAACTGTATAAATGAAAAACTACATACTTTATTGAGTGCACTTATTTATCATTGTACGAAGCAAGACTTCTGTATCCTATCTACTCTGTGACATGAAGCATGATTCACTGCAGCTTAGAATCCGTATTAGGAGCACGTATGATGCATTTTCTTTATTTTTCGTTGTACGAAATATTCTGTTGCTGGAGGTTGTGGTTATGGTAATCGTGATTAGGTCTTAGCTTGTTGAAGTGGAGTTTCCAATTGGTTGTGCGGAATTTTCAATCGCGGTGGCTTCAGTCGGACATATTGGATTTGGGAATGACGGGACAGGAATTATGCTGAGCAGTAAACGTTTGATTGCGAAATTCGACGTTTAATGCTGCATTAAAACATAACGTCTTGGACATAACTGGCGAAATGTGGGTACTGTCGTTCCACAATACAATAGGTATAGTTCTGCCTAACCATTCAGGGGTCATAGGTAAGATGTTCAGTACGAAAGAAGCTGTCTCGTCTAAGCAGGATGATATGGTCCTGAAAGCTGAAACGCTTAGGAACAACGTCAGAGTCTGATTAGACTGGGCGGAGAAATCTGCACAGATTTCCAGTAGGATCGCTTGCAACCGGCTTGTATCTAGCGCGATCCTGTTGTCTTCATCAGATCGTTTGTCCACCTTGTAGGTGGACGTTCATGCTGCGCTTGATCTTCATTAGAAAAATTTACGGCTCCTAGTAGAAAAATATAAGATAACACACAAGAGAGTTTGTAGCTACTTCCTAAGCCGGTCATGACGAGGAACCGGTCTAATTCCACGTCATCAGATATGTTGAAGAGTATAAGCAAACATATAATGGTAAAATATATAATGTTAAATATATCAAGAAGAGTCAGACAGTCCCTTTCGCTCCGCTACCTACGGATGGAGGACTCATTATTTAACCACCCCAAAAAGAAGTATGAAACTAGTTAAAATGTTCACCTTGCCCAAAACAACGGCAGTAAGTAGGTACATTCGCTGGTCGCCTTCTCATATCAACCAGAATAAGACGTGACGGGAATACCTTTCCTACTATAGTTTATTTCCCAACTTATTCCTGTTACGGAATAGTATTGGGAGCTCTGTTGAGGGGAGGTTTTTAATGGTGGATTATGATAAAAGTATGAAGTAAGTTGTTATAATCTTTACTGATGTAAGTTTGGGTGTATTTTTTTTTTCGTGGTAAAATCATCAAGTGAGACCTCCCACCCAGGGCTAACGGCAGACTGTTGGACTCGAACTGACTAAGATCCATGGTGATCCTTCAATAGCCCTTTACGTTCGCGGATACCTAATGAGACAAAATTTTCGGTGTATGGAATGGATGGCTGAATATCTGCTACTCTGTCGGAGAAAAACCTCAATCACAGACATAAAACAGTTGAAAAGACCTATAAAATATAGAATAATTTATTGTTCTAGAAAAACTTATCTATAGGTTATCTTTTACCTTGATATTACGATCTCGTGGGATAATTTTCAACATACACGTGTTTGAAGCCGCTGGGAACAGTTAGTAATATAGAATATTGATATGATTTCTTCCAATATAGCTTTTTACAATTCCTATTTATCTACCCTTTTGAAGGTATGTTGTCAGCTTATCTATATAGATATTTCTGACGTGGCCTATGAGTATATTCTAGTCTTTACTCTAGTTTACTCAATAAATTTCTCGTTTAAATAAAATAAACCCAGAGAATAACTGCAATAGCCTGTGCAAAGATTTTATTTAACAATTTAATAGTAGAATTTAAACTAAACCTAATCTTAAAAACTACCGTCATTAACTCTAAAACTTAGAACACACATCAACATATTTCTCCTTCTTCCTCGATTCAGGGCACCTTTCTATATCTTGGCCCTTCTTCCCCACTGCCTCAGCCTGCCCCACATTGTCTGGCAGTACATCGTCTGAGGTATCTGGTAGTAGTGTCACCACACATGCTGTTAATAGAGACAGGATACCCATTATGAGGGATGGGAGACCATGCCAGTATTGAATCTGCAATATAAAATAAAATTACAAAATAAATGATGGCAATATCTTGTTCGATCGACCTATCATCACCGATATGGTGATATGGATGGTGATAGATCGATCGGAGCGTGTCGCTATGATTGTTCATATAACGGTCTCGCAGAAAATATATAATTTTCTCCTTCACGACGTTCACTCGAATTGTTAATTATCTTGATCTGGCTCGCGAGGTTGTGGTTGACATGTGGGACGTGAATACAGCAGTCATCGTGTTGATAGTCGTGACGTCCAATGGCTTAATTGCCAAGAACCTCTACCAACATCATAGGAAGTTCTCGTGACGCAGTTCGATGGTCCTAAATAGAAGAAAGGGGAACTTATGGGGCCTTTGCCCAGTACTGGGGTGATGCAGACTAGCAGTATACAATATAAAAACTTACCAATAAAGGTGTCTGCGGAGCTATAATGGCGGCAACTCTTCCCAAGGCGGAGCACATTGCATGCATAGTGTTCCTTGTGTAGGTCGGGAACAGTTCTGAAGTGTATATGTATACGATGCGTATGGATACCGCCGAGCAAAGCTTTCCAGACAGATATAGTAGTATGGATAGCCAGGTGTGTTCTGTGTATGATAAAGATACTAATTATTTAAATAGTAATTCTGTAGTATGGCTGATTGAAGATCCGGGAACGAGGATCAGCTCTGCAATAACTGTGTCTAAGACAATTGCAACTCTGGACTCTACAAAGAGCTCATCAAAGAGACAGCCTTGAGATCGATCGATCGATTTGGCAGGTAAAAATCCAGGTTGTTTTTTTGGTAATCCCAAAATACTGTCAACTTGTCGTCTACTGAGTAGTTCTTGACTTCTGACTGCTGCGCCGATGCTTAGGTATCGGCTCCGCTTAATTCTGTTTTGGTAGGAAACTAATATTAATTTGTGTCTTACCAAAACAGGGATAATAGAAAACCATTAATTCAGTCCTATTTGTATATCTCTCCAGCCAATCTCTCAAAAAACTAGTCTAAGGTTTTTGTTTTGGTGAAATTATAATATTTTTTATTAATTAATTATATAATTTTTATTATATACCTGTTGGCGTCACCGAATGCGCTATACAAAAAGCCCCCGTCAGTATAAACGAAAATATCAACGGCCTTTTCCTCTGGCATTTCGTCAATAAATACAAAATGGCGAAGCTTGCAGGTAGACCAGTCGTCACCGTCAACCCATAGTTCAGATATTTGTTCCCTTTTAACGATACAGAGTTTATTATCAAAGAGTAGGCGTTGAAGAGAGCAGTGAACCACATGCAAATGCAACACAGGAGTCTTAAAAACAACTTCTTAGACGAAAATGTTATTTTCACGAGCATCTTTAAGCTGACTTTTGAAGAATTCTCTTCATATTTCAAGTTGGTCAACTTCATCTCATCAATTATTATTTTGTTCGTCTTAGCTGCTTGCCTGATCATTTTATCGACCTCTTTTTTCTTGCCTTTGTTTAACAGCCATCTTACACTGTCATCCATCCAGAATATGTACAGGATAAATAGAAGTCCAGGGGAGTAAATGGCTATTAAAAAGTATCGCCAGTTTGGTGCTAGCCATGCGATGACGGCTAGTGACATTGCACCAAGAGTTGTGAAGATGCTGAGCACGAATATGATCAGTGGTCGATGTTCCTTTGTGACTGTTTCAATGGCTGAAATATTCAAATGTTCGTGTTTGAAAAAGTTCGTAAAATGTATTTAAATCGGCACATATAAGCTTGCCTCAACGACGATATATTACTAGACTCCGCATGCACGATCTAAGGAACAAAAACTATTCTGTCAACTCGCTGAGGTACTACGTTACTCAAGGTCTGTTCTGTCTCAAGGTATGTTTACGGCTCACCGGAGTGGTTGAAATAAAACCTTTTTTGCCTGATATGTTGACAGAAATCGGTCGCCTGTTATTAGGAGTCTAGTAATATATCGTCGTTGACTTGCCTAATTGCAGTGTGGATGTCAAATGTCACCACTGGACGGAGCATTGTCTTCTAATGTGGTTAAGTACAAACGGATAGATGGCAGCTGCAGATCGAAAATGACTTTAAGCAGAGCGATTCTCTAAAGGCTCAGCGTAATCCACTAAAGACAGACTGATGTTTCAACGCTGCTTCCTTTATAGAATAGCTCTGCAGGTCTATTATAAGCATAAGCTATTGGAAATCGTGAAGAGTAAAATGTTAAAGGAATAATAACCTAAAGTGAAGGTAGCAGAGTAGCAATCTCCTAGTAAAGGTTCCATTGTTTCAAGAGCGATGTACAGCCAATAGGAGTAGACCAAGCTCTTACACAAGCCAATCACGGCGCAGGCTACTGCTGTGAAAATGACCACAGTCTTTCTGCCAAATCTGAAAGAATAAAAGTGTTACAGATAGTCATAGACAAGCCTATAAACCTAGAAGAGCTAGTTAGACGTGTATCTTCTATACTTAGATCTGTTGCTGTTACCAGACTGCAACGATGAGTAAATCGTTATAATAATTTTGATGATTGGAAAAGAGTGTCCATGGATTCTCTTGCCCGTTCTCCTCCATAAACAACTACACCCTTTCGCAGTTATTATGTCTTGTGACTGGGACTGTAGCTGATATTTATGTCTTTAAATATTCAGGAAATTAAATATACCTACTGAAAAATGTCAACAAGCTCGCGGGCCTTTCCTGATCGAGAGGCTAGATTTCACACCTTGCATTTCTAATTTCTACCGTGATTTAGCCGAACGAGATACAACGTGGTGAACCAAGTCAACATGTGACATCAAACATTTATGACCCTGCGTAAGTACCTAATTACGCATGTCAACTGTATGGAATAATTTATAGCAATCAAGAACCGGATAATCTTAGCTAAAAGCTTTGTGATTATCATAACCTAAGCATGATTGGCCAAAAAACTTAATGGCTTATTTAACCATTTGTTCAACTAAAAATAGAATAATGCTATTTATGCTATTTTGGGTGTAATATGACATCATTAGCTTATTTGTTAAAAAAAATAATAGGTGTAATACAGGCCATTATTAAATGCCCATTTAGATACAAAAAATAACACGGACGTTCCTATTGAGTCATTGAATGGACAATCATGAGAATCTAAGTATACGATAAAGCAATTCTGTAATTTGAGCGGTTTATTATAATTTAAATTGTATCATACTTATCTGATAGAGGTCCAACTAGGAACAGTCCCATCATATATCCAACGCTGTGCATCGTACCAACAAGCGTTTTCTTCCAATCTTCACATCCCACATTGAACTAAAAAGGAGATTAGAATCAGTTATTAGTAACAGTATGGTGAGTCAACCTATTACGTTACCAGATGAAGCTACGGTTTGTCTTTGGATTTTCAACTTCATGCTTTTACACAATAAAGATGAAAGTTGATTGCAAACTGAAAGGAGATCTTAGTCAGTCATCAGTAAGTATGGTATGACGTTCCAGCTTCCCAGTTCCTGAAGTGGAATTCACTACAGACTCAGAACCACGGCAGCCCTAAAGCAAAGCTTTCTCTTTAGTGAAATTTGAAGTTCATGCTCTAGAACAGCAGTTGACAACCTTTTGGTAGGCAAGGGCCATAAAGTGTCAAAATCAAGATTCGGCGCGGGCTGAATATTAATTTATATTTCCGGTTTATAAGAGTTTTTTTTCGGTTTCTGTTCTATTATTCCTCGGTTTTAGTTTATGTTTAACAGGTTTATATCCATATACAAATACTGGTACTAGTATTTGTGTAACCAGTGGTTTTCATTTTAATTTTCATAGAGGAAAGTAATAAAGTAGGCATGATATGTTTTTCGTCAAGCCCTGGTACTCAAGTGTCCACGACATTGACCCAGGCAATGGTAGTATTATTATTTATTGGTGAACGGCCTTCATCGGCTGCATAGCTTGATTGGTCATAGGCAATAACGAAGGTCTATCAAATGAGGATGCTACGAATTTTCCTCATACACTTCCTCGAATTAGAAGAGGAATACTAATTGATTATACGCCTCTCAGCTGTCCACCCCGGGCAACGTCACCAAAGGCGGTAGCTGGCGGTGGCAGCTGAGCGATTCCATTGGCGGTGGTGGGCCACACCAGTGCCGCCTGACTCGTGATCACCATCCAGTCGGAGTCAGGCAACTAAGCTCCTCCTTACACAAGGCGATGCAAGGGGACCCTAGGGGTACTATACCAGTTCTACCAGGATTTCGCTGGTTCAGTGGGTCCTTTTAAAATACGGGTGTTTAGCTACATCTGTTTAGACTATGGAGTGGAGACTGTGTAGTGGGGGACAGCCCCTAGTTTGATAGACCGACGGCTTCAAGAAGAAGGCTGATCCACTGGATGCGGAAGGAAGAGAATAGGGTGGTGTGGCGTAACGTGGGAGAGGCCTATGTCCATCAGTGGACTGCAATAAGCTGAGTTGATTGATCGGTTAGACTAAACGCCTTTAAAATGAAGAAACAAACTTACCTCAGCAACAAAACTGTCTGGTTTATCATAAATCCACTCATCACATTGAGTAGCATGTGATAAATCGATATTGTCTTCATCACATGTCCCGTTATGATTTAAAAGTTCATATTTGTGACATTTGTAATCAAAACTTGTATTAAAATTTAATTCTGCTAGCTCTGTGTAGTTGCAGTTTGAGTATTCACATCTGTAAGAGAAATTATGAAAGTTCAGTGTCTTTTTGTACATACATACTAATATAAACTAAAGCCTTATGCTATGGAGGTAAGTAGAAATTAGAGAGTGCTTCCAGCTGAGATCCTTCCATATTGTTATAGATTTAAATCCCAAGAATTTTATTGTGCACATAGTTAGAAAGTGAAAGTTCCTGAAGGAGTCATTGTTTCCTGACTACAACCATGGGATCTTTCAGTAAAGAGCGATAAAGTTACTTCTAGGCAAGTGTGCTTCATCGTTGACCACATCATCGTTTACCATTAGTCGATATAGTGATCAAACGCAAGCCAATCGCTAAAATAAAAATTAACTCACCTATATCCAACGTTCTCAACAGCAAACACATAATTTGTACTATGCCAAAAACTGGCAAAAGCTAACATTCCGAGTAAGAACATAAACTTCATATGATATAGTCCATATATTTTAAATTCACTCAACACACTTTCTAAATCCACCACTTCTTTTGAATTCACAACTACATCCTTTGTAAAAGATTCCATTTTTCTTTCTTTTTCTTGTTTCTCTTTACTCTTTCTCTTCTCATCTTCTACAGTCATATCTCTTTCATCATCTTTAGATTCAGTTTCTTCTTTGACTGTTTTCATATCTCCAGTGTCAGATAGAGATGTTATTTTTGCCGCGACTAATGTTGTACTAATTCATGTCATTGTTTTACTTTGCCTAGTAACTACATTGAATAGTGTTTGAGAATGTTTACGTTACCGGTAGTCAAAATATTAAGCGGGGGGGGGGATACTAAGGGACTTCAGTCATAGCTCGATGCGACGCGATTCGAACGAATTCCAACTACAAGTGAAAATCAACCTTGCCACTAAGAAATAATGATGTAATTCGATTGACTTGACGTCGTCATGGACATCGTGATGTGCTTTTCATCTACCCATAGATAACAACGTGTTTTGTATCATATGTCATAGTGGTAAGGTTGATTATCAGAGTAAAGTCCCTAAGACTGACGTACACCACAAGATTGATGGAAGATTTTTCATTTACAGCTTTGAAGCCTTCATAGTTTTACCTCCGTTTTTGTCTTAGAATTAAGTCATTATAAATCGCTTATGATGTATTTGTTTGTTTAAAAATGCGATTATTAAGGTGTCACTTATGTGTTTGTCACCCAAAAATAACTATATTATGGCTGACTATGACTGTTACGTTCATCGTTTTGTTTTTTTTTGCATAGTAATTTTAATTGACTTCACATGTCAACCACTAGTTTTTTTTAAAACCCATTATTTTCATATTAAATCATGTGATAGGCTACCTGTCTTCAATAACACATGGTTTTGTTTCCATCAGCTGTATAATAATTCTACGTAGGTATTCATTTTTAATTACCATTTAGTAAGTCAGCTATTTTGACGTCAGAATAAGTATTGTCAGAATAAACAAATAAAAGAAAATTCTGTAGTACTATATCCATTTATTATTTTAAAAAAGCTTGGTTTTATCACACAACATATTTAATTGTTAACACTAAATATGTTGTAGCGACATCGAACTACTAACTTAATATAAACAGCCACATAGGTCGACTTTCAGGGTTAAGCCGCGCTTGCAGAGATAGTTCTGTGGATGAGTAACCATCATAACAAGTTTCCTATCTTACCTCGGCAAGCACGTAAACGCACATTCCGGCTGCCATTTGTAGTTGTGTTAACCAGAAGATAAAAGGTCTGACAACCAGTCTTCCCTAATGGTATTGACCAGTTACTGGGAGGGCTCATAAGGCATCATTCCATGTGAAATATTTACTGATTTTTAGCTGAGTCCGCTGCGACCGGGACCAACCAACCTCAACATAGTTTGGATAAGGCTTTAAGGATTGGAACATAAAATGATAGTAGATAATAATTTGTGGTGATCCGGATGAAAATATTATCACGTAAAATAATGACTTTCTACAATATATTCTTCATAATCTTTAAAACAGATAAAAAGATTACATTATAAAAAAGAGATCGTTTACAATTTCACTAGGTACATAATAATAGTAACAATCTTTAGGCAACTTATAACAAAGATCTAGAAGCGCTTCTGTCATCAGTCCTCACGCGTTTGCTGCCAACCGCTTCAGCTTGCTGCACCGTATCAGGAAGGACATCTTCAGCGGTATCCGGCATCATCATAACTATCAAGGCAGTCGTTAATGATAGACCTCCGATGATCAGGGATGGAAATCCTGACCAGTAACTTAACTGAAAGGTAAAAAAATATTTTATTTAAACATTTCTCGTCATTTTAAACAATTCTCCTGAGTCGTGGGTGCGTTTACAAACATTTCGATTCACGTACATAAACAGCCAGATCCGGAAAAACTACATGTAGATCAGACAAATATTTTTTTCGTGCAAGAATCGAACCTGCGACATGCAGCGCATCACGTATCATGTATTACTATGTTGATGTCATGTATGACCACGTGTGACCCTCTACGAGTTTCTTTTTTTACCAAGGAACACACTTATCTTTGTTATTTAAAACATTACCTCACATAAATACGTAGATAATTGTAATCATTAACACCACTCTACCATACATGACCTAATTATGTCGTCACAATTTAATATGTCCTATGTGCAGGAGGGAGAAAAAAGACAAAAAATTTGTTTCACAGAGGTTTCAGTTAAAAATCTCCGAAACCTGAAGCTTCTTGAAGCTTTTTTCCTTGGAGTGCACCGTCACCCTCCATTAAAAATCTTCAATCCCCTATCCATACATGGTAGTGGATTTTCAACTTTATACTTTAACTAACTAAAAAGAAGAAAATCTATTGGGGACAGACTGCAGATCCAACGCTGCATCAGCGCTGTGTCCTTTACAGAATAACACTGCAGTACTTACCAATAAAGTAGTTTGCGGTGCCAATATAGACCCAATCCTTCCAATAGAAGAGCACAAAGCATGCATAGTGTTTCTTGTGTATGTAGGGAACAGTTCCGTGGTATAAAGATACACTGTACCCGAAGACAGGGCCGACATGAACTTACCCGCAAAAAATAGTGACGTCGATAGTATGGGGTAGCCTGGAATAGAAAACACTTATAATAATTACTGGTATTTTTTGACTAAAAATCTTGCCAAACACTTTGTAATTTCTCGTCTACATGCGTGCGTTTACAAAAAATTAAATTGGCATACACAATATCCAGATTCGAATTCGGATGTTTGTAGATCATGCAAACATTTTGTTCTGTGCGGGGTTTGAATCGGCGATACGCATCGCAGCACCGTGACACTGCAGCTACTGTGCTTAACATGCCGTCAAAATGTGCCATATTTAACACAAAATGAAGACCTATAAATCAAATTCGTACATCATATTATCATAAGTCTCGGAAAGGAAACAATACACAGCCACATTATCAGATTTTACCACATAAAAAATGTAATAAAATAAATAAATTATCAGAATTGCTAGGTCCCATATTGGTCTATTGATAGCGAATGTTTCAATTTTGTTGTTTATACATCAGTAGAAATTATAGGTGCAATATTGCAAAAAATATTGCGATATTGTTGAAATATGCCTATGTCATCAAGGTTACAATCAAACAAGGTCAAGTATAATAAGCCACATTCCGACTCACCTTTCGGCACAAAACACTGCACAATACAAAACGATCCAGTCATCAGAAAAGAAAATATCAGCGGCTTTTTCCTCTTGAACTTGATCAAAATGAAAACCAGCAACAAACTGGCAGGCAGATCAGCGAATGACGTCAGCGCATAGTTCATATATTTATTCCCTTCTAAAGACACAGAGTTTATCAACAAACAGTATTTGTTAAACGTTGCTGTAATCCATGCGCAGGCGCAAGCCAAAAACCTTAACAGTAAAGTCCTCGAAGTGATCGTCATTTTCAGAGGAGACATCAAATTGACATCAGTGTTACCCTTTTCACATTCAATTTTATCCAAGGTTGATTCATCTACATAAACATTGCTGATTTTTGCAGCTTTTCGCAGTATATCTTTCGCTTCTTTTTTTCTTCCTTTGATTAGCAGCCATCGGACGGATTCGTCGAGAAAGAAAGCGTAGAAGATGAAGATCAGGGCTGGTGCGTAAATGACTCTGAGGAAGTGTCTCCAGTAAGGTATGAGCCAGGCGGTGAGAGCCATCAGCATGCCTCCGACAGACATGGAGCCTATCATTAGGGGCGCGAAGAGTGCTCGGTTTTCTTTGGCCACCATTTCTACACCTGGAACCGGTAAAAAATGAAAATTATTACTTTTGCCAATGTTGCAATCAGCTGAGGTATCGAAGTAAGAAAGTTTTGGAATACAGAGTATTAACGAGTACTAAAACTCGTTAAATTACCAAACGTAATGGTACAATTCTGCCCAAATACTGTGCGGCGAATTCGATCACGCACATTTTCACTGAACTGAGTTTAGCAATGTGCGCGCACAAAAGTATCCAGCAGTGTGCAAACATTTTTAGAATATAACACAGTGCCGCATAGCAGTGGAGTCGCATCTATAGATTTCACGTCAGAAAACGTAATAACAAAGTGTTACCTAACATATAGTTGGGTGAGTAAGCATCTCCAAGCAGAGCCTCCACGAGTTCAAACGCCACATACGCCCAGTAGGAGACCGCCACACTTCTGGCTAGTCCCATGATGGCGCCGGTCACCCCCGTGAACACTATCAGCTTCTTACGGCCTATTCTGGAATTAAATAAATACAATAGCAGATGCTTATTTAACAGTCGAAACCAGGTAGTCAGTGGCCTGAAAGTCTTACAAATTTCAAGTCTTACCAAGGGTTGCCGTATTACACAGCAGTAACTGGGTTGTGTAGGTTAGACAGGTAGTCGCGCTATGTTAAATATTGGTATGCAATGGGATTCGGTTAAATTAGAACTCAGGTTATAATTTACCGATCAGCAGACGCCGAATGAAAGTCAGAATATACAGGATGTAAAAGGTCTCATCCCAAAGCCATCAAGGTGGACCGACAACATGAAGACATGAATGGATATAAGTGGCGGATTGTCGTATGGCAAGGCGCTTTTGGGAGGAGTAGCTAAGGAGGAGGCCTCTATTCAGTAGTGAACGTCTTCGGGCTGATGATGATCTCTGATTAATTAGGTGCGAATAATAAAATTAGCTTACTTATCAGAAATTGGTCCTAATAGCAGCAGCCCCAACATGTATCCGAAACTGTGGACAGTTCCAACCAACGCTCGCTTCCAGTCTTGACAGCCAAGATCGAACTGAAATGATTTAATTGAAAACATTACCTTTTGCTAAATTGTGGAATCAGGCGTTACTTTGCGGAACAAAAGTAAATGTTTACTTATTCCGCGAGACACAAATCCAGCCTCGGTTAGGCGCCCATTAGACTGTAGATTTTGCCATGGTTTTGTCATGGAGGGATTTTGACTGACAGAAAACCTATCGTCTAATGCGATGATTCACGTTTGCATGACGAAAATTGTAGGCGATAAAAATGCCATCATTCAACCATCATTCATGATTGATGGAACTGATTGACCATCTAATGGCCGCCTGCCCGGACTGAGATGAAGTGAACTCAGCAAGAAGAAGCCTGTTATTAACTTACTTCAGCCACAAAGCTCAGCGGTTTTTCATAGACCCACTCCTGACATTTCTGTACATTGGATACATTGTAACTGCCCACGGAGCATGTGCCGTAGTCATCACTATGGAGCTGATACTTGTAACATGTGTCACGTGTTAGGTTTAATGCTGATTGGGACCACGATTTGCTGTTCTCACATTCGGGGTATTTACATCTGGAATAGAGACGAAATACATCATCAGTAAACTTGAATTTTATATTTTGAATTTGTATTTTTAACCGACTTCAAGAAAAAAATCTTCTTATTAGATTTTTATGATTTTGTTTCATCGATTTCACTGCCTATTATGAACCAATTTTCAAAATGTACATAAATATTTTTTCAACACACTTGCTCATAAAATGGCTCTAATTTCACCGCAATTAGGCACATAATGACACCTGTTATCAAACTGTGACTTTTTCTTTACCATTATTCACAAGTGAGTTATAGGTTTTTTTTTAAAGTGTCAACTAAAAAAAAAACCTATAACTCACTTGTGAATTATAGTAAAGAAAAAGTCACAGTTTGATAACAGGTGTTGCTTTGTTTTTAAAAATGTTTCGGAACAAAAAAGATCGTGTTCAATAGTACAAATAAATTTTACCAACTGCACGTTAACTAATTGTTTCTCTAAATGAACTTTTTACTCATTAAAAAAAATGGCTTTTTAGTATTATTTTCTTCACAAGTGTGTTGAAAAACGTCGTATGATACACGTGTGTATTGATGATTACCGTCCTCGGCTCTCTTAAGACCCTCACCAAACGGCTCGGGTCTCAATGGCGCCTCAGCGGTAATCACCAACATTACACACTTGTACCATAATGTACTATTATTTCGGAATCCTATACTCGGGAGTTGGTCTCAATGCATCGTGACCAAGTCAGAATCTGAAGATGGGATTTGTGAAATTTATATTGATCCCCCTTAAGAAATCATGTTCATTTACTCGGTACAGGCAAAGTACAGGTGTGATATCATATCGTGTTGTGTGATTCCACAAATAATACAAAGAATTGCTAATCGCATTTGATGTGTTGGCATTTATTGAAGTCTGTTCGTCGAAACCCCTCAACAATCATGTACAAAGGATGTTTCAAAAAAAAAGAAAAGAAATCGCAGGCTACTAAGATCGAAAGCGTGAACCCAGTTTTTGAAGTCAGAAATGATTAAAAATGAAAAGTAAACGTGTTTTTTTCACTTACCTGTAGTCGACAATATCCACAGCGAATACGTAGTTCATGCAATACAAGGCGTTGCTCATACAGGCGAATATGAGGAAGGGCATGAACCGTAAGTAGTATGGTCCTAGAGGACGGAACTTTGAAAAAATCTTCTCCAGTACTACATCTTCTTTAGATTCTTCGTTTATGTGGGGTTTCGTCTCTAAGAATATTTCTTTGCCTTCTATCATTTCTATAAACATTTTGAAAGAAATTAAGAGTGCGTATTCTGAAAGTTGGCAACGTAGCAAATGGCTGTCAAATATTTTCAAGTTTTAATTGATTTTGCAAAATATACTGTATGAAAATAAAACAAATGGCTCTGTAGTGCACTAAAAAAATGATTAAGGAATGCAATAAGTAATATCGTAACACCGATTAAATAGTTTTAGACGTAAAAAAAGCATTTGTAAACCTTCTAAAAGAAGCCTTTTATACACCTGGAACGGTTACAAAATAAAATTCAGTGTTTTAATTGCATTCCTATATCAATTTTCTAGTTCACTACAGAGCCATATCTCTTATTTCCATACAGTAACATTGCAAAATTAATTAAAACATGTAAATATTTGACAGGTATTAGCGACGTTACCAACTTTCTGGTTATGCGCCCTTAATATGGAGAGTGTAGATTTACATGCATTCTTCTGGCTATGTTTGTTTGTATCTATTTCCGTTTTCGTAGATGGATTTCGTTCTCTAAGGAAAGAGCGAGCGAGGCCGCGGGCAACATCTAGTAAAAAAATAATACACCATGTTCTCTGTGCCACAGAGAGGAGACCCTCTCTGTCAGGAGTGGACTGTAATTCACCATGTGGGTCCAGTGTGGGTTTTCACCAGTTTTATAAATTTGGATTCCAGGATATGGGAGAGTTCCGTTTTGAGAGCAGAGATGAAGAAATAAATTAAAGTAAAATGTCAGCCTAAGTTTGATACATTAGAATCACTTCCTATTTTTTTAATTACTTAGTATAATTTTAAAATATGTATCTTTTTTTGCACTGTTAAAATAATTATCATAAAAAGGACTTCCTACTTTAATAATGTGATATTTTAGTTTTTTGATTTAGTTTACTTACCAATATTTTTCGTGCACTATTTACTAAACACATAACAGTTAATTTAAACTCTCATTTAAACAGTCTCCGATACAATGATGACAGTTTCATTCCATCACGAAATAAGAACAAGAAAGCAAGCTTACATTTTCGTTCAAAATCCTCTTTTAAAAACCAAATACGACCTTAATTCAAGACGATAAAGTATAGTTTACAAGTTTTACTTGTTAATAAAAATACATAATTTTATAATTGAGACATTTTGCAAACACGGCAAATGTAACTAGATCGTATAAATAAAAATAATCCAACATTGCATATTATGGTTTTACTGGTTAGCAGTCTCATGCCTCATGTATTGGCTAGGTCATTGCAACGTATCCAATATGAAATGAAATACGGACGTGATTCTTTCTGCTTCAAAATTTATATTAATTGCAAAAAAATCTAAAAGTAAGGTATTTATCACATCACAATAACTATTTAGATTACCATCAAACCATTACGCTTTACACCGTATTAGAATACCGTGTGTCAAACTAATAATTTTTTTAAAATGTTTTCTATTTTTTTTTCAGATAATTATCGTATTTCTATATGACTTAAAATTCATCGTTTGTTTGAAAGGGTATTTTTGCCTATACTTGATAGTAATTCCCATGATCATCAGGCGGTAAAGCTTGTATCTATGTAAAGAAATATTCGAAACCCTTACAATGTGCCTTTGTTAAAAAATATTTGAAACCCCTTTATTTGAGACATCACACACAGGACTATGAAATTCGTTTCTTTAGCACATTTTCAACTTTCAGCCTAGACTTGTTTGTATCATAATTATGCTATTCGGCGTACACGGTTTTCTCATATTTTTGTCTAGCAGAAAGACGAATCGTCATCATCAGCCTATAATGTTCCCACTGCTGGGACACAGGCATCCTATCTGTGAGAGGGAGTGGGCCGTAATCCACCACGCGGGCCCACTGCGGGTTGATGTTGAAAGATGAATAATAAAATAATAATTCATCGTCTGCCTAGCCTTTTCCCAACTAAATTGAGGTCGGCTTCCTGTCGAAA